>CM073582.1:112810057-113333781 GCA_037074715.1 Magnolia kwangsiensis | reverse complement strand
TTTTCTTAGCATGGAGGTGGTTGGAGATCCCTAGAGCTGTAGAAAAAATGAATGGAGTGGCCCAATAGCGGACAGTTTTCTTTAAAGAGCAAATATGGATTTGAAACCATATGCCTTATAAATTGCATAGCATATGCCCTCATAACTAAAAAAGACATCCACAACTGCATAAATAGTCTAATAACATGCTTCCCCACATGATTGTATAGGTATTTTGAAAGAATGAAATAGTAGAAAATATCCCTAAACTTGTGTAAAAAGTGAATGAGAGGATCAAACATCTATGATCATATGGCCTCATAACTAGAAAAATATCCACAACTGCATAAATAGTCTGATACCATGCTTTCCCACATAAGGCAGTGTTACGTAGACACTTCCACTTTCTGGGTTTTTGCCATGCTGACACTTTGGAACACTTGGACACTCTTGGACATGACATGACTTCAAAATCTATATGGGTGAAGTGTCTTAGTGACGTTATCAAAAAGTGCTGCGTGCCAGACACTTTAAGTGAGGTGTCCAAACATGTCTGACACAAAGCTTTCTTTTCATCTTTCTCAATTTTTCTTTAATGTGAATTTCTTTCATCAAGTTAAAAGATGTCTCATTCCTAGCCCTTAAAGCTTACTTTCTTGTTGTTGAAGAAACTACTCCTAAGAACTTCTCAGTCCCTAGATTTTTCACCATAGGTACCATGAACCGTATAACAAAAAAGAACAAGCTCTTTTGTTCTTTTTGCTTTCTTGATCTTTTGTCGTGGTTCTCTGATCTTTTAAGAGAGAGAATAATGTTATACAAACTACCATTTTAAAGGTGATTATGAATTATTTTCAATATTTTGCTTATCAATTACTTGTTATTTAGAGTTCTGGGCTGGGTATTCTATAACAGTAACAGTTACCATTATGGTAACGGCCGTAGCGGGCTTTTTTTAGTTTTTGAAAAGATCTCTTTCAGCCCCATTATGGGCGATTTTTTCTCTAACGGCCATTGCAGCTGTTTCGGCCCTATAACACGCAATGGTTACCACCATTACTGTTACGTAACAGCTGTTATGTAATTATATATTCATTTCTAATTTTTAAATTCTTTTCTTATTTCCTTTGTTCAAGTTTTTCATGGTTTTTATTTTATTTTACAAAAAATGTTAATTTTCTGTGTACAGAAGTGTCCCCTTGCCTACATTTTTGTTAGCATTGCCAGGCACTTTAGGATACTTTGACACTTGGCACCAATGCCATGTGTCCAGGTACTGGTCTAAGGATTTTGCTAATAGGCCTTTGGATCATTTTAGGGTCTCTTGGGGAGATTCTTCCCTTTTGTATGATCAGGATTGATGCCTAATCATCTTTCTTGTATGAGCTTGTGGCTTCTATTCTCATAATTTTTTTGTTGCCCTAAAAAATTAAAAAATAAAAGCTGAGACGTGAATTGTATCCCCAGCTGGATTGGCTGAAGCTAAATATTGATGCATCTCCATGGGTAATTTGGGATTGTCGTATCGGTGGTATGGTCTGGGATGATAAATGCTAAAGCTAACTCTTTTGTGCCTGTCAGAAGTGGTGATTTTTTTTATTTTTTTAAAAAAGATAACGAGGAAATTCATTGCAGAAGAAAAGAATAACGCAAACAAGAAGCTCTGCGGAGATGGCAGAAAAATAAAAAACAAAGAAAGGAAAAAAGAACAGCACTAGGAACCTAAGAAAAGAAAATCAAAGCCCTTGAGGGCCGATACATTGGTACCCCATTTGAAAACAAAAGATTTAGCCCGGGATCCCACAGTGGATGCCGAAGAGTGGGAGTTGTTGAAGCATCTCTCGGCGTCCACCGTGGGAGTTGTCAGCAGTGGTAATTTAAATTTAAGGAATTAACAACCTATACTTGTCTTTAACTACTGACCTGTTTGAGAGTACGCTTTTTTTTTTTTTTTTTTAAAAAAATAAATAAATTATGGAGAGCTATTCTAGTAATGTCATTGTTTCGGTTGTCCTAAAAAAAGCCTTGCTCCTTGGAATTGAGTGGTACTGGTCAATCAGATTAAGAGAGGGGGAAAAGTGAAGGGGGAAAAAAGGAGAAGGGCATTGGCTTACCCATCTCTTTTTCTCGTGTTGATAGGGAGGTTAACTACCTATTGCTCTTTTAGCTAAGAAGGATGTTTGATGCATTTAGGCCCTCAATCACAATGATCTATCATCTATAATCGGGTTGCTCCCACAGGCGATCAAATCATATTCATGCAAGCGGACCTACATGCAACCATTGTTCACACATGTTTACCATTCATTACTGCACCGTTCAAACTTGTGCATTGTTCATCCATAAACATGCATAGATTAGCATAATTGATAAGAAAGGTTCCTATTTTTATTCAAGTTCACAGTAAGTTTCCTTTTTGTCATCAAGCAAACTTATGAGTGGAATAGTCAGATCAGGAAGTTATTGAAGAAAGGCCTATAATCCATGGCCCTAAATGTGGAATAGACTTGTATTTTCAACTGAATTTCAGATTTTCGCATTCTTTGACTTGCTGGAAAGTTTCCCTTTAATATTTTCACCACTTATGCTAGGCTACTTTTCGGTACCAAACAATATCAGAATGACATGGAAATTTTCCTGTTCGAAATGACATTGAGCTAGATTTCACAAGCCCAAAATCATGGGATCGTGACGTGACTTGTGTGAGTTATAACTCATTAGCAGAAAGCCTATACAGTTGTCACAAGATTTAAGGGTATTTTAATCATTATTAATATTTTATTCAAATAGATGGTCAGCATAGAGGTAACGGATGGTGAGGTTGGGGTTTCTTTTGCTTTGGAAAACATACTCTTTAATGAATAGTTGAATAAATAATTGAAATTTTTATGCAGAGAGATATCCTCTTACTTTTTGGAGCAATTCATCATAACCTATTGGGTTTTATGCTCAATACAAGTATGGATTGATGCTATGCTCATACAAGGTGTGGTATTTTGTATCTAGCATGTGTGATGTTGTGAGTGTTAAATCTGCATTTATAATGTTAATCATGTTCTTTTTATTTGTTGTGGTTCATCATCTTGCAATAGTGTTTTTAGATCTTCTTTGTGTATGAGATCTAAATAGCATTTTTCCATGATGGATTACATGTATCTTTATGTTTTTGCAATAAACTAAGGTTGCAATGAAAATAAAATCTTCAAATTATAAAATAAAAAAATTTAGAAAAAAAAAAAAACCACCAGACCTCAAATTGAGTACCTAGACCTCACTTTCCCATAATGATGCTTGGCACCACTAACGCCTGAGAAAATCCCCTCCAAAATAACCACAACAATGACTCACCACTTAATGGCCCACATGAAAAATCTGCTTTCTTAAATTGAAGTCCATAAATCTTGACAGCCATTGGCAGTTTGAAACCTCCAAACTAAAAGTTTAAAACCCTCTCATGTTTGAGACCTCCAAAGTAAAAGTTTAAAACATTCTCGTGTTTGCATTCCATGCCTCTTGTGTTTGCATTCCATACTAAGCATCACTTGGGTCTTTTTGGATGCTTTCCACATCCCTCTCTCTCCCGTTGGGGTTGAAAGTCAATATTTCCAAGCGCAAGCTTTTGGGTGTGCACTTGACCATGGAAGAAGTGGAGCTCGTGAGGGCTTTTGGATGTGGTGCGGGGTCTTTTCCCTCGTCATACCTAGGTTTTCCTGTATGTATCGGCAAATCAGAAAAATACTTATGGGACAAGATTATCGAGAAAAAGACAAGAAAATTGAGAGAATGGAAAGGAAGCTATCCAGATGTAAGAGTTATTATTTGTCATTGGGTGGGACCCTCATCAAAGTGGCTATGTCCAATATACCACTATACTTCATGCTGCTCTTCAAGTGACGTAAGTGGGTGGAGGACAGGATCGAGAGGATGCGGTGGGAGTTCTTGTGGAGGGGGAATGAGGAGAAACAGAAATTCCATTTGCTGAGCTGGGGAGGGGTGTGCAAACCATACAGCGAAGGATGTGCAAGAATAAGGAAGCTGGAAAGTATTAATCTGGCTCTCCTTGGCAAATGGCTATGGGGTTTTGGAACGGGGGAGGGGAATCTTTGGAGAGAGTCAGTTGCTCAGAAGTATGGGCTTCATAAGGGAGGTTGGGGGTAAAGAGCTCCTCTCTTTATAAGGGGTCATGTTTGTGAAAAGCAGTCCCAAGTGTGGTTGGAATGTTTTAGGAGGGAGATGGTTCGATTTTAGGATGTATGGGTTGGGGATAGTCCTCTTCAGGCGAAGTACCCTAGGTTAGCTAGCCTTTCTCTGGAGGAAAATGTTCCAATAGCTCGATGCGTCTCCTTGTCAAGGAATCTATGGATGAGGTGGAGTTTGTTAGGCTTCAAGGAAAGCTTTAAGGTTGTATTCTAGCTTCAAGGGAAAAGGATTATATAGTGTGGAAAAGTGACAAGTCGGAGCGCTTTTCAATCTAGTCCATGGTTTTGAATGTCGGTATCGATCGGTGAATCGACCCAACAAAAAAAAATGATATGATACGGCGTCACGGTCAGTATCGGGGCTATATCAGTCAGAATTTCATTTAGACCAAAGAATTAAGGAAAATATCGGGCAGAAGGAGAATAATAAGATATTTAAGAGTCAATCATTTTTATTTTTATTTTTGTATTTTGGACATGCATATGATGGTGTATTGAACTATTCTTTGATAAGAATGTTGCCTATCAGCTTGACTTGTTGAAGGTCAACTAAATGGGCCTCAATTGAACACAAGTAAAGCATGATTGGGTGAACTAGGGCCCATTACATTGCAATACAATAAAAAGAAAATGAAAATATCAAAAAGAAAGTGAGGGTTTACCTTCTTTCTGATTTTTCCCATAATGGACTACTTTACTTTGATTTGTTGAATCCCATTCAAATCATTTGTTTTTATCCCAAAATAGGTCTAGGTCTAGCCTAAAATGAGTTTTTAAGCTTCTTCCATAGTTTAAATGAAAAAAGAAGAGAAATGAATGAAATTTTGAAAAAAAAATCAAAATCAAAATCAAAATTGGGTTTTTATGGACATATCAGCTTGTATTGGCCGTATCAATGCCGATTCGCCCTATATTGGCCGATACAGGCTAATACAGGTCAATTTTTTCGTTTCTAGCCGATACGACCCCGTATCGCATATCGCCTTGTGTCGATACAGATACAATACGGTTGTATCAGCCGATACAATATTGATATTCATATCTATGGTCTAATCTTTCTACAAGATGATTTGGAAGCCTCCAATTGGCACAAGCAGTAACTAGACGACTAAGATTTGGTTATATGGTGGTCCTTTTAAAGTGGTAGCCTTTGTTTGGCTAGTGGGGAGAAAGAAGGTGTTGACTATTGTCATTATTCGATAGAGATTAGTGTTTTAAATAGCTACACTATGTAGTGTGTAGCTTGCGCTATGTATTATAGCTTAGCCTTAATGCCACATAGCTCATGAAAATAGCTTAAGTTGCGTGTAGCTTACGCTACATGTTACATAAACAACGCTACATAGCTCACATTACAAGTTATTTTTCACTACAATATTAAAATCAACAATGATTTGTTACATTTTTCTATTTTCAATAAAAATTAGTTAATCTTCTCAATACTTTTAGTAAAAATAATATAACTAACACTACTAATCAGTTTCGTTGCTCTTTCTTTACCTTTATACTTAATGATTACCCTTTCCTATTGCTTTAGGTTGCATTTGGTTGCACCAAATATCATGAAATTTTGTTAAATTTCATTATTAATCAGTCTAATTTAGTGAATATCATGAAATTGGTGCAACCAAGCACAAACTTGATTAAAAATCTAGAAGCAACATATGGCTACATTGCACGTTATGTAGCTTACGGCTCAAACTTCAGAGGGATGAATTCTACGCTAAACTTTATTCGCTATTTAAAACATTGAAAGAGATCTTTGGTGCTTCCTAGTATGTGTCATGTGTATGGAAAACATCCATTAATCACCTTTTCATTCTTTGCCCTTTCCCTCGAATGGTGTGGTCAGTGGTGGGATTCCTTGGTTTGTTCAACATGGCATGGGGGCGGAGGAGGGGCTAGGAACTAGGGTAGAAGGGTTTGGCAGTTGGTCTGCATGGCTGTTCTTCAGATCCTATCAGGGGAAAATAGAGTCGTCGTTTCCAAAATAGAAGTGGGTAGGCGGAGGAAGTGATTAGGAAGACAAAGGTTGGGGTTGTGGGATGGGCCTCTTGTATGAAATTCTGCAATATTAGCTCTGTGTATGGTCTGGGATTTATTTTTATCCTTTCAGATCGATTGGTGATTCAATGCCTCTATAGAGTATATGATGGAGGAATGGAGGGGCACCCCAACAAAGAACCACAAGAGGATGTGCTTTTTTTGAATTCTTTGTGGTGTGTGGAAGGAGTGAAACACTGGAATATTTGAGGATGCAGCTTCATCAATAAAGGTGCTAACAAAGAGGATTCTTCTTATGATCATCAAATGAGCACTTGTGATACGATTCCAGGGACATGGTAGGAAATTGGGGCAACCTATAATTCTGGATTGGATTTCATTGTTTATTCCCTAAGCAGATTTGGGTCGGATACCCGTTCTTCTGAATGATAGAGGGTCTCTCATATCGGCGCTGTTAGTCCATGTACTTTATAATTCATTTTATTAATAAAATCACCAATTCAAACAAAAAAGGGTTCAGAATCCACTGCATCATTCTTCATCAAACAAGTCATGATCATGGTCCTATAAGAGGTAGAATTTCAACACTTTGCATGGTGATTGTTGTATTTGACCTGGGTGGACAGCTCACTTATGGGCACCACATAGATGTCTGGATGACCATAAAGATCATCAAGAAGACTGATGCTGATGTTGTGGCAATGAAGTACCTTGAGGGGTGATACTAGAAGCATTGAATTTGAGGCTATTTCTCTGTTTTGAAGAATACAGTTTAGAAGGGTACTAACTGTCACCCAGAAATCTTATTTACAAGTGAGAGAAACCCCAAATTCTCGGCAGTGTTTTTAAAAAGCGCCTCGTATTGCATAGCATTCGGCCCTCTATTTCACTACACGGTACTTTTATTTTTAATGGAAAAAATAGGAAAATTTGACAAATAGTGAAAATAAATGTTTTTTTTAATATATATATATATATATATATATATATATATATATATATATATATATATATATATATATATATAAACCTTCATTTTTTCAAGCAAAAGCATGTTTAAACTGTGACTGTGGGCCACTTAAGAGAATCAAGCCTATCCAACCATCAGGTGGGCCACGCCATAGAAAACAATGTACAGCTACCCAAACACCTACACTGAAGGAAGGTGGCCCACGTGATGGTTGGATGGGTTGCATGCATGTCATGCATACACCACAGCATGGCCAACATAGAAAAATGCTATAGAACAATCCTCTCCAACAACATTGCATACCAACCAACCTAAATTGTAAAAAAGAAAATTCCCAAAAGGAAGCCTACATATTCATCTGAAATGACAAAGAACTTAGAAAGAGATGCGAAGGAGGCAATAACTGATTTATTTATTTTTTCCAATTTGTATCCATACGATGTGAAAACATACCTCAATCCAAATCGAGAAGATATTCAATTAAATTTTATTTTTTTTCCTTCGATTAGACTCGAATGCTCTTGAACATACAGCAAATGGACCTTGCAGGGTCAATGGATCGGCCAGAGAAATTCGAAAATCCCCAATGCACTTTCAAGCCATCCTTCCAAGGAAGCGAATTGCTGGACTCGTATTGGGTGGTGACCAGATCTTTGGAACCCATCATGATGTATGCATTTTATCCACTCCGTCCATTCATGTTGCGAGCTCATTTTAGGGTATGATCTTGAAAATGATGCAGATACAACTCTCAAGTGGACCACACCACAAGGAGCACTGGAGATAGTGATGGCCACCGTTGAAATCTTCTTAGGGCCCACCGCGATGTATATTTGCCATCCAACCCAGGATGAAGGGAAACATAAAAACCAGCTTAATCCAAAACTTGGGGTGGGCATCAGCCGAGTTGAGTCGAGGTGGGCCAAGCTCCGCTCGGCTTGTCCATGTTGTACTCAAGTTCGAGCTTGAGCTCAACATTGAAGCTTGGCTTGTTTATCAAAGTTGTCGAGTCGAGATCAAGCTTATTGGGTGAGAGAGTAATAGATTTTGTTCTTGATCCTCCTCCATTGATTTAGAAGAGAAGTTAAATAAAAAAAATTTTAAAGAGCCATTTTACACGAAGTTCCACCAAGCGAAATTCATTTTTAGTTTAGCTCGATAACCGAAACAAGGTGTAGTCCATCTTTCAGCAATCCAGAAAATCCATCTGCGTGGGCCCTATGATAGAAGAACCATGGGCCAAAAGCATCCTCAATTGTATGTTCTGAATTACCCACCATCAAGGTCATACTTTCCAATAGATAGAATTTTGAACAGACTTAGGACCACAGAAAAGTGGGACCCATCTGTCTTGTTGCTGATGATCTAAGGACTTGTCGCTCATAACATATTTAAGAAGGATATGTCTATTCATGTGAATGCTCCATACAATATACCATTTTGGATTTAAGAGATCGTCAACACCAACATCAAACTCTTCGCTGTTAGGGTGAAAGCAAAGAGATCCCACTTAAACTTTCTTCGTATTCTTCACAACTTTAATATATTTATTAATCGAGCCGAGTCGAGCTTGAGTTCGAGCTTCGAGTCAAGTCGAGTCGAGTTATAATACCCCCTGGTCGAACTCGGCTTGAACACAACTCAAACTTCAAATAATTAGCTTGACTTGGCCCGAATCGCCAATTTAAGCCGAGTCAATCCGAGCTGACTCGAGCTAAGTCGAGCAAGTTTTTCAAGCTAACTTGACTCGTGAACAGCCCTATCCAAAACTCCTATGGCCATTAGAATTTTTCAACAGTAGGCATTCGATCCCCACTATTTCCTGCGGTGTGGTCCACTTACGCTTGAATATAGCTGATTTTTTTGGAAAGATGCCATTGGCAAATGTTTCAACGTTGGACATTCAATTCTCACTTTTTCCTGTTGTGTGGCCCACCAGAGTTTTGGATATGCCTCAGTTTTGGGCCTTTTATGTAACATGATCTGAAAAAACAGGTGGATGGGATGGATTTCTCACAAAAATGAAGGTGGGCCCCAACTAGCTTCCTATCACAGAAACTTCAGCCACACAGGCCATCCTACCGCTTATAGGGGTGTAAATGGGCCGGGCTCGAGCCTGCAAAATGCTAACGGCTTACCCAGTACTAAACTCTGTGGGGGCCACTGTAAATGTACGTGTCTTATCCACACCGTCCATACATTTAATGACCCCAAATTGAAGCATATACAAAGCTCAAGTGGACCATACAAGCAGAAACAGGGGTGATAATGACTACATCAGAAGTTGAAAATTTGAAACCTTCAATCTTTTACAGGGCAGTTGGTCAGTTAATGTAGTTGGCTATGAGTTATCTGGAGTAGATGAGAGATTGACTCCACAACTATTCTTTCTCAATCTATAATAGGCAAACCACATTTCACATGCATGTCTGAAATGTGTTTTCAAATGCAGGATCCAGATGAACCCATTTCGCATGCATGTTGTTTCCATTTTCATGTTAAAAGGATTTGACTGAGTAGAGCAAATAAAATCTTCTTCAAAAATCAATTTATGTTTCTCCCATTCTTCAGCTGAGGTGAATCTCAACCTCCTGGGGAATCTCATATCACAACTGGGTTTTCAGACTGATATGGGAAATAAGGAAATCAGACAAGTACAATGTCTAGCAATTCCTGGTTCACCCATTTATTTATCCTTTTTCTTTTCATTTATTTATCCTTTTTCTTTTCTTGTGTTATTTAAAAGGATGTTATATCTTTTCAAATACAGAAAACCTTGTATTTGAAATGTGTGAGAGATGTAGAAATTTTATTTGTTAATTGTTGAGAGTTGAAGAATGTGGAAGGAAAGTTTCTTTTTCAATGCATTAAATAGACATCCAGAAGCTATCTTCTTTAGGTGGGTAGGATGAGATTCAAAAAACATAATTATTACCCATGGCAGAGATTGTCCCCCGTTGCCATGGGATAAGATTAATTACATGCTTTGTTGATAATATGGTGGTACATTGAATGAATATACCCACCATCATTTGAAAATATTGAGAATAACATGCATGTGTTATATTTAAGCCGTTCATTTGTTTTGTAACCTCATTTTATGCATGAGCTTAAAAATGAGGTAGATCTAAAACTTATGTAGCCGCAAAGAAATTTTCAACGGTAAGTATTCAATCCTCGTTGCTTTCTATGGTGGGGTCTACTTGAGCTTTAGATTTACCTGATTTTTTGGCTCATGCTCTAAAATATTCTCGAAAAATGGGTAGACGGTGTAGATATAGCCCACACATCATGGTAACATTGAGTGAAATTGGCACGAGACCCAATGCAATTCCATCACATCTTTTCCATTCTTCCCGAACATGGAGTGGAATTGGCACAGGACCGATGCAATTCCATCCCACCTAATCCCTTCTAATCCCACTGCCCAAACGCGCGTTTCCTGGAGTCAGGAACTCCCTGACTCCAGGGTATTCATTGGTCCAACTCCACCCTAGTGCCACGTAGGCAATTGTTTAATACATTAATAAATAAATAAAATCCTACCGAAATATCTAATGGAGACAGACGGGGATTGCGTCCTACCACCGCCCGGACGTTACTGTCCGGGCAGGGCTCTTGGGGTCCACCGTGATGTAATAGTCTTATCTACACCGTTCATCGTTTTGCTCGGATCATTTTAAGATATTATCCAAAAAATATGGCAGGTACAAGGATTGAGTGGACCACAAAGTGGGGATTAAATGTCCACCATTAAAAACTTCTTGGGAGCTGGAGAAGTCTCAGATCAAGCTGATATTTGCTTTTTCACTTCATCCACGTCTAAGTGGCCTTATTAATAGGTTGGATGGTAAAAAACACATCACTGGCCCTTGGAAAGGTTTCAATGGTTGGTGTCATTTGAAGATTTGAAATGAGTAGATTGCGCTCCTGTGGCCCTACTTCTTTAGCCTTAAGCACAACGTGTTATGTGATATGAGCTTAACTACAGGAACTTTCTGCTCAAGATGCCACTCTTGCTTCCTTTCCCATTTGAAGTTGTGATGCTGCTACAATTTTCTTCTTTCTATGAATTTCAACCACTGGTATTGGATGCTCTAGGCCTGGTCATATGGAGAACTTTGCTTTGGTTTTTAATTAATTGTGGGATTTTCTATTATATTACTGTTCTTTCTGGAGAATGTGCAAATTAAGTGGTGAGCTTTCACAGTTTCTGCTTCAGTTATTTGTTCTAGGAATGCAACTATCGAGGGATTTAACTCTTTGAACTACTAGAAGATGCCCATACCAAACATGGACTGCCGGGCCATGATGGTATAATGCATATAGGCTTCTTCTCGTTTCTTTTGTAGGTTATTAAAAAGAATAAAAAAAAAATGTCATTCCTGTAACTTCTGATCAACTACAAGAGGTTATAAAAAGTGTCTCGGGTCCTTGCTCTTACCCGGGTGGTAGACTCCTTGGAGTTTCAACACCAGGTCAAGGGTTCGAGTACCCATGGTGGTGAAATCCCACGGTGTGTGTGCGTGTGCAAAAAATAAAAAATAAAAAGTGTCTCAAAATTTCAAGTCTTCATTGCATTATAAATTAGAGGTACAATTGATCTACAGTGAGAGTCCTTAACATAATTTCATTTTTCAAGAAGTGTATGCTCAAAGTAATGTAAAATCTTGAGAACTTACCGATCTACTTGCAGCTTAACCAGGTCCTTTCAATTGGCCTGGCCTCTTGAGTCCAAAATTGACCTATTACATTACCAACCTAGCAAAATTCTGCTGACGATTCACTTGGACTGCAAAATCAAAATACCAGTTTTCTGAATTGACTTCCAAAATTATCGAATTAGAATTATAAGCTAGCACATAATTGGATGCATCTCATGTTTGTTTACTCTCATCGTTGAAATCTGAAATTGCTTGGCGTGATGCAAACTATGCCCAGATATTGGAATACCTTCGAGATGAGTATGAGCTTGTGCAACGTTTTGGAAGCCTCGATTTCAAATTGAAATTTGTAGAGGTATAGTCCTTCTTGCTATTGTTGTTTCCCATTGAAATAATGTCTTGTAGAGTTCAATGTTCGTGAAAAAAGTTTGCCATAGGTTCAAAACTCACCGATTGAGCTAAAATCAACTTTCTGGCTTTGCTACTGGACTGGGTTTAGTAGCACCTTGTGCACCAACTCCAAACTCTTATCATAGTTTTGTCTGTTTCCGATCAATTTAATTGACCCACAAATACTCTATATGACTGGTAAGTTTGTTGCTAACTCTGCTAAATTGAAGGTGGAGATTGAACAGCTTATTTCAATGTTTCAACAGAGATTGACAGACTTCCAATTTTCATCTTCTTTTGAAACCCTGCACGTGGTTAGTTTTGGAGATCATTGCTGATTTTTATGCTCAAATCCCGCATGTATATTCACAATCTCTGGTTGTGGTTTCTCATTTCCATCATGGTCTATTTCTAAAAAATGCATCGGCAAGCTTCAAAGAGAATTTCAAGAATCGTATGATCTCTGATTAGACTTTGGAACTGCACTCTATCCATAATTTCTTCATGCATCCATTCTAATTATTTCAATACTTTATCCTATTTCTGCAGGTAAGGGCCTGCTGAAGAAACAAGTATAGAATTGGAGAAGATTGAAGGAACATATGCACAGGCAAATTGACAGAAAAGAATGACGTTTATAGCTTTGGGGAGCTCTTGCTCAATCTTTTTACTGGAAAGAAGGCTTATGACCGGAAGAGGACGGGTAACAGAGGTGCTGCATTTTCAGATTTGGTAATTTCTTCCATTAAAGAGGAATGGCTTGGCCTGGATTTGGAGGCCAGCATTGAGAGCGACAAAAAGATGGAGCAACTGATAGCTTGGATAGAGCTTGCTTTAAGCTGTGTCAAACCGAAAGGGGAGGAACGGCCTACAATGAAGGAAGTGGCACAGGAGCTCATAAGGATAAAAGGAGCCAAGAATTATTTGTAAGGATATCACTGCAAGTGTTGTTGTGTTACTAAAGATTTTCATAAGCAGGTTTTTTCGCTTGTTCCATTCTCTCCAGAATTTGTGTTGGCAAGACCATTGCCTTTTGGCACATAGGATCAGGTTTCACAAGGTTATTTAGAGCCATGTATGTTGATGATTGTAGACTGGTAATGAGACTGTTTATGATTTTATTTTTATGCTTAAGTACTTAGCTAAATGAAATTAGATAAAAAATGCTGCTTGTGCTCGATGAATTAACTGGTCAAGAAGCTGGTTCAAGATGTTGACAGAGATGGAAAACGAGCCAAATCACATGTAATCAAGACCTTAAGCCCTCTCATGTCCTGAGGTCTAAGGATTAATCAGGTTTAGTGGAACCTCAAGGATTAATCAACTATGGATTTGATCTACCAATAGATATTTAGCTACGGTATCCGTAGCTTTTTACACTCTTTCTAGTAGTGTTTATTTTTAATTTATTCAGATTTTTATTTTATCAAATTTCAGCTAAATATGCCCCATCTCCAAGATTGCTCCAGTTAACACCTAGTTGATTGGTTGCTCTTTTCAATTTACTTGGCAACCCCGTCGCTTTATCTAATGGAATCCCGTCACTTTGTTTACAAAAGCCTTGTTACTTTGTCTAGCATCCTTTTTACTTTATCTAGTGAAATATCGTCACTTTCTCCAACAACACCATCACTCTGTTTAGCAACCACGTCATTTTTTCTAGTGAATACCGTCATTTTGTATTATAACCTTGTCAATTTGTCTAGTGAATACCGTCACTTTGTATTGTAACATCGTCAATTTATTTAGTGGAACTAAGTCACTTTGTTCAACAACCTGTCACTTTTTTCAACAATCTACTAATTGGATTGGATTTTCATTTAAGTATAATTTTTGACCCTTTAAAAAAGGGTGGATGTCTCTCTCCCAAACTATTTCCTTTAGTGCATATATCTAAGCCTAATATTGGACTCAACAACCAATAATTATAGTGGATCATACATAAACATTGCATTGGGCTCCAATAAAATCAATAGTCGTACCCCATACAAATAAAATATTTGGAAGAGAGACATCCACCTTTGAAATTTATAAGATCCACCATGATGATTATGTAAAATGGCCACGTTACTTTCTCTAATGGAACCCTGTAAATTTGTCAAGTGAAATGTTGTCACTTTGTGCAGTAACACCATTACTTTGTCTAGCAGAACTAAGTTATTTTTGAAGGAAAGTAACACCATTACTTTGTCTAGCAAAACTAAGTTATTTTTGAAGGAAACTCATCATTTTGTCAAGCGAAACCCTATCAATTTACTTGGCAAGCCCATCACTTTATATAATGTAATCCCGTCACTTTATCCAGTAATCTCGTCACTTTGTATACAATAACCTTGTCACTTTGTCTATCTAACACCCATTTCACTTTATCTTGTGAAATCTCTTTACTTTGTCCAACAACCTCGTCACTCTATCTAGTAAAACCCCATCGAATAGCATGATACAACATCATCTTTTTATCTAGTAGAATGTCATCACTTTGTCCAACAACTCAATTACTTTGTCTAGTGAACCTCGTCACTTTATCCAACAACCACGTCATTTTATCTAGTATAAAATGATGAGATTTTCCAAACAAAGTGACTATGTTACACTATACAAAGTGATACATGGTGCTCAGATAAAGTAACAAACTTACACTACACAAAGTGACTGCTTTACTGGGTAAAATGAGGTGATAGAGGAGGGTAGCCTGGGGATTAGAAAGCTTAGTGAGGCAGTGAAAGCTACTAGATTGAGAATGGCGTGGGCCTAGTCATGTACGCGATCTTCCGATTCAGATCAGAGGTCTGGTCTTCTTAAAAAAAGCGGGCCTCGGTTCCATTAGATTAGTGCCATCAGCCACTAGGGTGGTTGTTTTTTCTTTTCTTTTGGAAAGTTCGTTGTCGTTCGTTGTTTTTTTGTATGGCATAGTAGATCCTTTGTATAGGATATGATAGGTGGGCCTTCATTGGTGTTGTTGCCCCACCCGAATT
Organism: Magnolia kwangsiensis; assembly: GCA_037074715.1. Taxonomy (NCBI): domain Eukaryota; kingdom Viridiplantae; phylum Streptophyta; class Magnoliopsida; order Magnoliales; family Magnoliaceae; genus Magnolia; species Magnolia kwangsiensis. The sequence goes on along the minus strand of CM073582.1, from coordinate 113,318,600 downwards.
AGCTCAGGTTGTATAAAAAAAATTTGCCATTTATGAAGCTGGTGGGCCCTTTGATTCGTGCCGCACTATTTTTTGAAAAAAAAAAAAAAACTACACAAATGATGGGATTTCTTTTGTTGTGGTTCACGCCTGAGATTTGAAACTTCTAAGGAGTCCACTATAATGTTTAAATATTATCCATTTCTTTCATAAGGTCATTTTTTACTGTTGAAACACCATGATTATAGCATAAGTCAGTTACTTCAACCGCCAACCCCATCAATTTCTCTAGTGTAACCTCTACACTTTTTATATTGTAATCCCATCACTTTTATTTGAATCCCTAGCTAACATATTCTCTAGCTAACCGTGTTACTTCTACGCTAGGATGGATCCATGGTTTGCATAGAACACTTGGCTAAAAAATCAGTCCCTCACTTTCCATCCAACAACAATGCTAGACAGTTAGAACTGCATCAATTATAATTTTTCATTAAGCCATACATCAGAGAAAAAATATATATTTGTCTCTGTCTGGTTACAAAAAAATTACCCAACAATGCTTGAAAAAAAATAAAATTAATTAAAAAAATCTCTCCAACCCACCATCATTTCTCTGCCTGTGAGACAAGATAACAAAAATAAATAAATTACATTTATCTCTGACAGCGGATATATAAGGGAATGTGAATGGGCCAACCAGCTGAATGGCTTAGATTAAAATTTTTGTTTCCATGCATGCTTCATATGTGGTGAAGCATCTGGAAACAACACTGGTATCAGTCGAAGCATCAGGTTCAAGAGCTAAAAGCAATGCAACGTTGCTTAGCTGGTGCAAACGATCTTGGCCCTCAGATGCTGAACTTTGCAATAATAAATTCAGCAACATTGATCCAGAAGCTTCGAGAGTGGCAGTTGATACATGTCTTTGGAATTATGCTATTGAAGTATGCAAGTGCAATCTGCCCGTTTCAAATCATTCATACATGTCTTTGGAATTCTGCTATTGAAGCATGCAAGCGCAATCTGCTCATTTCAAATCGTTCGAATGACACCAACCGTTGAAACCTTTCTAAGGGCCAGTGATGTTTTTTTTTACCATCCAACCTATTAATAAGGCCACTTAGACGTGGATGAAGTGAAAAAACAAATATCAGCTTGATCCGAGACTTCTCCACCTCCCAAGAAGTTTTTAATGGTGGATGTTCAATCCCCACTTTGTGGTCCACTTAATCCTTGGACCTGCCACGTTTTTTGGATAATATTTTAAAATGATCCGAGCAAAATGATGAACGGTGTGGATAAGACTATTACATCACGGTGGACCCCACAGAGCCCTCTCCGTCACTCTCCACTAGATATTTCGTAGGATTATTTTTTAAAAAAAATTTATTAAACAATTGCCTACGTGGGGAGCTGGACCAATGAAAACCCTGGAGTCAGGGAGTTCCTGACTCTATGAAACACCGGATCCGCACTCTTATAATATTCTGGTTGATAGATACCAATGCCCAATTGCTACATGTTGTCACCTCATGCCTCCATTAGTGCTAAACATTGAGTAACCCACCAAGGATATTTGGAATAAACACTTGTTAGCTTGTTAGTACACCCCAATGTCAGTTCACACTTCACTATTATCCACCCCCACTTGGGAATCAATGCCAGGACCTTGGTGTTGAAACGAGGTATCTTTCACTCACTCTACCACTTGAGGATATCTTTTCCCTCAAAACCATACTACCATGGATTTAAAAAAGAAGGGAATAAATCCAAAATTGCATAATCAAGAGGGAGGGATCTTATTCTCGTATTTCATTCTTCTTTAATTTGATGAATATGTTGGAATATTCTTTTAGGGTCGTTTGGATGCTCGTAAATGATTTACAAGTAAATCACTTACACTATGCATTTGGATGGCTTTTTTTGCTTGCCTATAAATGATTTATAGCATTTACCCCATTTCATTTATAGGAAAAAAATTCAAATTTTATTTTTCAAGATCTCCATTCATAGCCCACCATAAATGGAAGGATTGGCCTTCCATTTACATGACTTGGAATAATTTAAAGGCTATCTAAACATGGACAATCATTTACCTATAAATTATTTACCACTTGAAGTCAAACAGAACAAACTGTACGTAAACCATTTATAGGCATCCAAATAACCCCCTATAAATTATAAAAGCTATAACCCAAATCTGTTTCTTTTTCCTTTTTTCTTATTCTTTTGGCAAGGTGTTCGGATACTGATCTGGGTGTATGGAACAGCAGGTACACTCTGTCCACTCCTTTAAATTGTTCTTGTTTCCTTTGAACTTTGTTTTATATGAATATATGCCCCGGATCACCAGCTGATTGTCAAAAAGAAAAGAAAAAGATGGAGCATCTGCCGGGTGCTTTACTTCAGACATTCTTTAAATAATAACTCCTTTTAGTTACAAAAGGCATCTTGGCAATTCTCTCAAATCCCTCTTTATAAACAGTGAAAAGGTATATCTCCAACACCATCTCTGCATTTAGAATATGGAAGCTTCACTCTGAAGAAGACTATTGGCATAGCAATGTACTCGAGAAGGTTCTGGTCTTAAGAGAGACGGTGTTGGAACATTGAATCAGCCATTTGAGAGGGTTCTTCACTTCTTACTCTACAAATGATTTAACACTACAGAAGAATCAACAGCTTCATCAAACATTCCCATACTACTTTCAGGTGTCGCACCAATTTCCTGAATTTACCAGAAGATGATGTCAATAGGAGAAAACACAAGAGCAGAGCGTTCATCACGCAGCGGCATTGTGCGAAGGATTGTTAACCTCCCGATGAGCATAATAGGAGGGTTCTCGAGAGCAGTGGATCATGGAATGGCACTGATAGGTGCCAGAAGGAGAGACTATCAGCGGCTGCATTTCCAGCAGCCCCAAGAAGCTCTGGCAGTTCCAGAGGAATGGGTTTTCATCACCAACTTCGAGCAGCAGTATGGTTTGTCCCATCCATTTTTTTATGCCTGCAGATTTGTTGAAGCTCTCAAGATAGCAGAGCAGGAATCGAAGCTTCTCTTCCTTTATCTCCACTTGCCTGAGCACCCCTACACAGCTCCATTCTGCAGTGGGACACTCTGCAAAGAGCTGGTCGTGCAGTTTCTGGATGCAAATTTTGTTTCCTGGGCTGCCGTTGCAAACAGAGGGGAAGGGTTACATATGACTGCCGCACTAAGAGCACCCACTTTTCCTTTCTGTGCCATAATCATGCCTTCTTCTGGTGATAGCATAGTGGTCCTGCAGCAGGTGAGTAGTTTCCTTTTCCTTTCTCAGAACCATGTCACTGCAATTTCCAGGTTTTCCTCTATGGCAAACGAAGGATTTTTTTTTTTTTTTTCACCTCTCTGCTGAGAACTCTTGTTTTTATGCACATAACTGTTTTAGGTGGAAGGGCCAGTGTCACCTGGTGAACTGGTGGAGATCCTACAGCTGACACTTGAAGAACAGACCTCAGCTTTCAGAGCCAAAGCAGTGGAGGAAGAGAGAAGAAGAGCAAACCGCCAACTGAGGGAGGAACAAGATGCTGCATATCATGCGGCGCTTCAAATCGATAGGGTGAGATTCTATACCGAGAGGCTGAAATGTAAATCAGATGCAGCAGTAACTGACATATAATAAACAACATCCATGTTTCCAGGAAAAGGAAAGAATCTGGGACTTGGCCATAGAGGAAACAACTCAGATTCAAAAGCAGGTTGAAGCACACAAGAAAGCAAACATCCAGAAGCCAAAGAAATCTCCTGCTTCTACAAAACAGCCAGGAAACAAAGCAAAGGAAACAACCAAGGATAATCAACGGAAGGAAACCGTTACTCCCATAAAGGGTCCAACTGTTACTCAGGTAATTGACGCTGAACTTCCATCTCAAATTCAGAGGCAAATAAGCGATAATCATGAAACTGCACTGATCCAGGACACGGTTTTGCAGATACAGATACGATTTCCAAATGGCGAAAGGAAGGAGCAGAGCTTCCTTTGCACTGACAAGATTCAGTCCATATACAGATACATCGACTCGCTGGGTTTGCCAGGGGTAGGAAGTTACCGACTGATATCCAACTTCCCAAGAAAAGTTTTTGGCTTCGAACAGATGAACACAACTCTCAAAGATGCAGGCCTCCATCCTAGCGCAAGCTTGTTCCTAGAGCTCATATTATAGTTTGATAGTATGATAGTACATAACCATCTGTATGAATCTAAATCACCAGCAGATAGTTTCCGGAAATGCTACAGAGACATTTCTAAGTGCACTGCATGATGGATTTCCTTTTGTTATAATTCATGTTTGAAAAAGACATGCTGCCTACCTATATGGACAAAAACCAAAAACCCAGATCACAAAAATCAACAAACTGAATTTTAGTTTTACATCTGTAACTTTAATCAATTGATTCACCTCCAATGTGCCTACGATGAGGTCATGGGGGACAGTCTGGTAGCAACTTTATATTCATGAAGTAGCACACAGTAGCAGTGAAAAACAGGCCATAACATTTTCATTTCAGGAGGGTCTTAACAATGGATTTGACATTAAGCTTCTTGAGGTCTGTGTAAGACTGCCCACAGCCAACGAACATTACAGGTGCTCCAGAAATGTAAACCATGGAAAGTGCGGCCCCAACCTGTAAAAGAGTTCAGTTAACATCCAGTGGACTCAAAATGCATCTGATGTTAAGCAAGGCTCTTAAAACCTACAATGAAATACCTTGTCATCAATAGTATCAAACTTTGTGAGCAAGATGCCATCGATCAATCTGGCATTAGGTGAATTTGACAGGTCCGCTAATTTCTGTACAAGGTAAGAAAATTGCTCAATCCACACATGTTAGCTAAAGAAATCATTAAAAAGAACAGCAGGGGGAAAAATCTCATCAATCTGAAACATGATCTCAATCAAATGGACAGATGCACACACGAGTACAAGAAACTTGCAGCAAATACTAAACCTGATCAAACTTTGATAGTTGATCCACAGCATCATTTCCCACCAGCGCCTCTCCAACAAAAAGAACCAGATCTGGGTTGTTCATATAAATGAGCTTGGAAAGTGCTCTCATCAGTGGTTCATTGTCCTGAAATGTAACATTCAATTATGCAACTGAGTATACAAATGCACACCACTGAAGAAATGCAAGACTCATGGAAGACACTCAACTACCAAAGGAGCAAAAGAGAAGGAAAACAAATTAACCCCAAAGATATATTAGATAAAGTTACCTGCATCCGCCCAGCTGTATCTACAAGAACAACATCTGATTTATTGCGAGTAGCCTCTTGGATAGCTTCCTTTGCTACGATTGCTGGATCTTTTTCGTACCCTTTCTCAAATATAGGAATCTGAAAGATAGTTTCAACAACAGTTGATCAGCTCAGAGAAACAGCACTTTTTCTATTCATTTAGAGGCTTGATATGATTCGAGAATGATCATGTAACCGGCTCTCTCCTATTTTACAGAAATGAGACGAAGAGTATAAAAAATAAAATAAAATAAAATTATTGCACGCCTGTGAACAGCACACCAGCAGCTGCAAGCAGACTGTACAATCCATTTTGAATTCTATATCATTGAATAAAAACAACCTTGGGGCCTGCTCATTCCTGGAAGGCATATTGCAGTTCTTCAGAGACTGCTTATATTCCTTTCAGCTGAACAGGGTGGCTGCGGCAAACAGCATTTTTACTTTATTTTATTATTATTTCTTTCTTTCTTTCTTTCTTTTTAAAGATCAAGAACAGAATCCAATTACTTTTTTGGTAAAAAACTTCTCTAAAGCAAAATATAAGAAAATAGCAAGGAATGGAAAACTGCTATCCATGTTGGTCAATTATAACCAGAATGGAGATCTCTTTTTCCTACAGTCAGGATCTTGCAAGGAAAACTTAGAAGCTAAATGCATTGAATCCTGACTCATGGCTTTGAGATGCTCAAACTCTGGGTGGAGGGCCTCTCCAGAAACAGCCCTACAACCTCACAAGGAAAGAGCTACGACTGACACATCATACCTGGAGTCTGCGGGCATGAGTTCGGAGCTGCTCTACTGCACCTGACCGAAATGTATCACAAGCAGCCATCATAACACTGATATTATGCTGCAAAAGCCAGTATGCAACCTGCAGAGTGGTATTTGATAACTAAAATGAGTTTCTAAAGTGTGAGTGCAGTTCCACTTGATCAGAACAATATTATCATCACACATGCCTTCAAATATGTAAACACAGATGAAAGAAAACTATCATAACCTTGGCAAGATTGGTGGACTTTCCAACTCCATTGACACCAACAAAGACAACAACATATGGTTTTCCTTGCTCCTTAGCAGCATGGACATCCCTCAAGATGTCAATAGATCGTCTTGGAGTTAAAATACGAAGTAAAGCCTCCTCCATTGCCGTCTGCAGTCCTTGCATGTTAATGAAGCTCTCCAAAATGGTAATAAGAAGGAAACTCATGCAACCAATATTTGCAAAATGGCAAGAAAAATTCTTATAAAGAACAAGTTCACAAACCTGAACTGTTGAAGAAATCCTTGTGAAAGAACCCAACTTTTTACCTTCAAGACTGGCTGCTACCGACTCACAAAGCTTCTCAGCTATTTCCTCGGCCTGTGAATACAGTGATGAAATGCTGTAAACAGGCTAAATATGCACCAATAAAATGAATATTTATATAGTGGATGCATAAACATACCACATTTTTTGTCATAAGCCTATCCTTCAGAGCTTTTAGAGCAGGTTCCAGGTCTGACTTCTCCAAAATTGCATTCCCTGCAATGCTGAAAAATTGCAAGACGCTTGCTGTTACTACAAACACCACACCATCAAAATGCATGGAATATGTAGAATGCTCAAAGTGATCTACATAAACATGCACACGGGTGTTTGCATGTTTGGACCCATGTTTTATGTTTTTTTTGTAAACGATGATGAATTTATTAAAAGGCCACAGCCAAAATTACAGAATACAAAATCTAAAAAGCAAAGTTACAACTCGGTCCAATTATTGAGGAATTGCTCAATCATCTTTGATGCATACACCCACTCCTTAATAATAGATTTCGCTTTTTGAAAGATCACCAAAACATTCATTTGCTGATTTTTAAAGTAGCGATCATTCCTTTCTAACCAGAGACACCAGAGACCTGCTAATAGGGACATGCGCCAAACATATTTCGCAACCTTTCCTTTTCCCACACCATAAAGAAACTACCAATCGAGCTCGGAACCACCCAATCAACTCCAAACAATTAAAGAAGCCATCCCACATACTTTTTGCAAAGGACCAATGAAGGAAAAGATGGTCCACCGATCCCGCAGCTTTGATAGCACATAATACACACATTCGAAAGGATCATCTTTTTTTCTTTTTGAAGGTTGGTTATCCACCGTTAGAAGCTTCTTGCAACCCACTAACCAGGCAAACACCGCCACCTTAGGAGGGGCACCATATCGCCAATAGGAGCTGTCAGACTTCTCTCTTCTCAAAAGATTCCTCCACTCAAGACCTTATAAAGAGATTTCACTGAAAATTTTCCCGACTTTTCATACAACCAATTCACGGATCCTTTTTCTGAAAGCGATGACTGCACTTTGGATAATAGCTGAAGCAATCTAGAAAGTTCATTTATCTCTTCATTCTCCAAATGCCTCCTACACGGTGGGGCCCAAATGACCTGCTCCCCATGCATTGAGAAACATCTGTCAACGCTCAATCCCCTGTCCAATGCAATTCCTGCTAATCACGGAAAGATGTCAATTAGCTTTTGGTCCCCCCACCCAAATATCTTCCCAAAACCTTATGTCTCTCCAATCTCTCAAATGGAACCCTATCCCTTCCCACGCTATCCTTTCCAACGATGCCACCATTCGCCAAAGATATGAACACCTATACAGGGAAGATGATCTTGTCCATGGACCCATGTTTTATGTTATCCTAATTATATTTGTAAGCTATGGTTCTCTAAGTTGCAATGGACACTTGGATAGTCCAACAAATCGTGTTGGGCCACACTTTGTAGGCCACTGAGCAGAATCATTCCATCTGATTATTTTAATCATCCCATCAATGTCCTACAAAATGGATGGTCAATATCATTTATAGAAAATATGTCCATCAATATGAGCTGTCCATTTGGTGGCCCCTAGGTTGAATTGCTTTTGATTTCTTAGAATCACCTTGATGAAATAATCTTAACCATCCCACCCATGCTCAGTAGAAGACATCCAACATTTGGATGGATATTACCATTGGATTAACATGATCTTTCAGTGGTGGACCATGAAGTGTGGGCAAGACGTAGTGGACTGCCTAGAACAAATAGGTTCTCCATGTGTCAAAATGCAACTTGACACATGATAATTTATTGTGCAATGGAAGGGTAACCATAAACCACGACATGAGTTGTTTGCTAGCATTTACTCTCTTTTGACTTGGTGCTTCTTCTTTTTTTTAAAAGTTAAGTGAATGTATTGAAGCTGAAAAAGAAAGAGATACAAACGGGGCTGCTGAGATAGCAGAAAAGAGAAAAAGCGAAAAGGAACAGAGCTATAACCTTAAAAAGAGAAAATCAAAACCAGCTAGGGTACACATTCGAAGCCCAATTTTGACTTGGTGCTTTGTCCTAATGTTTTTTAACCATTTAGTTTTTTGAGGTTCTGCCATGGCCAATTTCAAAGATCAGGTAAAACATAAAAGAGGAAGGTTGATGTCAGGTGGGCAGCTACTCATAAAACTTTTGCCAATCCACCATTTAAAGATGCACCAAATTGCTGGTAATTGACAATTCATTAGTATATATTATAAAATGACACAAAAAGATTGGACCCAAATACATGTGACCCTCTCATCACTCAAGAATCTAGCCAAATCTAGACAAAAAGAAATTTACATAATCCTGTATTACACAGTTGACAGAAGCAGACAATAATTTATTGCATAACATCCCAATTGCCCAAAAGCTCTGGCTTTGAGCAGCCTTTGAATTCCTGTCTTGCAAACACCTAACTTAGGTGGAGAACCATGACGATGCAAAAGAAATAAGCAACAGAAAGATAAAAAATTCCCATATTAGTGGGTCCTATACTAAACAAGCTCATCTTTCTTTTAGAAGTATGTATTGCTGTTGATATGTTGTCAGCTGGGGAAATCAACTGGGAGCCTAGGAGCCTTCACTTTGCAGAGGGAAAAATAAAAGGCAATAAGATTCAGAAGAAACTCAGGAGTCAGGACTCATTATTCTGTACATGCCCTAAATCCTCCAGAGAAAAGATCAACGTCCATGGTGATATAATCATTTCAAACATATGAACATACGCCGTTGGCATAACTTGTGACTATTATATTCATCAAAATAACAACTAATGAAGTAAGAAATGTTAATGTTTTAGGAACCCAAATCATGTCTCGGGTTGGGTTATAATGCATGCAAAGGGTCTGGTTATTGATTGGGCTTTGAATCGATGCTTCGTATACGTGTGGAGACATTGATTGTAATTTTGGGAGGGTGATTTGTTTGTTTTTTGTATTCTTGGGTGGCTGGTTACTCCTCCTGTATAGCTCTTGGGTCTTCAACGCTTTGTTTATAAAATTATTCTTCTCTCCCTCAAAAAGAAAAAAGGAAGGAAAAAAAAACTACTAGAGGAAGGGAGCCATGAATTATATAGCTGCAACTTTAAGCTTGGGTGTACAATTTTCACACAGTAATTTTCCGATATATATCTAAGTCTAGTTATGTTTTGATGAAGTTATATAGAAAAATTTGGTTACTTATTTTGGATGGGTAGTTTAATCTGACTTCCTTTTTTCTTTTTGTAATTTAAGTATAATATCATCTGATATTACTTTTTTTTTTTTTTCTTGAAAGATTATATCATCTGACATTACTATGCCTTGATATGAAGCAAGGCTGGTCCCAAGCCTAGGGTAAAGGAGGGTAATGTCAGGTGGCAAGCAGGTTGTAAGATTTTGGCCAAGAAATCAAGAGAACTAGGTTCCATTAATCCAACCCCAAAATAGATGTGAGAGGGCTGAGATGAATAGTTTCCTAGTTATTAAGGTTTCCATAATTCTGCAGGCACTTTCATTTGGGAATTATTTGAAGGGAATTCAATTTCCTCCAGCATCTTTGCATGAAATGCTTGTGTTTGTTTCTTTTTGAATTTTTTTCTAACATCAGTTAATAGCAGAGCATCTAAGATAACCCTTGAGAACTAATCTAAGGCCATATTATAAGGCTTTCTCTTGGAAGACCTTACAGCCATAAATTGTTGGGCCATGGATCAATAAGAAATATTGGAACATGGACTGACTTGTAACAACATACTCTTTTTGTGCAACAAGTCGGTACAAGATGGAGAAGTTTTATTGAATGAAGAAGGTACCAGAAGGAGGTCTCGACGTTTTACGATTGAGATGATGATGAGAGTTCCAAAACCAGAGAAAGTGCTTGATTTGAAAGATTCAACACAACAATTCATCAAGAATGATAAGAATGATGGGATTCTAAAAGAAACTATTGACAAGTAAGAATGATGGGATTCTAAAAGAAACTATTGACAAGGATTGCTAGAAAGATTATCTGAGGTCAAACAAAGTACCGAGGGAGAGGAAGAGTTCCGGTTAAAGCCAAATCAAGTGAAAGGAAAAGAACATGTCCTGGTGGAACAGAAGGTGAAGACCAACTTGTATCAGTAGGAAGAAGATCATAGAACTCGTCAAAGCCTAGTATCTTTCCAACCTAAAGAAGAACACTGTTGCAATCAGAAGGTATGGAATTCATGATTCAGTATCCAATTTCGCGCAAGAGTTGAAGGGGACTCCATTAGTGTGACTAATTGAACAAAAAGGTCAGGCCTGAGCCTTGGGGCTTAAGTGTTGTTTTTTTATGAAGCGAGATCTCTTGGAATTGGGCTAAAGATTTCGTTTTTCCAATATTGCTAGAGCTGATAACTCCTCCACTGATGAGTTGCCTGAGGCAGGGGTATCTCATACCTCTCTTTGTTCTGGGAGTTTTATTCCCCCTTTACTAGTTTCTTAATGCATCTAAGGGCCTGTTTGTTTTCCAATTTCCTATGAAATGCAATGTAAATAAGCCATCATTGTCATTTCCAGGTGTTTATTTAAACAGGAATTATGACTCGTAAATCTATAGTCAAATACACTTGTAAAGGAAGTGGGTAAAGTAAATTGTAGTCATTACATTTTCACACAATAAAACTACCTTTTTTACAGTGATTTATGGGTGAAACAAACGATGCAGCAAAATCATCATTGCAATCAAATGTAAGTGATATCACCACACATTTACAAGAGTAAATAATTATTTCCCATTCACAGCCATTTTCCATTGTCATTGGTAAACCAAACAGGCCCCTACGTTACCTACTTACCTTGACAAAAAAGAAAAGAAAAGGAAGAAAGAAAGAAAATTCATTCAAGAGTAGTCCTATGATATCTACTTAAGCCAAGCTACAGTTAATATTTAATTTTAAGGTAGTTTCTTATTGTGGTGAGTTTCCTAGTCAGAATAAAGGTTCTCCTAAGATTTTTTTTTCTTCTTCTTCTTTTCTTTTTGGTGTGTGTTAGGGACTCGGATTGCGTAGTGTAGCACACGGCATCGACGTTGGTACTGTAGGCCCCACCATGATGTATGTGTTTATCCACGCCATCCATTTTGCTGGCTCATTTTAGGGCGTGAGCCCAAAACTGAGGCAGATCCTAATCTCGGTGGATCACACCATAGGAAACAGTGGTGATTGAACTCCCACCATTAAACTTCTTGGGAGCTACAAAAGTTTTGGATCAAGCTGATATGTGTATTTTCCCTTCATCTAGGTCTGTATGACCTAACCAACAGGTTGTATGGCAAATAAACATTACAGTGGGCCCTAGGAAATTTTTAATGGTGGACATCCAATCACCTCTGTTTCCTGTGGTGTGGTCCATCTGCGAGTTTGGTGTGCCTCACTTTTGGGATCATGCCATAAAATGAGCTGGAAAAATGGATGAACGGCGTGGATAAAACACATACATCATGGTGGGGCCCACGGTAGCAAACAGTACCAACGTTAGTGCAGCACAAAGCACTATGCAATCCGAGTTCATGTGTTAGGCATTGAAACAGCTTTTGCTGAATAACAGAATGTTATTAACAAAATGAGCAAAATGCAACATAGGGAAGTAGAGGTAGCAAATTGCCGGCGATGAGCAACCTTTTTTATCTGATCAGGAAACCTTTTCTTAACAGAATTTCAGAAGAGCAATAGGGTACATAGGAAAGGTAGAGGTAACAAATTGCCGGTGATGAGTGACCCTTTTTTTATCTTGTTGGAGACAAAATATCTCTTTATGAATAACAAAATTTTAGAAGAGCAATAGGATACATAGGAAAGGGAGAGGTAGCAGATCAATGAGTGACCCTCTTGCACTACTTATCTTGCAAGATAATCGGTTACCTGTTTAACCTCTCGAAAAACATGTTTTTTGAAATAGAAAGATGCATATACAGTATTCATGAAGCTAGACATAGGAAGATCAATAGAGAAACTGGCAGACACACTTAAACATGTACTTGCTCTGGAGTGTTGTCTAAGCCAGTCTTTGACTATTTGGATATAGTTCAGTTAGTTTTGGTATTTAAGCCTCAAATTCTACCATTGAAAAATTTTTTCCCAATCACAGACCCAAAGGTACCCGCATTTCGGAAATTCTGCAAGTCAGGTGACAAGGCAGTAAACTTTGAATGAATGTATGCAAAAAGTTCCATGGGAGGAATTTATTTACCTCTGGAACATCGATGAGAACCATCCTTTCTTCTTTGCATCAGGCTTGGTGTTCTTCTCCACTTTCTCCTCTTCATCGCTCTCACTTTCACTGCTGATGACCTCTTCCCTATCCATCATGCTTTCTCCTTGATCAACTGCCACAACTGCTACATTCTCATCCCCTTTCTCATCTACAGGATCCGTAAAATCCAGTTTCGACTCTTGTGGCGAATCATCCCAAACTCTATTTTTCTTTGTTAACTTTTTCTTCGGCTCCACTTTGGAGGGAGCCTTACTAACTGTTGTATCTGTTTTCTTCCCTGCTTTCGACCGCAACTTCTGAAGCTTACTTACATCAAAAGCCCCGACCCCTGAGCTGCCATTCTCTTTACTCTTAGCAACATTGGCCGCACGAGATCCTTTGATCCCGGCTTTATGTCCGTTAGAATAATTACCGTTCTCTAATCCACGGCCTTTTGCCGAATCGTCATCTGAGCCATCCTTGCCGGATCCACCACTGCTCTTTTGCTTCGCACCGCCCTGTGATCCGGCCTTCATGACTGCGATCTGCTTCGCGGGCCTTGCCACCTGCTTTGACTTCCTCATCTCTTCCGCCCTAGCCTCCGCCTCCTTCTGCAACTGCCGGAAGACGTCATCGAAATCATCATAAGCCGTACGCTTCGGATCGTAGATCTGTGAAAACTCATGCTTCACCATGGAGAGAAGATCGTCGACATAGAGGAGATGGAGTATCCTTTGATAAACGGCGACAAAGATGAGGCCGAGATCGTTGTGGAAGGTCCATTTGAGAGTGTACGCAGCACCGGGGGCGTCGTAATTGTACGACGTGTCGCCGGATCGCTCCTCTAAGAGGCAGGACCGGATCAAGGTGTCGATCGGGGACCCTTTAAGGGCGTTTACGAGCGCCTTGCATGTCCAGAGGATCAAACCACCCCGCGTAAATATCAGCAATTGCTCCAACATCTCTGAAAAGAATCCCGCAAAATCAGATCTCAAAAGAGATTGAGGGCTTTGAAAGCCAAAAATCACCGAAAAGATTCTAAAGAGAGAGAGAAAGAGAGAGAATAATAAGAAGAAGATATCAGCAATTTCTCAAACCAAATCCAGTGAATTGAAATTCAACAACAGAAATGATGAATGGGGGAATTGCGAAATAGATTCAGATGCGTATTCGATCAAAGAGATTGGAATACGATTCTAAGATTAAAATAAAGAAGAATTATCGGAAAAGAAAAGGAGAATTGAAATCGATCAAACCCTGATAGCTCCAAAAATCGGGAAGGAAAGGAAGCGAAAATACCAGTCTTTCTCCAACGCTGAGAAACTAAAAAATCAAAATCAAAATCAAGATCAAAGAAAGATTATATATATATATATATATATATATATATATATATATATATATATATATATATATATGAAAGGGGAGAGAGAGAAATTGTCTTCGTTGAATACGACTAGACGCCCATTGCGACTGGCTCCACGGATGTTCTTGGTATGTGGACGCGAATTGCTTGGTGTGCCACACACCACCGACATCAGTGGTGTGTGGACGTCACCAAGTTCTGTGGCCCCACCACGATATATGTGTTATATCCTCACCGTCCATCCAATTTTTGAGATCATTATGTGGTATGATTCCAAAAAACTGGTAGATCCAAAGCTTATGTGGACCACATCAAATAAAGGACCGGGACAATGACATCCACCGTTGAAACCTTACTAAGGCCTACCATCCACACACCCACACACACACACATTTGTAGTGGAATTTCACCACCTATGGGTACTTGAACCCTTTACCAGAGCCTACCACCCGAGTAACTGCAAGGACCCGGCCTATCATGTGTTTATTTGTCATCCAGCACGTCTACAACGTGGTACTCGAATGCAGGGAAAACAGGGATATCAACTTGATCCAAAACGTACATGGCCTTAATCAGTTTTCAATGGTAGCCATTTAATTACTAGTATTATTTTTATTTTATTTTTATTTGTTTTGTGTTTGTGATCCACTTGAATTGTAATCGGCCTCATTTTTATGTCCATGTCATAAAATGAATGAACAATATTGATATAATATAAGTTAAACCCCAACAAACTACGTTAAGAGGTAGTGAAATTGATGCTTTACAATTTGTAAGGTACAACGGACCACATTTTAACATTTTAGAAATTAGAGAAAAAATTTGTAGGTTATGTGGATTCAAATTATATAGAAAACGTAGATAAAATAAAATTAGTTTTCAGTTACTCGTTTGTGTTAGCAGGTAGAGTAATTGGTTGGATGTCAAAACTTTAATCTATAGTTACTCTTTTCATAAAAGAAGTTGAGTATCTGACAGTGACGAAAGCATTCAAAAAAGGTATTTGGTTAATATAAATGATGAACGAACTTCTGCTTTAACATGAGACCATGCCGGTTAATTATAATAGCGAAAACGGCATCAATTTAGTGAAGAATTCGATTTACCATTTTAGAACTAAATATATTGATGCTTGTCATCATATTTATCCGACAAGTGGTCGAGGAAAGTGGTGTTACTATCTAGAAGATCTACATGAGTGTAGAATCCGATGGATATGCTTACAAGGGTGATTCCCGCAGAGAAGTTCTGATTTTGTTTTACTTTTCTAAATCTGCTAATGTTTTAATGAAGACAGAGTATGCATGAAAAATGATGACGATGATGAAGCTATGATGGATGCTGTTGGGGAGAAATGTGTTAAGTTCGGAGACTTGGATTTAAGTAGGTCGGCTCTGCTGACACTGCCTAAAGAGTCCGAGACAACATCGACGGAATAGAGGATAGGCCAGGAGGCATAAGCAAGGGACGATTAAAGTCACTCTGTCAGAGTGATGACCTCGTCTGCAAAAGCTCACTAAAGGCTGAGCGTGTTTAAGCCACTTAGCGGATAAAACAAGATCGACTCAACGAGTTGGTTTTGTCGGTTACGGAACAAGGAATAACAGATAAACATCGAGATTATTCCGTCCGTGGAAAGGCCAAGAACCCACCCTCCTGCGTCGGTCGAGACTCTCCCCAAGTCGGCAACAACCTGGCCGAGACTCTCCCAGAGTCAGTCAGGACCTGGCCGATATTCTCCGAGAGTCGGTAACGACCTGACCGAGACAGCGAGTGGTGGAACGAGAACAGATACTACTCTACGAAAATCTAGGAATACGGGTAGCGAATCCCGAGATTCTCGGAATTGAGAGCAATCTGTGGAAAGGAGTAAATCTCCAAATAATCAGGAGGAGAATCCTCTGAGGATGAGGATTGGCAAACTGTATAAATTTCCAAGCTTGGGACGGAAGAAGGTACGCGGTACTGAACTGAGATAAGTCCTTTGCTACTGATCAGACGACTGACTTAAGCATCAGAGGTTCCCTAGCTCTAGCCAGGGTCACCTTGACGTTGTTAATTGTGTAGGTGGAGGAAGGTCCGCCTTAGGGAAGCCGTCCCATAAAAACACAGCAACTGTTTGGCGCCGTCTGTAGGAAACGAACAAAAAGCCGTTTTCTCCAATTTTCTAAATGGTAAGAACCAGAAGGACGGATCCAGATGAATCGGGGGAGGCCGCTGCTAGCACAGCTCAGGGAGCTCCCCCGACAACATCGCCTACGACTACCATCCAGCCTAATCAAGCGAACGCGCACTTGGATCGCGAGGTCCAAGAAATGCGTTTCGAGATGGCTACCATGAAACACATGCTGGAACAACTGTGTAACTAGCAGATGCAGCGTCATGAGTCAGCACAAGTTCTCCCACCAGCGTCTGTAGCGCATCCTGCTATGCCACAGTCGCCCCGACAACCGAGTCAACCCCGAGGACCGAGTCACCCAGCGCCGGCCCGTTCAGCAACGGCCATTTTGCCTCCCTCTGATCTGAGACATAGAATAGATCAGAGGAGATGAAGTCGGCTCCCTGCAGAAGAAACGGCGGAAAGCGCTGAACCTTGGAAGGCTGATATACAAGACTTCAAGAATAAGGTCCGGGAGAAGATGAAAAAGGAGATGGCGGATATAAAGCACGGTCGGAACTCAAATCCGACCAAATCTGAAGAAAAAGCTTCTCCATTTGTGGACGAAGTAATGCGGGCTCGGTTGCCGGAGAGGTTCCGCTTACCTCAGATAACTCCTTTCTCCGAAAAAACTGATCTGACAGAGCATCTTGAATGCTTCAAAACCTATATGGAGTTGCACGATGCCTCGGATGCTGTTATGTGTCGAGCCTTCTCTCTAACCCTGACCGATGTAGCCCGACTTTGATTTAAGCAATTAAAACACAAGTCGATTAAATCGTTCGCCGAACTCAGTGACGCCTTTCTCAGTAATTTTATCGTCGGAAAGAAGAAATTAAAGCTGCCCGCACATCTGAACAACATAGTTCAGAGGGAAGGAGAGCTATTGAAAGACTACATTAAACGCTTCAACTTCGAGTCTTTATAGGTTCGAAAGCATTCTGAGGAGACAGCTCTCAACGCTCTCATGCAAGGGATGAGAGATAAACCTTTTTTGGGGTCACTGGACAAGAATCCGCCCGATACTCTGGGCGAGTTTATGGTTCGGTCGGACAAATACGCTGATGCAGAAGAGACGCGACTCATACGTGAGAAGATTCAGAACACAAAACCATCGGCTAAAGAGTCGGCCAAGAAAGAAGCCGACTCAGCCGGAGGAAAAAAGCGAAAAGAAGACCAGGCGAGAGACGACAGTAGGCCAGGAAAGCGACCAGACAGAAGATTCTTCATATACACCCCCCTAAACAAATCTCATGAACAAGTATTAATGGAGATCAAGAGCGAAGGTTTCGTCAACTGGCCCCGGAAACTCCGAGGGAATCCGGATCGTCGGAATAAGAACAAGTATTGTCACTATCATCGTGACCATGGTCACAACACAAGTGATTGTTATCACTTGAAAGATGAGATCGAGCGGCTAATTAAAGAAGGCCGACTAAGAGAACATACAGAAGGGTCCGGCGTTTCAGAAGGACCGAGTGAAGAGCGGCCCCAAGAAGAAATCCGAACGATTGTCGGAGGTCACCAAGGCGGTGAGGACTCAAATAACGTCCGAAGAAACCACGCTAGAAGTCTCGATCGCCATGAGTCCGAGGTTCTTCTGCTGTCTTGGCCTCCCAAGGAGAAGAAACGAGAAAAATATTGTATCTCGTTCACTGAGGAAGATGCTCGAGGCGTTCATCATCATCATGATGATGCACTCGTGGTCACCCTTACCATGGCCAATAGAAAAGTATTCCGGATACTAGTGGATACAGGATCATCAGCAGACGTCTTGTTCACCCAAGCGTTCGACAAAATGAGCATAGGTCGGTCGGTACTACGACCTGTCTGAACCCCACTCATCGAGTTCTCGGGTGGACAGGTATTTCCTGAGGGAATCGTTTCACTGCCACTTACCGCTGGAACTGCGCCCCATCAAATGACTGCGATGGTCGACTTCCTGGTCGTGGACCAACCGTCGGTGTATAACACCATACTCGGTCGACCGTCTCTAAGCCTCCTTCAAGCTGTGGTATCTACTTACCACCTTTCCATGAAATTTTCAACCGAGTTGGGAGTAGAAATTGTGAAAGGAGATCAACAAGATTCTCAAAAATGTTATGCCACCGCAGTCAAGGCTCCGATTGAAGTGTCGACAATTGAATCGCTGGACCCCCGTATCGGATCTCATGAACGGGGGCAGTCGATGGAAGAACTCATCTCAGAGCCGTTAACCGAGACAGACGTGTCGAAAGTAGTTCAAATCGGCTCGTCCCTGAGTCCATCTCTTAAGGAACGAATGATCACCTTACTTCGACGGTATGCCGATATCTTCGCTTGGAGCCACGATGACATGCCTGGGATCGATCCCTCGGTTATAACACACCGACTCAACATCGACCCGACTTATAGACCCATCCGACAGAAGCGTCGTACTCTCGGCCTGGAAAGGTACGCTATCATTGAAGAAGAATTCGGCAAGCTCCTTAAAGCTAAATTCATCGAAGAGATATACTATTCGGAATGGATAGCCAATGTCGTACTCGTAAAGAAAGCCAATGGGAAGTGGCGAGTCTGTATAGACTATACAGACTTAAACAAAGCCTGTCCCAAGGATAGCTTCCCTCTTCCTCGCATTGATCAGCTAGTAGACAGTACCGCAGGTCATGAATTGCTAAGTTTTATAGATGCCTATTCAGGCTACAATCAAATTGTAATGCACGAGAATGATAAATTAAAAACCGCCTTTGTCACTGACAAAGGCCTTTACTGTTAACGAGTGATGCCATTTGGATTAAAGAACGCCGGAGCAACGTATCAGAGGTTAATGAACAAAATGTTCGCTCGGCAGATCGGCCGAACGATGGAAGTTTATATTGACGATATGCTCGTCAAAAGTAAACGAGCGGCCGACCATGAGGCGGACTTGGAAGAAATGTTCTTGACTCTACGTAAATATGAAATGAAGTTGAATCCCAGTAAGTGCGCGTTTGGCGTAAGCCCGAAAAAATTCCTCAGTTTCCTCATTAGTCAGCAAGGAATCGAAGCGAATCCCTATAAAATCAAAGCTTTACTCGAAATGAAGTCTCCTAAAACAATCAAAGACATTCAAAGGTTGACAGGAAGAGTGGCCACGCTTAATCGTTTTCTGTCCCGAGCCACAGACAAATGTCTCTCGTTCTTCAAGCAATTGAAGGGATGACAGACGCTGGAGTGGACGGACGAATGTGAGAAGGCATTTCAAGATCTGAAGGCTTACCTCGGATCCCCACCGCTGCTATCTAAGCCCGAGCCTGGTGAAGCGTTGTTATTATATCTGGCCGTATCTGATGCCGCAGTCAGCTCGGCCTTAATACGAGAGAGTCAAGGGAAGCAGCTGCCAGTGTACTACGTCAGCAAAGCCTTGCTACCAGCTGAGACGAGGTATCCTCAGCTCGAGAAAGTAGCCTTAACTCTGGTGGTATCATCACGATGCCTCCGGCCATACTTTCAGGCCCATACCATTGTCGTTGTGACCGACTTACCACTTCGCCAGATTCTCCAAAAGCCGGAGGCTTCCGGCCGACTTACAAAGTGGGCAGTCGAGTTGAGCGAATTTGACATACATTACAGGCCAAGGACAGCCATAAAAGGGCAGGCCGTCGCCGATTTCCTTGTCGAAGTGACTCCTAATCGTGACGATATACCTGATTCTGAGGGAATTATTGTACCTGGGGCTTCTTCCTCTCTCGGGTCGGTACCCTGGAAGCTATTTGTCGACGGTTCATCTAATTTCAAGGCAAGCGGGGCAGGAGTAGTATTAGAAACTCCCGATCAAACCTGTATGCAGTATACCTTGCGACTTGGCTTTCAGGCATCCAACAATACAGCAGAATATGAAGCCTTATTACTAGGCCTTAGACTCGCCGCGAGTCTAAGTGCGACTCATTTGAATGTTTTTAGCGACTCGCAATTAGTCGTTAACCAGGTTTCCGGTGTTTATCAAACTCGGAAAGAACAACTGAAGGCGTACATGGAAAAGGCTAAAGAATTAATCGGTGGATTCCAGAAGTGTGAAGTAATTCGAATACCCAGGACCGACAATGTCAAAGCCGACTTGTTAGCAAGGCTCGCCTCAGCCGACGAGGAAGACATACCTCGGTCGGTTCCGATTGAATACGTCCCTGAACCGAGTGTAGATGAGCCGATAGTCTCGGCCCTATTTCCTATCAACTCAGCGACTGCTTGGTTTGACCCACTCGTCCGCTATCTCAACGATAGAGAACTGCTAGAAGATCGTGCCGAGGCGCGGCGGTTAAAGGTTTGAGCCTCGCGCTACACCATCTTGAATGAGATTCTATATAAAAAAGGCTTTTATGCTCCTCTACTAAGGTGCGTCGACTCCCAAGAAGCTGATTATATCTTACGGGAGATACACGAAGGGATATGTAGAAATCATTCAGGATGACGCTCGCTCGCCAACAAAGTGTTGCGGTAGGGGTATTACTGGCCGACTATACAGCACGATTCTAAACGATTCTTTCAAAGATACGATAAGTGTCAACGGTTCGCAGTAATCCCGAGACAACCCCCTGAGGAACTGACTTCGATGTCAGGACCATGGCCCTTTACGCAGTGGGGGATCGACATCATCGAGCCCTTTCCACTGGGAAAGGGTCAGACTAAATTCGCTATGGTTGCGATGGACTACTTCACGAAGTAGACTGAAGTAGAGCCATTGGCGAAAATCACCGAGCAAATGATCACAAGCTTCGTTTGGAAGAATATCATCTGTCGGTTCGGGATACCTCGGACTATCATTACTGACAATGGAAGGCAGTTCGATAACAAATAATTCCGGGAGATGTGCAGCAATCTCGAGATTCGAAACGTATATGCCTCGCCTCACCATTCTCAGACGAATGGACAGGTCGAGGCGGTCAACAAAATTATAAAGCGGCACCTCCGAACGAGGCTCGATGAAGCAAAGGGAGCATGGGTTGAGGAACTTCCGAATATACTGTGGGCCTATCGGACCACAGCACGGATTGCCACGGGAGAAACCCCCTTTTCCCTATGTTACGGCGCGGAAGCAGTCGCACCAGTTGAGATTGGCGTTGGCTCGGCCCAAGTCAACCTGTACAGTGGACAAGAGAATGGCGAACTCCTTTCATTCGAGCTTGATTCGTTGGAAGAGAAAAGAGAAAGGGCTCGATTGAGGATGATGGTCCGACAAAGACAGGTGTCTCGATTTTACAATCGCCGAGTTAAAGTCAGACGATTCCGAGCCGGGGATATGGTCCTCTGAAAGACCTTCCCAAATACCAAGAAAATTGGGTCGGGTACACTATGACCCAATTGAGAAGGTCCCTACGTCGTCTCAGGCACCATCCACCCGGGAACCTATCGGCTGGAAGACTTAAATGGACAACTGTTGCCTCATCCTTGGAACGCCGAGCATCTCAAGATTTATTACCCGTAAGATAGAATAGAAAGTACTGTAATTGAAGTTGACTCAATGAAAAGTTCTATTTCGTCCAAGTACCCAATGTCGGGTTACCAACAAAAAAAACAAAACAATAAAAGAAAGTACAATATCCGACTGCCCCATTCGGTCGGAATTCATCCCCTATACGGCGCCCGAAGGACCGGCTTCATCAGCAGCAGCATCTCCTTCGGTGGCTTCGCCCTCAGCAGCCTCGGCAGACGGACTGTCAACTTCGAAGGCGGAGAGGTTGAGATCGGAAAAGGCCGCCCTTATCTCCAAGACGCAGGCCTTATAACCACCTTGATAAAGGCGGTCCCTTTCCTCTTTAAACTCAAAAGATTCGAGGAAGGCTTCTACGGCTAGCTCTCGTTCCTCTTTGGCTCGGCGCACTTCTTCTTGGGCTTCCTGAACGAGGCCGACGGCCTCAGCCTTCGCGCGATCAAGAGTACTCTCGCACCCACCGTGAACTCGAAGAAGGTGTCGCTGCCTCTCCTCAGCCTCCTGAAGGAGCAAAGTCAGGCGAGCATTATCGGCTTTAACTCCTTCAAGAGCTATGCGGGCATCCTCGGCCGCCTTCCGAGCGGTCGATAGATCGTCGGTCATGATGCCAATCCGGCTTTCAGTGATCTCTCTGCGACCCTCAGCCTCGGCAGTGACTCTCCTCGCAGTCTCTGTCTCGGATGCGAGTTTCTGGGCGGCAGTCAGCTCCGAGCTTGCTTTGACAAGGCAAGATGCCAGCTGCAATAAAGAGACAGTGAGCTATACGGTAAAACTTAGTCAGGGACGACACAGGATTGAAGAGAAATTTACCTCAAAAAGCAACTTCGCCGTATGTCCGAGGGTCTGGGCAGTCGGAGCATTGTAATAACCAGCGAAGTCTCTTTCGCCCCCATGGGCGAGCGCCCAAGGGATCATCCCCGTGATGATCTTGGCGAGGGGGACTCCTGTTGAGTCATCTCCCTTCTCGGGAATTCCTCGAGCGGGACCTCCTCTGCAACAGGTCTCGACTCGAGAGCCGCCTGAGTCATCGGAGGAGTTGGCTCCGCTTCCTCGACCCTCTCGTTAGGGTCGGAGAGAACGACCACTTGGGGAACAGCAGGTACAGGAGCGGATGGAATGACCTTTTCCTTAACCTTGGCCGTAGTCATCTGCTGCTTTGGGGGCCGAGACCCGGACAACAGAGCCGATCTCGGGAGGGCCTTCACTTTGGAAAGCGGCTTCAAGGCAGGGCGGGACTCGGCCATGCTGTCAGGCGTAAGCCTCAGAAAGGGGCGAGCCTCGGGAAAGTCTGCAAGGATGAATAAAAAAGAATGAGGAGGCGAACAGAGAACCGAAAGAACGAAATAAAGGAGGACGAGTTACCTGAGACGAACGAATCTAGACCTATAAGATGGAGGCGCTCGGGTTGCAGTAGCAACTTCCAAGACCATTCCCCCGCGCTCAGCTTCCTAAGCTCCCTTATCCGAGTCAGAGCCCCGGACTCGAGTTTCCCCCTCTTCTTCAAAATATCTGCAAGACATTGTGGAGTCAAGATTAGCAGAAGATGGTATAAAAATAAAGAGGGAGAGAAAGGAAAGACCATCGGGCCGAGTCACCGAGTCATCTGCTCTACGGAACGTGCGAGATACTTGAGGCTCGTACGGCCACGTGTCGGATGACTCCACCGACCGCACGCCCAGAACCACCTTTCCTTCCAGAACTTGTTCGAAGTGAGTGGGTCGGTTATTAAAGACCCCCCTTTGCCTCTCTACGCGCTCAGAAAGTAGAGGCCAGAGAAGTTTGGATTTGGTCTGACTTGATAAAGGTAGAGGAACTCGTCGACCGTGAGAGAAGACTGCTCTAACTCGGACCAGAGTACGGTACACCCAAATAAATTCCTCCACGCATTCGGAACAATTTGACCGGGAGCTATTTTGACTCGGGACAGGAAGTCACGAGCAATGGGCTGGAGTGGCAAACGCAAGCCACACTGCATCACGACTTGAAAAATTACGACCATCCCTGCAGGGGGATGGTCGGGCAAATCACCCGAACGAGGAAGACGGAGGACGACCGAGTCAGGGTGTCACGCCCCAAACTCGAAAACCGGACTCACAAAATTTCTGATCGCCGAATCCGGCGCCGACAGCCTCCGTAGAACCCCATTCTTGGCTCCTAGCTCCCATTCGCCAGGTTCCGATCCTGGGATGCTACGAGGAGGATTTTCAATATCGGTTTGATTCGTAATAAGCATAACCAAAGGCATAACCCACAAACAACAACCAAGAACTCCATTACATTTCTACTATGATAAAAAACTTTACAAGTACAATGAGCATAAAGGGAAATACAATCGTAAAGATCAAAAACTCCAAAACGCTCAGCAACGTGCTCCTGCCTCAGCGCTGCTGCGATCCAACGCACCTGCACGCAACGGTCGTGCATAAGCTTACAGAAAGCTTAGAGGGTGGTGAAAGTGTGTACGCAAGGTAATAATATGATCGTGCAATGTTAGAGTAATGCGGAAAATACAGATGGAAACATACATCATGAGCCGTACCAAGGCTATACAATATAAGACATGAATGGTATCGGCCACCCAAGGCCATGCGATGTGCAATGTAACTCAAGCATACAGATCCTCATCTATGTCCACACATCAATACAGCTCAAATATGGGATATCACCGGGGTCTAGTACACTCTAAACCAGATTGCCGCCACATCGCGCACAATAAGGTAAGTGGAGGAGACCACACTATCCGTCTACCAATATCGGGCGCGACTCGTCGATAGCGGACCCATTCCTCGAGCTGGTCAAACTCAGCCTAGCATTGCCCCCTACTCTCTGGCGGATAAGGCCACACCCCTTTCCAACCTACCACGACACGGTGGAGAGCACAACCAACTGGTATTCGGCACTCAGTGCTCATCTACCCACTCGGTCTAAGCGTTGGAACAACCTCTTGGTACCATAAGGGTTTAGGGACTTTCACCCAGGGATATCAATAGCACCCCATGTAGAACATGATTTTCAGTATCCAATCCTGCCAACCACGATGCGTCTGTGGAGGCTACGACCCTGATGTCGCTAGGGCGTACAATAACCATGTCACACAAATGCAGAATGCATGAATCACGTTATCCAGTCATGCAACCAATCCTGCGCATACCGTGCGCTCATGTAGGGCAACACCGCCTAACCGAGAGCCCATAAACAACCTGCCCGAAGGCAAATGCTATGATCAGACAATTCTCACGTCAAACATACATATGATGTGTATGATCATGAGTCATGGAACTGTACTAAACATGTTATAATAAAATGAACTATCTTATAATGCAGATGGACCTGGACGGCCTATACACGATAAGTACGGGCCTAACAATGGGCCCTAAGAAGAGTCGTAATGTGGACATCCAACCAACATTACACTCGCAATGTGGACGTCAAACCAACATTGCTCCCAAGTCACGATCTTTGTAAACATCAGTACTTAGTTTGTAATGGATTTACACATTGCAATGGACTTTAGGTTCATTCCATTGGGCTTTTCATATATATATCAAATGGGCCGTATCCTATGGGCCTTTTATTCATCAGATGGGCCTCATAAATGAGCCACAACAATGGGTCTTATGTGCATTGCAATGGGTCAAAACCCGTGGGCCTTGGATTACATCAAATGAGCTTAGCCTCATGAGTCTAATATATGACCAATGGGCCACACTAATTGGGCCCCACATGTAGATCAAATGGGCCTCAACCCATAGACCTAACATGAGTTCAATGGGCCTAAACCCCTAGGCCTTATGGTACATTAAATGGGCCTAAACCCATAGGTCTTGTATGCATATCGAAGTAGGCCTAAACCCCTAAGCCTTATATCCATCAAATGGGCCTCACCCATAGGCCTTTCATGAATCAAATGGGCCTGATCCCATGTGCTCTAAATTACCTCAAATGGGTCCAATCCCATGGGACTTGGAATATATCAAATGGGCCTAGTCCCATGGACTTGCAACACATCAAATGGGCCTAAGTTCTTAGGCCTTAAATGAATCAAATGGGCCTAGCCCATAAGCATTTTATAAATCAAATGGGCCTAGCCCATGCCCTTTTGAAATTCAAATGGGCCTAGCCCATGGGCCTTAAATATCAAGTGAGCCTAAGCCCATAGGCTTTACATAACAAGTGGGCCCAAATTCTTAGGCCTTAAATGAATCAAATGGGCCCAGCCCATATCAGTAGCATCATGCTATAAAATGATCCCACCAAGCTGTAAGACCCGTATCTTGGTCCGTACCTTTTCGTACACTTCCGCGGTCTTACCGGTCGAATTCCGGCAACTTTCGACCCTTAATCGATATCGACGCGCGACCCTGATTCATGTGCCGACAACCCGAGTCGACTCAACCCGAAACCAATACCATAGCGACCGCACCGTCGCCGCGGTTCCGATACCGCGACTCGCGCGCCAAGACGATACCCTGATCAAGAGATATGGGCCAACGTTCGGTGCGAGAAAACGCCGCGCGTTGTGAAAACCAAGAGAATCTAAACGATGTGTCACATCAATCACATCAATCCCATCAATCAATCACCCATCAACCCATCACATATCAAGTACACATCACTTCCATCCCTTTTCCCAAGCAACCACAAAAGTCTTCCTAACCCATACCTTTCTTACACAAAAGACCACAAAAGTCTTCACATCCCATACCTCTCTTACACAAAAGCCACAAAAGTCCAAGATTTCTTACACAAACATCACTCACCCATCCATCCATCACTCTCTCTCTCTCCCTTTACATCACTCTCTCTCTTTCTCTCTTTCTCATTTCAAAATTTTCAAGCAACAAAGGATTTTCAAAACTCCATACGTATGGAATTTTTGTAAAAATCCCTAAGCTTCAAGTGGCCCACCTTCCTACCCCAAAATCTCCCATCTCAACCCTCCATTCTTCATCTTAGCCATTGAAGTTGAAGACAAGGTGCCAAGGAACCCCTAGGAGCGAGAAGATCGGACGGTGGGTGCATCTATAGGATAGTTTTCCTTATTTTTATGGTGGACCAAGTGAGGCCCACCGATCAATGGTGTGGATCTCACTTGGGACCCTAAAATGTGGCCGATGGACCACTCGGATCATCATGATCATTCCATGATGGGGCCATTCTCCATGGACCCCATCATGATGTTTATTTTCTCTTCAAAGGTCATCTAGACCATCCATGTTGGTGGGAAAAGTATCCCCACCGTTGATTTTAAATTTCGGTGGTCCCGCATGCTTTAAGGCCCACTTGATGTATGATTTCATGTAAGGGAGGGCCCATAATGTCGGGGTCCCTCCATCACAAGGCGTCCCACTCTCCATCTCTCTCTCTCTCTCTTTCATTCCTCTTATTTTATTTTATTTTTATTTGATTTTTTATTTTTATGAAAGGGGTTGTGTGGCCCACTTGAATGGACCTCACCTTGAGGTATTTATTGGGTCTAAGAGTCCTTCAAGTGGGGCCCACCTTGCATGTTGAACCCCATCATCCATTAGTGGTGGCCCACTTCAAAAGGGCCCACCACTGTGTGCTTTAAAGAAAAAAAAAAAAAAGAAAGAAAAAAAAGAGCTTACCGTCCAGCGTCTGGGACGCTGGACGTCCCTACCCAAAAAGAAAAAAAAAAGTGGTTTTGGTGGGCCGGCTTATGCAGGCCCCACCTTGATACATATGTTCAATCCAAGCCGTCCATCCGCTCACTCATATCAGTTTAGGCGTTGAAAAAAAATGGGAAGCTGATCTGACCTGCTGGTGGGCCATACCTTAGAAAATAGCGATCTCTACCGTTTAAAGTCCCCTAGATTTCTCCTACGCACCGAATTAAGCCCAAGTTTGGACTCTGTTTGTCGGTATCGAGCCGGTGGAGCCAATGGATGGGTTGGATTTCCTGATGGTGGGCCCTACCTGTGAAAATCCTCAGATTTTCTTTTTTTCAAAAAAAAATAAAATTCAAAGAATGAGGCAGTGCGTCTGCCTTGACCGTGCACGGCAGCAGCAGGCGCTGCGTGCACAGTCAGCCGTGCAGTCACCCACGGCTGCTGCCGTGGGCCCCACATGATGTATATGTTTTATCTACTCCGTTCATTGGGTGGGTCCCCTGCTCAGGTGGGCCCCCTCCGAATTTCAGGTTGATCCAAAACTCAAGCGGCCCACACCACATGAAACAGTGGGACAGTACCCCTACCATTGAAGACCATTTTTGGGCCCGCATACGCGTTGGATCAAGCTGAAATTTATGTTTCCCCTTCATCCAGGTCAGAGTGACCTTATGAATGGGTTGGATGTCATCTAAACATCACGGTGGGCCCCGCTTGGGACCCACAACATTAAATGTGTTGTAGCCCACCGTCCAGTGGACGGTGGCGCCCACCTGCCTCCTTGATGCACACGTCACCCCCGCTGTCCAGCGGCAATGGGACCCACCCATGATGCATGGGCTGCATCCAAACCGTCCATTCATTTTAAGAGTATATGTTATGACATAGGCATAGAGAATAAGTTAGATCCTTAGCTCATATTGACCCCACCTTGACCTATTTTGGGGACTATCTTAATGTAATTCCAGTAGTTCATTGGGGCCCACTTTGATTTATGTAAGAGTCCATGAGATTGGGCCCAAATTGGTATGTTCTAAGGCCATAAGACTAGGCCAGTTGATATAGTGTAAGGCCATGGGACTAAACCCATTGATTATAAAAGGGGTCCATGGGATTAGGCCCATCGGACTTATTTGAGGCCCATGGGATTGGACCATTTGATATATTCCAAGGCCCTTGGGTCCAAACCCATTTAATTTATAAAAAAACCTATGGGTTAGGCTCATTTGACTTGAAAAAGGCTTATGGGTAAGGCCATTTAAATTGTATAAGGCCTATGGGTTTAGGCCCATCTGATTTATGCAAGGTCTACGGTTTTAGGCCCATTTGATTATAAAAAAAGGGCCCATGGGATTAGGCCCATTGGATTTGATTGAGACCCATGAGTTAGGGCCATTTATTTGATTAAAGCCTAGGGGTTTGGGCCCATTTGACTCATGTCAGGTCCATGGGTTGAGGCCCACTTGATCTGCACGTGGGACCCAATTGGTGTGGCCCATTGGTCACATATTAGACGCATATGACTAAGCTCATTTGATACGATCCAAGGCTCACGGATTTTGACCCATTGCAATGCACATAAGACCCATTGGTATGACCCAGTTATGTGGCCCATCTGATGAATAAAAGGCCCATAGGATATGACCCATTTGATATATATGTAAGGTTCAATGGAAAGAACCTACGGTCCATTGCAATGTGTGAATCCATTACAGACTAAGTACCGATGTTTACGAAGATCGTGCCTTGGGGGCAATGTTGGTTTGACGTCCACATTGTGAGAGTAATGCTGGTTGGATGTCCACATTACGACTCTCCTTAGGGCCCATTACTGGGCTGTACTTATTGTGTATAGGCCGTCCAGGACCATCTGCATTGTAAGATAGTTCATTTTATTATACCATGTTTAATACAGTTTCATGATTCATGATCATACGCATCATATGTATGCTTGACGTGAGGATTGTCTGATCACAGCATTGCCTTCGGACAGGTTGTTTATGGGCTCCCCGGTTAGGCGGTGTTGCCCTACATGAGCACACGGTATACGCAAGATTGGTTGCATGACTGGATAGCGTGATTCATGCATTCTGCATTTGTGTGACATGGTTATTATACGCCCTAGCGACATCAAGGCCGTAGCCTCCACAGACGCATCGTGGTTGGCAGGATTGGATACCGAAAATCTTGTTTTACATGGGATACTATAGATATCCCTGGGTGAAAGTCCCTAAACCCTTATGGTACCAAGAGGTTGCTCCAACGTCTAAACCGAGTGAGTAGATGAGCGTTGAGTGCCGATTACCAGATGGTTACGCTCTCCACTGTGTCGTGGTCGGTTGGAAGGGGGTGCGGCCTTACCCGCCCGAGAGTAGGGGGCAATACTAGGCTGAGTTTGACCAGCTCGAGGAATGGGTCCGCTATCGACGAGTCGCGCCCGATATTGGCAGACAGATAGTGTGGTCTCTTCCACTTACCTTATTGCGCGCGATGTGGCGGCAATCTGGTTTAGAGTGTACTAGACCCCGGTGATATTCCATACTTTGAGCTGTACTGATATGTGGACATTGATGAGGACCTGTATGCTTGAGTTACATTGCACATCGTATGGCCTTGGGTGGCTGATACCATTCATGTCTTGCATTGCATAGCCTTAGTACGGCTCATGATGTTATGATTCCATCTGCATATTCCATATTACTCTGTCATTGCATATTCATATTACTACTTTGTGCACACACTTTCACCACCCTCTAAGCTTTCTGTAAGCTTATGCACGACCGTTGCGTGCAGGTGACGTTGGATCGCAGCAGCGCTGAGACAGGAGCACGTTGCTGAGCTTTTTGGAGTTTTTGTACCTTGTCATTGTATTTCCCTTTATGCTCATTGTACTTGTAAAATTTTTGATCATAGTGGAAATGTAATGGAGTGCTTGGTTGTTGTTTGTGGGTTATGCCTTTGGTTATGCTTATTACGAATCAAACTGATATTTAAAATCCTCCTCGTAGCATCCCAAGATCGGAACCTGGCGAATGGGAGCTAGGAACCGAGAATGGGGTTCTACGGAAGCTGTCGGCGCCGGATTCGGCGATCGGGAATTTTGTGAGCCCGGTTTTCGAGTTTGGGGCGTGACACAAGGGGATGGATGGTCTGGATGTATCACGTGCATCATGGTGGGTCCCACTGTCGCTGGACAGTAAGGACCACACATATTTTCCAAGGACCCCACCGTCTGCTGGACGGTGGGAGGGCAAATACATAACGGTGGGTGCCACCGTCCACTGGACGGTGGACCACAACACATACAACATTGTGGGTCCCATGTGAGGCCCACAGTAATGTTAAAGTGCCATCCGACCCACTCATAAGGTCGCTCGGACCTGGATGAAGGGGCAACAAAAATTTCAGCTTGATCCAATACATCAGTGGGCCCCAAAAAGATTTTACTGGTAAAATTCAATTCACACTGTTTCACTTGGTGAGGGCCACCTGAGTTTTGGATCTGTTTCATTTTTGGAGGGGGGCCCGCCACTGGGGTGGCCCACCTCATGACCAAGTTGGATGACAAATAAACATTATAGTGGGGCCCACACACAGGGCCGTGGGCCCCCCCACGTCCGCCCGTTACAAGTCCTGCACGCGCCTGCGTGCAGGCGCTGCCCGCTGACACAAGAGGCAGAGGCAAAGGCTCTGCCTCATGAATTTTGATTTTTGGGAAAAACCGTCTTCCCGGGGTTTTTCATGCGTGGGGCCCGCTAAAATGAAATCCGCTCCGGCCATTGCGTTCAGCGGCTCGAGGTCGTCCAAATGAGTCCAGAGTTTGAATTTTTTTGATGCTTAGAAAGTGAAATAAAACAAAATAATGATCTTGAATGGTAGTGATGCATTCTTTGATGTTATGGCCCACCAGGTCTTCCAATCAGCCCCAAACTTCTACCCAACGGCTAAAACACCGTAGGTAAGAGGATGGACGGCTTGGATTGCTTAAATACATCATGGTGGGGCCTATGCAAGGGGACCACCCAAAAAGCCTTACTTCTTTCTTTTTTTCTTTTTTTTTTTATATAGGAACGTCCAGCGTCTGGAAGAACCCTTGTGGTGGGCCTTTTTAAGTGGGCCACCATTGATGGATGGTGGGGGTACGACATGCAAGGTGGGCCCCACTTGAAGAACCCTTGCACAGAATAAATACCTCAAGGTGAGGTCCATTCAAGTGGGTCACACAACCCCTTAGCAAAAAAAATGAAATAAAATAAAATAAAATAAAATAAAATAAATAAAAGAGAGAGAGAGACATGGAGAGTGGGACACGGCTTGTGATGGAGGGACCCCGACATTATAGGCCCTCCCTTACAATGAATCATACATCAAGTGGGCCTTAAAGCATGTGGGACCACCGAAATTTAAAATCAACGGTGGAGATCCTTTCCCCACCAACATGGACGGTCTAGATGACCTTTCTAAAGAAAATAAACATCATGATGGGGTCCATGGAGAATGGCCCCATCATGGAATGATCATGATGATCCAAGTGGGCCATCGGTCACATTTTAGGGTCCCAAGTGAGATCCACACCATTGATCGGTGGGCCTCACTTGGTCCACCATAAAAATAAGAAAAAAACTACCCTATAGAGGCACCCACCGTCCGATCTTCTCGGTCCTAGGGGTTCCTTGGCACCTTAGCTTCAACTTCAATGGTTAAGATGAAGAATGGAGGGTTGAGATGGGGATGATGGGGTAGGAAGGTGGGCCACTTGGAGTTTAGAAATTCTTGAAAATTTCCATACGTATGGACCCTTGTTGCTTGGAATTTTTGAAATGAGAAAGAGAGAAAGAGAGAGAGTGATGTAAAGGGAGAGAGAGAGAGTGATGGATGGATGTGGTGAGTGATGTTTGTGTAAGAAAAACTTGACTTTTGAGGCTTTTGTGTAAGAGAGGTATGGGTGGTGTAAGAAAAGCTTGACTTTTGTGGCTTTTTGTGTAAGAGAGGTATGGTTTGGGGAGACTTTTGTGGTTGCTCGGGAAAATGGAATAAAGTGATGTGTACTTGACATGTGATGGATTGATGGGTTTATTGATTAATGGGATTGATGTGATTGATGTGACACATCATAGAAATTTCCTTAGTTTTCGCAACGCGCGGCGTTTTCTCGCACCGAACGTCGGTCTACAACTCTTGATCAGGGTATTGCCTCGATGCGCGAGTCGCCGCATCGGAACCGCAACGACGGCGCGGTCGCTATGGTATTGGTCTCGGGCTGAGTCGACTCGGGTTGTCGGCACATGAACCAGAGTCGTGCGTCGATATCGTTTAAGGGTCGAAGGTTGCCGAAATTCGACCGGTAAGACCGCGGAAGTGTACGGAAAGGTACGGACCAAGATACGGGTCTTACACAGGGACATGATATCCAGCCCTGATCCAGTTTAAGTCGGATTCAGTTAGAATAGAGGCGACGAGACCGCTAGGTTCGTCTTCTTTTCCCTTTGAAGACGACTCAGAGGCTTCCGTAGTTTAGTTCACAGGGCCTAAAATGGCAGCCCCTTCGCCCGTGACTAATTCGTTCTCTCCATCCTCATCCTCCAGCTGATCCACCCAAGGGTTAGGTCTCCCTGGACGAGTCACCAGAGACATCCCACCGCTGGATGGACCGGCCTGAGTAGGACACCCAGCCAATGAGTCGCTGGTTTCTCCAACAAGCCGGAATGCGGCGTCAGCACCGACGGCAAACTCCATCAACAGTGAGGGTGGTTCCGTAACGTCCCAAAGGTGTTGGGACGCACCCTCATCTCCTGACATCTCCTCCCGGGGGCTTTAAGAGCCGCGCGCGGCCATTAAAGCTTATAAAAGAAGGAGGAAAGGACTCACCAAGAAATCGACGGTGAGTGCAAGGGAAGATTGACGGAGAAAGAGGCGACAGCGGAGGAGGGGAAGAAGCAAAAAGGACCTCGGAAGCGGACACAGGCGGGAGGAAGAAGAGCGAAAATAAAATTTGCACAGTCCTCCCGCCCGACACTTTTATAGTTGTGCCATGTGGCAAGGCATTTATGGCAAAAGCGAATCGTCGTTCGCCTCGGCTCCCCCGTTCGATGCGTGGCGAACGCTGGCTGACAGCGGTAACTTCGTGGCCACGCGTCCGCATTTCATACACGGACGAAACGAATCGACGGCTGGTCACATGTGCGGCCTTAGAAGGCGCAACGTCGTACGCTAGAGATGACTCAAAGAGCATTAAACGCCTCATCATTGTTTCGGATGCTAATACGAACCAACCGAGAAAATCGTACTCCTTGATGCCGTGGACGACACAATGAGTAAGGGAGGCTCACTGTTGGGGAGAAATGTGTTAAGTTCGGAGACTCGAATTTAAGTAGGTCGGCTCTGCTGATACTGCCTGAAGAGTCTGAGACAACACCGACGAAACAGAGGATAGGCCAGGAGGCATAAGCAAGGGATGATTAAAGTCACTCTGTCAGAGTGATGACCTCGTCTGCAAAAGCCCACTAAAGGCCGAGCGTGTTCAAGCCACTTAGCCGATAGAACAAGATTGACTCAACGAGTTGGTTTTGTCGGTCACGGAACAAGGAATGACAGATAAACATCGAGATTATTCCATCCATGGAAAGGCCAAGAACCCACCCTCCTGCGTCGGTCGAGACTCTCCCAGAGTCGGTCACGACCTAGCCGAGATTCTCCGAGAGTCGATAACGACCTGGCCAAGACAGCGAGTGGCGGAACGAGAACAGATACTACTCTACGGAAATCCAGGAATACGGGTAGCGAATCCCGAGATTCTCAGGATTGAAAGCAATCTGTGGAAAGGAGTAAGTCTTCGAATAATCAGGAAGAGAATCCTCTGAGGATGAGGATTGACAAACTGTATAAATCTCCAAGCTTGGGACGGAAGAAGGTACGCAGTACTGAACTGAGATAAGCCCTTTACTACTGATCAGACGACTGACTTAAGCATCGGAGGTTCTCCGGCTCTAGCCAGGGTCACCTTGTCGTTGTTGATTGTGCAGGTGGAGGAAGGTCCGCCTTAGGGAAGCCGTCCTATAAAAACACAGCAACAGATGCGATTAGAGATAGAGTTTGGAGATGATTGAAAATGAGAGCTTAAGATGCCCTAGAGAGACGAAGTGAATAAGATAATTCTAAATAATTCGTAGGATAACCTTCCCCTAAAGTTTTAGGCAGGACAACCTTATTTCATGAATTTCTTTAAAATCAAAATCTCAAACTTTCAAGAGTTAATTAAAATATTATAACATGTACCACTTAATCTGAAATTAAATACAATCATTCGCCACAAATAAAATAAAGGCATTCACCACGTAACATAAAGGATTATAGTGGTTCAGTACTTTAAAAACAAGCACACCTACTCCACTCTCAAAATTACTTTCCTAGTAATTTTAGCTTTCACTATGAAAAGGTTTTCCCATGTTCATCTTAATAACCTTATACAATTCTTGTGATTTTCATGTGTTATCACAATCAAACCCACACTAAGATTTTTAAGCTATCTCAGACAAAACCTAAACTGATATTTTAACAGGCTATCTCATAAAAACCTAAAAGAGTTTAGAAGGTATACTTATCTTCACCATAGTAGACGTATCAGAAGCTTGTACCAGTAAAACCTCTTTCTTGAATATAGATTGTTCCTTGTTCAGTCAGGTAGAAAGGATCTAGGATTCTATTAATTTTAATTAAGTTAAACTCAATAAACTACTTGAATCAATTCTCTTAAATCTCAAAAGAATAGTACAGTTTACTTTCTTTAGAATCAAACTTGAAAGTTCTGAAATTAAGGGAATAAAAAAAATCTATATAAATTAAATTATAAATATCGTTCAATAGCTTACTAATAACTTGGGCTTCTCTCTCTCTTGCAGAAAGATTTTGATAATTAACTTGAGCAATTTGGAATGAGAGATGAACTCAATTTATAGGCAAAGAAGTCGAATCTTCGGCTAGCCCAAGCAAACTAGATTCAGTTCAATAGACTTCGGATCGCATGGGATAAGATTTATCCAAAATTCGGCTAGCCCGAGGTCAACTTAGTTAGTCGAACACTCTAGTTCGGTTGGCCAAATTTGCCTGAATTCCAAAATGAGATGTTGCTAAAATTTGAACCGAACTTTCTCGAGCTAGCCGAACCAAAACTCAGGCTCACCGAACCAAAATTCGGGCTAGCCGAACCAAAACTCAGGCTCACCGAACCAAAATTCGGGCTAGCCAAATTTGTAACAAAAATCAGTTGTTTCTTCGGGCTTGAACTTGGGCTTGCTGAGAAAGCTTAGGCTAGTTGAACTAAAAATTGGTCTAGCCGAATTCAAAGCAAAATAAGTATAAAAACCTAAAATAACACATTTTGGAAAGTACCTCGTATTAAGGTCTTTTTAGGATTTTATACCACCTGAGATATCAAATATTTGATCTTCTTTGACTTGAACTAAGTCTTGGACTTCATCTTAACTTTGAACTTGATCTTTTCTTGAACATTAGTCGATCTTGAGCTTGATCTTCTCTTGAGTATGGACCAGTCTTGAGCTTAATCTTCTTTTGATCTTCAGCTTGAGCTTCTCTTGATTATAGGATAGTCTTGAAGATTTATTGTCAAGTTGTTTGGGCTTTACAAAATTTGACAACTAAAGTGTACTTATCATTTTAGCACTTATAATGATTAAAGGCATGGTGGAGATTGTTGTCAAATGTCTTCAATCTGTGCATGAAACTAGGGTTCGATCGATCGACCACTGTGGTTGATCAATTGAATGAGTCATGAATTATACAGATTGACATCTGGACAATTTTGAACAGTTTCAATTGGTCAATCTATCTGATCGATTGATCAATAATATCTGAAAAATACTTGTAAACTATCTAGGCAATGTAAGCTATGTTCAATTGATTGAACATGAGAGCTCGATTGATCGAGGATTGCTCAAGCCATATTAATCAACTGATGCTTAGATCAATGACGTGCGCAAATTTGCATAATTGCATGATTTGTTTTTTATCGCCACCATGGTTGATCAATTGATTCGATCAACCACCATGGTTGATCAATTGAATAAGTCATGAATTATACAGATTGACATCTGAAAAATTTTGAACAATTTCAATCGGTCGATCTGTCTGATCGATTGATCAATAATATTTGAAAAATACTTGTAAACTATCTAGACAATTTAGACCATGTTCGATTGATTGAACATGAGAGCTTAATTGATCGAGGATTGCTCAAGTCATATCAATCAATTGATGCTTAGATCGATACGCGCGTAAATTTGCATAATTGCATAATCTTTTTTCTATTCTAAGTGTTATGTTCTATACATGGGTATCATTACGAGATTAGATTATTCTAATCAAAGCTAAAACATTTTTAAGATTTGGATATGAGAAAATGAGAGTTTTCTGAATTGCAAGTGCATCAATTTCTTATACTTTTTTGCTTTCATAGTGATCGTTGTCACTTGCTCCGTGGTTTTTTTTCCATAAGAGTGTATCCACGTAAAAATCGTGTGTGCTTGTGCAAAATTTGTTTGTGTTTGCTTATTCTCATATGATTCAAATTTGACATTTGCTTATGCAATCCCCCAACATCTTTAGAATCCCAGGTTGAGTTAGGCTATCTATCTTCAACTTGGGTTCGGGTAAGTAAGGCTTGACGAAGGTATTTTGTAAAGGTAATAGTGACCATAGCAGCAACTACCGTTATCTTTACAATATGGGTTATAACGACCATTATCTAGCCTGAATTTGGGTCATGTTATGTAAGGTTCGACCAATGTATTTTATAAAAGGTAATGGTGGCCATAACGGCAACTACTGTTATCCTTACGATACAGACTATAACAGTTATTATGATTCTCATAATGGTTATTATAATGGTTATTATAGTCTCTTTTTTATGAAAACCTATATCAGCTTAATAATGATCTATTATGGGACCATTATAGCTTTTACGAGGGGTATAATGGGCCATTACGGGTTATTTTTTTAGCAACGTATAACAATTGCTACTGCTATCTTTATGTAATGACCTTTATAGCCCCATGACAGCTATTATGACACACCACGAGTTTGACTCCAGCCTAACTTATAGCTCGTTTAGGCCAGCCAAGTGTAGGTTAGACTTGACATTGCCCCCTTCTATTTGGGAAGGCCTGAACCCAATACCCATTTGCTGGTTCACTACATTTCTACCATTAAAGTATAAGTAATGTGAGGGCTTGGGGCGGCCATGGGTTGGGTTAACTTGCAGGTAAATTGACCTAACCCACTTTCGAGGAGCTAAAATAGGAAGTGAGTCTACCTTGGGATAGAAATGTGGCTCATTTAAGTTAATAGTTTGGGCCTCATAAAACCCTACCTGACCTAGCCTGCCCATAAAGTTTATTAGTGGATTGAGCTAGATGAATCAACCTGAAAGCACTTAAAAATAAAGATTAAAAGTATATATAGGTGGGTTAGGTAGTGATAGCCTTAGCCTCACATTCCATTATTAAACTTGAGTTTGGGTACAATTTGGATCGGGTTTGTAACACCCCAAAAATCGAGGGTCGGGTAGAAACCCAACTCTCGAGTTTCAGAACGTCACTTATGCAACATAGATAATGATAAATGCATGTTGTCTGTAGGATGACATTAAACAAGATTGAGACTAAGCCAAAACAACATATCATACTCCAAAGACAGTTAAATTAACAAGCGGAAGACTGTGATAAATACATAATATATATAATTGATTGCAAGTCTCCAGAGTGTGAACATGTTACCAAGTTAATTAAATACATGTATACTCCAAAAATGAAAAGAAAAAAATATAATGAGTACTCCAAAAATATAAAATGACAAGTGTCAAGGCGTCTAATCAACCTCCCTGTAATCCCGTCGATCAAAACACGGAGGAGAAGTTCTCCTCATCATCATATAAGTTCGGCTCTACTTCATAAGCAGTGTCATCACCTGCAACTAAAATAGGGTCTGGTGGGTGTTCGAAACATCATCCCGTAATGTGGGAGTGAGTGATCAACTCAGTGGGATAAGAGAGCAAAGATTAACATGTTATCAAATCAATCATGCGTTTTTAGTAAAGCAAACAATCAAACATTCCTAGATACTGTTGTTAATGCATGCATAAAATGACATGATGGATGCCCTCACCGACATACTCTCTCAGACGGCACCATCTTACACCCGCGGCATGTTTGTGTTCCTCAGTGCTCCACATCTTCCAGGCACATGCAATGCGATATGGATAATGATTACCGAGTTGTTATTAGTCATTTTCATACAGCAGGATTGGAAAACTAAGGTACCTTGCTTATATCAATCCCAACACAGATCCTGTCTAGGGTCGTCACTCCTAGTAATCTCAAACGATGTTATATTTCTAAGTTGTTACAAGGGCTTCCAGGGCTGTTGCTCACACTCGTTGCACCTCTCCCCCATCACCTTATCAATACAGGCCTAGTTATATCCTTAAGACTGCATCAAGACTCGTCGCCCCCATGCGATGTCAGGATAAACTCAAGGTTATTACAAAGGGCTCGTCACCTGATCAGTGTAGGCTGACAGTAAGAATATAGTGTCCCATACCACCATAATCTGCTCAGATTAGGGTGCTCACTAGTCACTACGGGGAGGTTTGTGGCCCCAGCGTAGCCCGATAGCTCGACCACGGTGTCCCATACCACCATGCCTGGCTCATGAGTCTTTATGAATCAAGGTACCATGGTTAACAGGGTTTCCAATGGTAAGTTCAGTACCCTAGGTTCAAGCAGTTATGACTCATACATGGTGAACGTACAAAGGTCAGTCGGGTTACTTGATGGGCTCGACTAGTACGAGCGCATCTCAAGCTGAATGATATGAAGTGCATAAAACACTTCGTGTGGCTTAACCACTGCCGTCAACCCAAAACACGACTCGCGTTCATCGACGCGTCCTTTGTGGTACATAGAAACCAACCACAAATTCAATCTATTACCGACTACCTGGACTAGGTCATAACCCCAAGCATTTGTAAACCAACGTCAGTAAACACATGAGAGTAACAAGAATGCATATAAACAATACAAGCATGTTGTTACAGGTTATAACATATCACATAAGCAAATCCTCCAACACATGCATTTCATATATATAAT
This sequence comes from Magnolia kwangsiensis, assembly GCA_037074715.1. NCBI lineage: Eukaryota > Viridiplantae > Streptophyta > Magnoliopsida > Magnoliales > Magnoliaceae > Magnolia > Magnolia kwangsiensis. The sequence continues at coordinate 113,279,028 of CM073582.1, read as the reverse complement.
GAAATCAATACATATAGCCAACATGATGGAATTCATATACATCAGCATATTAATTGAGAATTCAATCTCAAAACTAATTCACAACACCATTTTACTCAATACATACTAATACAAACATTTATACAAACACTTAGTCTACACACTTTAGTCCACATAGCGTATGTCGACTCAAAGTGAGCATTAGGGCGAATCTCTTTGCCAAACCGATCATACATGTATTGCAAATATCATAACACGATAAATTTACATGTTAAGCATTTCAGCAAAATACAGACGTATACAGTATTTTCTATAAATGCCTAAAATACCTTAAATCTCATATTTACCGTACATTTACGAAACGGAAAATGGACAGCATGTTGTACATGTCAAACGGTGTTGCCGTCGATAATCTACTATTAAACGACATTGAAAGCTTTGAAATCCGTCAATCTAAGCGTCTAAAATCCTCACCTTTTGTCGTAGAAGTGTATCGATTCGAATAGATCATCTACGCTTCGTCAACGGCGTAAATGCGACCTAATGCACAAGATACATAAGCTATTTCGATATTTGAATCGAAGAATCTCAAAACAGCAGGTAGTTAGGGTTTTTCTTACCTAGGAGTGCGTTGGAATCGCCAGAAAAGTAATTGGAGTGTGGTGCTTTGGCACGTGCAAAAGCTGAAGCAAGTGGCGGAAATTCTCTCCCACTACTCTCTCAAAATCTCTCACTTTCTCTCTCTCTCTATCTAGGGTTTGTTGCAAATTCGGATGGGAGGGTTGTGAGAGGGTTTAAAGCCCTTATATAGGCTAAAACATAACCTAAATAAACTTAGAAACAAAGTATACTTAAGTTATAACCAAATCGGGACTGTTCCGATCCAAAAGAGCATTTTGGGAGGTCCCCTGGCCGAACGTGGTTTGACTTAAGCTCATGGTTACTGGATCTAGCACACATCAAGTTTTCAGACCGGCAGAGTTTTCAGATCGCACATGGCGGTCCAGTTTCAGTTCAGCGGTCATCGTGCCTTAATCAGGTCTACAAGTCTTATAATATGAAAGAGAAATTTTTCCTGACCCGATGGTGAAATTTGGCTGAATTCTGACGGTCAGAACGCTTAATAATAACGCGCAAAGACCCGTACCAGATTTGAATTAAAATTTCAAATCTTAACCCATTTCTTACTCTCTTCACTCCAGGCTCAATGAAATAGCCTCTGAACGTCGGTTGGGCTTGATTTTTGAAATGATTGTCAAGTCCAGCTAAGCGGTCGTAACGGTCTAAGATTGTGGATATCGGACTTTCGACGCGCGGTCTAAATCAAATACGAAGTTTCAAAGGGTTCTTGAAAGCAAACGGGTTTAGAGTTTGATCCTAAATTTCAGGGTATTGTAGCGTCATTGGTTTTACAAGTTTTGGGTCTTGCAGAACGTATTTAAAGCGATCAGGGACAATTTCACAGCTAATCTAGCGTAGCGCTAGCTAATTCTCATTAAATTCTAAAGAATTTGGTTCTACATGATTTCTTTGGCTTTGGAATTGGGTTTTGAGAGGTTACTAAGGTGTTATGGTTGACTCATTGCCTAAGGACGTCTAATCCCAGGTTGGCAAAATTTTGAGGTGTTACAGGGTTAGTCGAGCCCAACCCATTTTCGGTCAGAGGGTAATGGGTCATGAGTTGGGTTTGAGCCAGCATTCTTTACTTGTTTGGTAAATGGGTGGAGCTTGGGCTGACTCGACCCACTCAAAACCAACCCATTGTTACAGTTAATTATGGCAAGTCAGCTTCAGTCAACATAAACCCAACCCAACCCATTTGGTTGAATGAGCTATATTTTTTGACCTGAGCCAATAAACTCAACATGAGCCTACCCTTGAAATGGTGTCTGCATGTGGGTCAACTCAAACCCAAATGTGACCCTCCTCTCCCTCCAAAGCTTAATTTTTCCCCTGAATGGACCCATCAAGGCCTAGCTCACTTAAAGGTGTATGTGTAGTGGCTCATTGGTACACATCAAACAAAACCACCTCAAATGCACCAATTCAGAACACATGCTAGATTGGTTAGCTACACATGTAGGGTCCAGATTCAATGTCAGTGGCATAAATGGGCTAAGGATGACCTGTCATGTCCAGCCTTTATGCAATTTGGTGGGGCTCACATGATAATTGGTCTAAATCATATGATTAGATTACTTTGATGAGCTACCGATGGCCTGGCTCAAATTGTTCCGGGCTCATGAAACTCATGTTTTAGGTAAGAGAAGGACCTAGGTCATGGATCAAGCAATATTTGTGATCTTCGTTTATGCATGTTTGCTTAACGTTTGTTAGTACACACCCCATTGTTGGTCACACCTTACTTGGGAATTGATACCAAGACCCTAGTGTTGTAATGATGTTATCTTCACTTATGCCTGTTTGGTAACGCTGAAAATTTTAATTCAATGCAGAATTGGAAAGCAATCCGCATTTAGTTTTGTTTGTTAATGTGGAAAGCACTCTGTGTATTTTAGCTGAATTTCTTCAACAATGAAGGTCTAGTTTAATGGTGAATGGAGAATGTGCTCTGTGTAATTTTATTTTTTTATATTCTAAAATTACCATGCACTTTGTCCTTTGTGTAAAACATAACCCGACTTTTAACGTGTGGCACTTATTTAGGCTCACTATGATTTATATGTTAGATCCACATTGCCCATCAACTTTTTTATATCATCCTAGATCCTGATCCCAAAAGTTGAGGCACATCCAAACCTCATGTCGGCCACATCATAGAAAGTAGTGGGAATGAAATGACTACTGTTAAAACCTTCTTAGGGTCCATTGTGAAGTTCATGTGCCATCTAACATCTTCATAAGGTCACACAAACCTGGATGAAGGGAAAACACAAAAATCAACTTGATCAAAGGCTTATGTGGCCTCAAGAAATTTTTTATGGTAGGCACCCAACTTTCACTGTTTCTTGCAGTGTGGCCCACTGAAGCCTTAGATTTGGCTTCTTTTTTTTTGTCATTTTTCCTAAAATGATATGTAAAAATGAATGGACAGCACGGATAAAATATATACATCACAGTATGCTTCATAGATCCATTTGACAAACCGTCCATCTATAGCTTATACCATTTACCGAGTTGGGGTGGTACCCAATCCCACCCGAATTTGGGGGAGCGGATAAGGTCAGCTAGGGGTGCACACAGTTCGGTTTAGTCTGGTTATGGGGTGAAACTGGAACCGAACCGTTCCTTATGGTTCTAGGATTTTCGGAATCGGAACCGGACCGTTAGCACCCTAGAACCGAACCGGAACCGGACCGTGAAAACTGGTTCAATTCCACGGTTCTGGGATTTTTATAATCTAGCCCAATTGCATGTTCTATTTTATAATTTAGCCCATGTTCATTCGCGTTGTAATCCATTTGATGAATGGCTTAGATATTGTATATGGTGTGAAAAAATATATTTGAAAACAATCAAAAGGTGCATTGCAAACCATAAATCATGAGTCAAATATACAACTAAAATATATTGTAAACTCACGGTTCTAGGTTCGGTTCCACGGTTCAGTTCTATGTTCGGTTTCACGGATTAGATCCACGGCTCGGATTCACGGTTCTGTTCGATTCTACATACCCCCAAACCAGAATCGAACCGAACTAAATGGTTCTTTAATTTTTGGAACCGGAACCGATGCACTCTAGAACCGGATCAAACCTGACCATTTGGTCAGTTTCGGTTCGGTTTCACGGTTCTACTGGTTCGATGTGCACCCCTAAGGTCAGCAGCGTGACTCACGACTGAAGTGACGTCACCAAGTTTTGTGGGCCCACCATGATGTGTTGTATCCGCACTGTCCATCCATTTAGAGAGAATTTTATGGTATTATACAAAGAATGAGGCAGATTCAAAGCTTGAGTGGACCCCACCATAGAAAATAGTGGAGAGAGTGACGCCCACCGTTGAAACCTTCCTAAGGTCCACCATGATATTTATTTGAGATCCAATCTGTTCATGTGTTAACACAAACATGAAAGGAGGGTAAAAAAATATCAGCTTGATCTCATGTGTTAACGCAAACATGAAAGGAGGGGGAACAAATATTAGCTTGATCGAAAACTTTTATGGCCCTTAAAAGTTTTTAATGGTGGGCGTCACTCTCCCCACTATTTTCTATGGTACGGTCCACTCAAGGTTTGGATCCAACTCATTCTTTGGATCATGCCCTAAAATGATTTCTCCAAATGGATGAACGGAGCGGATATAACACATATAATAATGGGACCCGTAGAACTTGGTGACGTTAGTGAGTCTCGCTACTCAACCTAACAATATCTAATTTGCATCTGATTATAAGGTTTAACAGATTGTGTGGTGTATAGAGGTGGGCATTGAGTCGAGTTAGACTGGATTGGGTCCAACTCAACTCGATCCGATTTTTTCAAGAACCTGACCCAAACTCGATTCGATCCGGGACCGAGCCAACAGGGCTGACTCGATCCTATTTGAATCCTTGCAAGCCTGACCTACACAGAGTTCGACTCGGTCAAGGAAACTGAGTTGGATCGAGTCGAGTCTGTCCAGTCGATTCGGACTGGGCTGAGTCAATCCAAGCCGAATACTCTCGTGCTAGGAAAGAAACAAGAGGAAAATCGGGAGAGAGAGAGGGAGAGAAAGGAGGAAAGAAAGAAGGAGAGGAGGGAAATCAAGAGAGAAAGAAGGACCTCGTGCGATGCTGCTCGAGTAGGGATGGGTTAGTGTTTGTCGTTCAGGTAAAAGATGGGTAAAAGTAAAAGTTTTAAAACATATTATTTATGTTACTCGATCATATCGGATCAGATCAGATTGGCTATTGACCCGAACTCGACTCAATGAGCGGTCGGATCTGAGTGGGTCTACTCGATCCTAGCTTTCTGTTCAGGTTGGATCCAATCCGACCAGTTCGAACGAGTCAAATCCGTCGATTTGGGTCGAATCCTACCTAGCTCTAGTGGTGTGCCACATGCTACCTACCTTGGCCCTAACCATGGGGCCCACCTTGATGTATGTATCCTATATCCACTTTGTTCATCCGTTTTTTCAAATCATTATGGGGGCATTATACAAAAAAATGAAGCAAATCCAATTATCAAGTAGCCATATAGTAGGAAATAGTGGTGAGTGACCGTTAATGAACCAAGAAAGTTCTAGGCCACATGAGATTTGGATCATCCTCATTTTTGGGATCAATCCTTAAAATGATTTGGAAAAATGGATGGATGACATGGATAAAACACATATATTATGATGGAGGCCACACAATACTATCCAATAGCTAGGGGCTATTGACGTCGTTAGTATGCAATATGGATCCACCGAGGTGGGTGGGATCATGATTGTGAGGCCCACGGTGATGTATGTGTATACATTCATGCTATCCATCCATATTGAAAGCATGTTTTTGGGCATGATCCGAAAAATGAAGCAGATCCAAATCTCAAATGGGCCAGGGTACAAGAAAAAGTGATAAATGACCATTAAATTTCTTGCAAGCTACAAAAGCTTTGGATTAAGATATATTTGTGTGGTCTCTTCGTCTTACTGTTTTTTACCTTATAAACATGTTGGTAAATAAATATTTTGATTGAATTCATGAAGATTTTAATGGTAGGGATTCAATCATGATTATTTCATAAGGGCAAATGTGTTAAATTAATATATTCCAAATATTTCAGACATCCGTTGACAAATGGATTATTCTAAAACCAATACTAGGTTTTTGACTTTAAATTCAGATTTCAGATTTAGACTTCCAACTTTAGATTTAACAAATAGGCCGTTAGTCTACCACTTGAGATGTGAATAAGTACGCATGTTTGTATGACCTTATGAAGATGTTTGATGACAAATAAACATTATTGTGGGCCCTAGGAAGGTTTTGACCGTGGATATCATTCTCCCCATGGTTATCTCTTAAGATTTGGATATGCTTCAATTTTGAGACCAAACCTTAAAATGAACTGAGAATATGGATGGACGGTGTGGATTGTGCAATCTACTTCGAGACAACAACCCATTGTCATAATTGTTGAGCCAAACACATGCTGAAATAGGCCTTCTTTGTCAGCAACTTTGAATTAAATCTCATTAGGATGTGCTTGTCTTGCATAACAATAATTTGGTGAGATTTAATTGGACAGCAAACCACCTAAGGGCCTGTTTGGATTCGCGTATAGTATTGTATTGTATTGTATTTGGGTACTATTCATGTATACATTGGACGGTTTTTAGAATACATCCAAATCAATCTGATACTAAGTAATGTTCGGATCGGAGGTATTGTTTTAGCATAGTATACAATACCTTATATAGATCAATATTTGAATATGACGTATTATGTTTGCGTATTGTACTGTCTTTATTAAGTCAGGTGGCTGTTTGACATATGGAACTTTCTAATTTCTAGCCCCGATGATTTTCACGTTGAAATGTATCAAATGAACAATCTCAATCTTACACTGCATAGGTACCATATATCTTGTAATAGTACAAATTTCAAACTTTCATCTATTGTTGAATACAGCGCAATAAATATGAAGTATTAACAACAATAAAATTTATTGACAATACTCTATCGGTTTAAAAATTTAATAGAAATTTATATTTGCACCATAAAATTCAACTCCTATTCACTCCGATTCAAACACAGTAAACAACGAATCATTACTTTTAATATGATGCAGTGCATCCCAAAACGCATTTCAAATCAGGCCTTAAAAGATAAGGTCAACACCAAGCATTATGCTGATTATAACTGTGAATAGACAGTATGATCTGATTGGATTTCATGTGGGAGACACTTAAAAGAATGATAAAAGTATTAAATTAGCCTCGTACCAGAGCACCTAGCCGTACAATCAAATCTCACACCTTTGACCATGGGGACACTGATTGCCTATTCCCTGACCGCATGATGTTACTGTGGTCGGAAGCCGTGGGGCCCACAGGACGGACGTAGATCACCTGCTCCCATCACTTTGCGCAGCGGAGTAGGTGTTACTGGACTGACACCATTAAATGGGACTATCTTGAGGAAGCAGATTGGCTACACACCCTGCCACCAGCCAATGGCTGGTGGTCGGTGGTCTGTGGTCTGTGAGCCTCAGCATGATGTATATGTTTCATCCATGCCGTCCATATATTTTTTCAGATCATTTTATGTTAATAGACCAAAAATGAGGTATATCCAAATCCCAAGTGGACCACGTTACAGGAAATAGTGATGAATGAGCGTAGACCATTAGAAACCTTCTGGGGGCATAAAAGTTTTGGATCAAGCTGATTTTTGTTTTTTCCCTTCATCCGGGTCTGTATGACTTAATCAACAGATTAGATGTCAAATAAACAGTACAGTGGGCCTTAGGAGAATTTTAATTTTGGATATCCAATCAATATTGTTTTCCTGTGGTGTGCTCCACCTGAGAGTTATATCCCTCTTATTTTTTGAAATAAGCCCTAAAATGATCAGTAAAAATGGATGAACAGAATGGATGAAATACATACATCATGGTGGGCCCCAGAGAACTGACCATCAGCCACGGGGCTGGTGGCAGGGGGAGTAGCCAATCCGTTTCCCTATCTTGATGAATATGTTGTATAACAATGATGTCTATCGGTGGACCACACTACTGGAAACGGAGGTGAACAATCTTTAGATTTTATAATTTTTGGCCACAAAGGCCTGTCTTTGTATTTTCCCCATCATCCTGGTCTTCTTGACCTTTTCAATGGGTTGGATGGCAAATAAACATTACGGTGGGCCCTGGAATTTTTATTTTATTTTATTTTATTAATTAATTAATTTATTTATTTATTATTATTTTTATTTTTTTTTAATGGTTGGCGTTCAATAACCACTGTTTCCTGTAATGTGGTTCATCTGAGATTTCGATTTACTTAATTTTTGGGACAATTCTCCAAAATGAGCTGAAAAAATGGATGGACGGCGTGGATGTACAACACATGATCAAAGTAAGCTCCAGGGTACACCTAATTCGCTCCCATTAATTTGGCAACCTCACTAGTCACAGCAGTACGAAATCGGATTGCGTACTAACCTTTTATCGTACTGAGTAAACTCAGTTGGGGCTACCGTGAATGTGTGTGGGTTATCTACGCCGTCCATCCGTTTTTTGAGCTCATTTTAGTCGTTGATTTGAAAATTAAAGAATTCTCAGGCTCAAGTGTGCCACACCACAGGAAACAGTGGGAATAATGACTTCCACATTTGAAACCTTGATAGGCCCCACAGTGATGTTTATTTGTCATCCAACATGTTCATAAGATCACACGGACATGGATGAAGGGAAAACACAAATAACAAATTGACCCAAAACTTCCGTGGCCCAAAAGAAATTTTCTACGGTGGAATTTCAATTCACATTCTTTCTCTTGGTGAGACCCACTTGAGATTTGGATATAGTTCGTTTTTGGGCCAGAGTCCTCAAATTATCTCTTAAAATGGATGGACGGAGTGGATAACATATTTAAATCATGGTGGACCCCACAGAGTTTACTCAGCACGCAATCCGCGTCCCAACAGGACGAGAGATTCAAAGCTCATGTGGACCACGGAAACGGATTGGATACTACTCCCCCTGCCACCAGCTCAGTGGCTGATGGTCGGTTCTTGTGGCCCCACCATGATGTATTTGTTTCATCCATTCTATTCATCTATTTTTACATATTATTTTATGCTTGATCCCAAAAATGAGAGGGATATAAATCTCAGGTGGACCACACCACATGAAAACAATAGTGATTGGATATCCACCATTAAAATCCTCCTAAGGCCTACTATACTGTTTATTTGACATCCAATCTGTTGATTAGGTCATACAGGCCCAGATGAAGAGAAAAAGCAAATATCAGCTTGATCCAAAACTTTTATGGCCCCCAAAATGTTTTTAATGGTCGATCCTCATTCAACACTGTTTCCTGTAATGTGGTCCACTTGAGATTTGGGTATACTTCATTTTTGGACTAACACTGTATAATGATATGTAAAAATAGATGGACGGCATGGATGAAACACATACATCTTTGTGGGGCCCACATAGCACCGACCACCAGCCATTGGCTGGTGTAAGGGGGAGTAGCCAATCCCTTCCCGTGGGCCACTGGGTTACGAAACCGTGAATATGGAAATGTCAACCGTTGAAAACTTCGCGGAGCCCACGATGATGCTTATATGCCATCCAAACCGTTGATAATGTTATTAATACCGTCATAACCTGATTCAAAACTTCTGTGACCCCCACAAAGTCTCCAATCGTAGACATTCAATCCACGCTGTTTCCTGTCTTGTGGCCCACTTGAGTTTTGTATCTGCCTCTCCTGCTGTGAGGTTAAGAATCAAATGGACGGTGTGGATTTCTCGCGGGAATCTATGTGGCCCCACAGCTTCCGACCATAGGAACTTCCCGGGCACTGGCAATTCGTTTCCTTTTTATTAGCTCAGTGAAGAAGTTGAGATTGTTCTTCTCTCGGGAGATTTTGATGCCGATCAGGTGTTTGTTGTTAAGTCAAAGAGATTGAGTAAAATGACTATGCATGGCAGCTATATCTTCGATCATGAGATAGGCAGAGTCCTTGAATCAAATTCCCATGTTTCTCTGGAATGCAGCGAAACATCGGTACCCGGCATTTCCTCACAAGACGACCTCCGTTGGTTCATATGGCTACTTGTTGGAGAGATGCACGAGCTTACTACAACTCAACCAGATCCATGCTCAGATGCTTGTGAATGGATTCCACAGATATAACTGGCTGTTGACAAAGCTCATAAATGCTCTCATGTCGATTGCCGAACAAAAGCGGGCTTGTGCGGTTTTCCATCACGTGGACTCCCCAGATGAGTTTCTGTGGAATTGGATGATCAGGAGCTACTCTTGTCATGGCCCAGTTCGAGAAGCGATCGTCTTTTATGATATGATGAGACGTCGATGTGTTCGTCCTAACAATTTCAGCTTCCCTTTTGCACTCAAATCATGTGCAGCTGTTGAAGCTCTGTCCGAAGGTGAGCAGATGCATGCTGATATTGTGAAGCTAGGATTCGTATGTGATGTTTTCGTCCAGACGGCGCTTGTTGACATGTATGCGAAATGCAGTAGAATTGAGATGGCGAGGCGGGTGTTTGATGGCATGGGAGAGAAGAGCGTGGTTTCTTGGACTGCCATTGTTGCGGGTTATTGCCGGCATGGGCTTTTGGAGCAAGCCCAAGAGCTGTTCGACGAGATGCCTGTTAGAAATGCCGTTGCGTGGAATGTGATGATCGATGGGCTGGCTCGGTTTGGGCATTTGGAGGTTGCCCGACATTTTTTTGACAGGATGTCTCAGCCAAATACAGTGTCTTGGACCATCATGATTGGTGGTTATTTGAGGGTCGGGGACATGGTAAGTGCTAGGCGCCTGTTTGATCAGATGGTTGGGAAAGAAGTGGTAGCATGGACGGCCATGATCTCTGGCTATGCTCAGAATGGGGAATCTGGTGAGGCAATTAAGCTTTTCCACATGATGCTGGCTGATGACGTGAAGCCAGATGAGGTGACCATGTTAGGTGTTATCTCTGCCGGTGTGCAATCAGCAAGTTTGCATCTCTGCACATGGATAGAAGATTGCATCAACAGATGTGGTTTTAGATCTGACGTCCGTGTCCTGAATGCAGCAATAAACATGTATGTGCAGTGTGGAAGTATCGACCAAGCTTTCCGCTTGTTCAAGAAGATGCCTGAAAGAGATGTGGTATCCTACAATTCCATGATAGCTGGATGTGCTACTCATGGTGACACGAAAGGCGCTCTCTCCGTGTTTTCTATGATGATTGAAGCCAAGGTTCTGCCAAACAGCATCACCTTCATTGGAATCTTGACCGCTTGTGCCCATGGAGGATTGGTAGATGAGGGAAGGACTTACTTCCGCATGATGCTTGATCTCAGCCATGTCAAAATTACAGTGGAGCATTATGCATGCATGGTGGACCTGTTGGGTCGTGCCGGCCACCTAGATGAGGCCCATGAGCTCATATTGAACATGCCTATCGAACCTGAGGCTAGCACATGGGGTGGGTTGCTTGGTGCTTGTAGGATCCACGGGAACCTTGGTCTGGCAGAGGTTGTTGCTCAGAAGCTCTTTGAGATGGAGCCTGAGAATCCAGGGAATTACACAATTCTCGCCAACATGTACACGGAGGGGAGAATGTGGGATGCCGCATGTCGGGTGAGGAGACTGATGAAAGACAGGCAAGTGTCTAAAACAACAGGAAGCAGCTGGATCGAGGTCGCCAATTCCATTGAGAATACAACGGAAGGTATTTGATATGCTCTCTTTTTTTCATTTTTCAATCACAATCTTGTTAACACATATAGAAGGTGATTATCCATCTTAAGTCCACAGGGTTTGTAATATATTGGATTACCACCCATTTTCTCCAGCACATAATACATACTTCCAACAGAAACACAATTAAGTAGCCCAACAAGATCAAGGAATGCAACACATGTTTTAAGATATCCGGTCCGTTTTTCAGGTCGGATCCATGGTGTAGATAATTCAAATTTAGGCGGTTCAACCATCAGAAAAAAAAAACGAGATCTCGTCAATCTCATATCGCACGGTGTCCCTAAGGTCTTACCTGTCGGGAACCGGGTGTGTGCTCCCCGTGATTAGAGAGCGAGGACCAGTTCGTAACTGGTTGTAAGGGGACTTCCCCCTCGTGTCGGCCTATGGCCGCTCTTGTTTTTTTGATTCCGGCGTGTACTCGTAATCGGGTGACACGGGTGGACGAATGTCCCTGGCGCGCTCTATGAGGTGCGGATGGACTGAGTCCTAGGACAAAATCCGAAACCGCTCTGCACCGTTATGGCAGAGACTATCCCGCCTATGGGGGAGAAATAACAGCCGTAGGCTCAGTTGCTGCTGGTCTGGTCATCCAGACAGGACCGATGGCGAAAAAAAGGTTCCTTGTCGGAGGTAGTGACCTCCTTCGTGCAATGAACCTTTCCACCCTCGGGTGGTTTTTTTTCTTCAAAAAAAAAAAAACCATCAGATATTACACGTGTATGAAAAAGTCGGGTGGCTTTGAAAATTTTGTAAGACTTTTAGACCATCCTTTGTTTCTTTACAAGTTGGCCTACCTCATTGTTGAACACTAGAGTTTTTCGCTGGATGATGTACATGGTTGGTCCCACCTGATACATGGTGATGTGGGCATCAGTGGTGCACCCTTTAGAGTGTACCAGAGGAGGAGGTGTCGCCGACAGAGTACTGGAGTGGAGGAGTTGATGTGGATGGACGTTGGGTCCATCGGACCCATTTTTTGACACACTATGAGTGCAGGAGCGGCATGAATGCACTCGACCGCAAGCCCATGGGACAGATTTCACACCCTGTCGTGCCGGTGTTTTTAATTTTATGCATTTTTTGTTCCTTTCTTTGTTTTCAAGGGCTTTAGTGCACTTTTTTTTTCTTTTTTTTTGCCTTTTTTGGTCTTTTTGTTATTTTTTTTTTGTTTTTAGGGACTTTAGTGCACTTTTATTTTTTCATGTCTTATATATGCATTGGGAGAAACTCTATTTTATTATTATTGAATGAATAGAAATTCATATGCTTTCTTCCTCTTTTACCAAATAGATTAGGGTTTCAGGATTGACCCTTTGGTGTTGAGGATTCCACCCGGTTTCAGATTGTCATTTTTTCCAGATCTTCAAGTTGTAGGAAAAAGTAAGAATAAACTGTCTTTTTCTTTGGTGCCTTAGAATTCGTGCTCCCTCTCATCTCGAACCCATATCTCTTCTTCATCCCTTTTGTTCCTCTCTGGATATACCATTTTGGTTTGAACGGAAAAGAGGGATGTCTAGTTAGGAGAATCAGATCCCAACTTGATTGTGGATTGACTTATGCTAAATCTAGTATATCCTCATATCACTAGATCCTTCATTTTTACTGTTTACATGATTCTATGCTAAAGGGCATGATCCTGACGGAATGACTTCATTTCCATGTTGAGATTTGCTTAATCGATGCGATTGATAACATTTAGTTACTTAATTTTATTATATGAATCTCTTCAACCTGATTATACATGCATATATGGTTAGGCCATCACATGTCCCTGCATCATCACATGGCTTGTATATCCTACACCCATTCTAGGTTGTCATCTATGGTCATGTGTAGATGTTCATGTGGGGCTGGCAAACCTCATTGTGGGAAGGCCAAGTAGTTCTTAAACCCAACTGCCTTGGCAGGGAAAAAGAAATAAGTCTTTAGGAAATGTAGAGGAAGAAAACTACACTATAAACTGGCTCCCATCTGCCGTCAAGAACTTTATTTTCTTTGTTTGTTTTGTTTTCTTCTTCTTTCGTTTGGACTACGCATCGGTTCCAGCATATGGAAACAGCACATCAATGAGCCTTGAGGCCGAGATCTCCCCTATACAAAGTGGTCCACAATACCAACTTGTCTACTGAGCAGTTCGCACCCTTTTGCACGGCGACCAAACGCACATTAAACCATAAGACTTGAATCTTTGCCAACTCAGCGATGATTCAATTTGAGTCTGTCACTGAGTTAGGGTCTTTTTAATAAAATTAAAAAGAAGCGGGGATGGAATTGAACCCACAACCTTAGCAAGAGAAGCAAGTGCTACAAACCCGCCACACGGTGCTTTTCTGTTAACTTTCATATTTTATTTTTCTTGTGATGTACGTAACTACTTTAAATATTCCTTTCTTGCAATATATATATATATATATATATATATATATATATATATATATAAATTATTAAATATTGAAACTTGTTGATTTTGAGGAATGCATGGAGCTTGTGTTGCTATTGGATTGTCTCAGGCCATTCACCACTGCAACCGGGGAAAAAGATTCCTTGATGTGGCATGTGCGTAGCTCCCCGTTCACTTCTTGTATAGGATGATCTGCCTTAGCCACTCAAGTCTTGCTATCCCCACCCCCTCCCGAGAGTGGCGTCCTTTGTTTGGTTGTTGGGAAGGAAAAGGGTGCTAACAATTGATAATCTCCAAAAGAGGTCTATGATACTCCTCGATATTTGTGCCTTGTATATGGTTGATGTAGAGTTGATAGGTCATCTCTTTCATTCATTGTTCCTGGGTCTATGATCCTCTTCGATATTTCTGCATTGTATATGGCTGATGCGGAGTTGATTGATCATGTCTTCATTCACCGTTCCATCATTCGCAAGATTTGGGATTTTTTTTTTTTTTTGCTGAACATCTTTAAAGTAGTGTGAGCAATGCCGAAGTCAGTGGAAAGTCTCCTATGGGCTTGGCATGGGGAGGTCCCGGGAAAGTTGGCAAGGCGTTATAGTAGCTTTTCATAGTTGCAGTCGTGGGGTATTTGGGGTGAAAGGAATGGATATTGCTTCTGAATAGGATTGCATCCGTGGAGGGGGTTGTTAGGAAGGTCAAATTCAATGCTAAGAGTTGGGCCTCTAATGTAACGGTGGTGAGCTCCGCCTCCCTCTTTTCCTGTTTTGTTTGATCGTTTCAGGTTGTATTCTTTTCCCATCTTGCATTTTGTCTTGACGGGCTTTCTAATAAAGTTTTTGTTGTGTCTCTCTTAAAAAACGAACTCGTTGATTTTAATCAAATTATGTAATTGACTATTACATAGCACCTGTGGGAGTTTTCTGCTCTTTTTGTTGGTCCCAAGCTCGGATAAATGAGGGTTGTGTCAGGTTGATAGCCAGCATGAAACTTTTGTCAGAACTTTTATCATGAATCCTGATAATATGACATTGATAGTGGAATGGTATAACAGGAATGGTGCAGTTGACCCCAATTAGTTGGGATAAGACTTTGATGGATGATGATGAGTTTATTAAAAATCGAGTCAAGTTGGGTCAAGTTTTCAAGTCAATCTGAGCCATACAAACATCAAGTCGAATCGAGTTTTTGGGCTTTTAAACTATGGATTAAATATGCTGCCCTTTCTTTCCTTCAATTTTTTTCCCCTTCTGGTCTGGATTACATAGCTGGGTTTTTTTTTTTCCCTGGTCTAGATCACATAACTAGTTCTGGCAAGTGTGAAACATAGTACCTCAGGGTCACAGCTTCAATGCATCCCCGGATCACTGATTTTCGGTGCATCCCTGACTGTAGGGCCCACCATGATGTATGTGCCTTACATCCACACCGTCCATCCGTTTTGACAGCTTATTTTACGGCATGATCCCAAAAATGAAGCAGATCCAATTCTTAGGTGGATGACACCAGAAGAAACAATGGTGATTGAATACCCACCATTAAAAACTTCTTGGGGGCTACAGGAATGTTTATTTGACATCCAACATGTTGATAAGGTCACAAAGACCTGGATGAAGGAACCACACAAATATCAGCTTGATCCAAAACTTTTATGGCCCACAAGAAGTTTTTAATGGTCAATCACCACAGTTTCCTGTGGTGTGGTCCAGCTAAGATTTTGATCTGCTTCATTTTTGTGATCATGCCCTAAAATGAGCGGCAAAAACGGATGGACGGCGTGGATGTAAGGCACATACATCACGGTGGGCCCCTCAGTCAGGGATCTACTCACCTTGGTGGATCCCCGCCGCCGCCTTACCTCAGTGGAACTCAATCCCATCTCCCCTCTAGCATGGGTGCACTAACCAGCTCAAAAGAAGAAGAAGAAGAAAACTACATGTAACGTACTGCTGTTTCTCTAATCCTTTTTATACCATCTATTTCCATCATGGCCCACTAGCAAATTTCACTCGTCATGCACTTCTTTCTTTCTGATTGTTTGGTCCATCCAATTACAAGTTAAAACTATATGGAGCTAGGGACAATGGAAGGCAGAAATTACCAGGTCCAACGATGAGGAGCGCTGCATTGCATGGCAGGATGGGCCCACCCTGTAACATTGCTGAAGCATCATTTTGTAGATTGGTAATCTTCTAATCTTTTTATCTTTTCCTAGAGTGCTATTGCCTTGTGATCCATATTTCACCTTTACTTTCTAAATGCCCGTCTTTTTGCTTTCCACCCGCAGCTGACTGTTCTCCTCAATCCCTTTAATTTAATAAAATATCCATATAAATCATCGACTGTTCCTGCTATTATTTGTATAAAGAAGTCAGCCACCTTGTGGCTCACATGACCTCACCTCATGTCAGGCATGACACATGTGGGCCTATTTCTTATCTCATGTTCTTAATACTGTTATGGAAATGAGGTTGGATCCAGTACAGAGCTTTGTAGCTAAGCTTAACCTACAACACGATGTGTGGGCCCATGTGATGTGTGCATGACATCCAATCTGCCCATTGTGCGTGCCCCTCTATTCTACTTGGCGCCCATGTGATAATGTGTCCATTGTGCGGATCCAAAACTCAGGGGCCTCATAATGTAAATCATGCCTAAAACATCTAAAATCACATGGTGAAGCCCGCATGAGGATTGGAAGGGCTTATTTCAGTTCATCATGTTAGGATGCGTCTTTTGAATGGATTGGATGGAAAACATGATGTGACACGCACACACAGAGACAGAGGGAGGTTGTTGATGGTGGGTGTCTCCTTCTCCACCCAAGTTTTGAATTGGTCTGATTTTTGGGCGACAAGTAGAACATAAGGGACACGCATGATGGATGGATTGAATGTCATGCATGCATCACGATGGGCCCAAACATCATGTTAGAGTTTAAGTTTAACCTACAAAGCTTTGTAGTGGATACATTCTCAACTAGTAAAGTATTAGAGGAAGGCTAATCATGGAGCTGTTCTTGCAGGGTGTGGGTGTGTGTGTGTGTGTGCGTGTAAAAGCAACCAAGTGCATGCAAATTGGTCCACCTAAGCAAGGGTAGATTTGTTTTCTTCCACGTACCCATGATAGCCTTGGTTATGTGGGTCCCTTGCTTAGGGGGAGCGGATTAGGTGTTCACCGGGTAAAACCTTAGTGGGTGTTACCTTTACCATGTGGGGCCCACCTCGATGAATGTGTTGTATATCCATGCCACCCATCCGTTTTTTCAGCTCGTTTGAAGAGGTTATCCTAAAACTTACGCAGATCCAAATTTCCGGTGGACCACACCACTGGAAAAAGTGGTGAATGACCATTGAAAACTTTTTGTAGGCCACAGTTTTTGGATCAAGCCGCTATTTGTATTTTCTCTTCATCTAGGTCTGTTTGACCTTATCAACAGGTTGGATGGCGAATAGGGTCTGCATTCATGGCTCAGTGGTAGACTCACAAGAGTTTCAACACTGAGAACAGGGATGAGTGCCTATGTAGCGTGAGTGGGTGTGTGAGTGTGTGTGTAAAAAAAAAAGTTTGGATGGCAAAAGAACATCAAAGATCTGCTTACGGTGGCAGCATTCAATCACCACTGTTTCCTGAGTTGTTGTCCACCTGAGATTTGGATCTACTTAATTTTTTGGACTATGTCCTAAAATGGGCTGGAAAAACAGATGGACAGCATGGATATACAACACACTATCAATCTGGGCCCACGGTCAGGGTAACACCTAATCCGCTGCCTTGCTTAGATGGACCAGTAAGCTTATGTTCTTTCCACAAGTGCACGTCTGCACTCAGCATTCCTCCAGAGAATATTGTAAAGTAAATGCTGGCACTCATTCTCCATGAGGTCTAAATGTATTCAGAGACGTCCACCAATTGCATTTAATATATAGTAGGTAGGATATTTAATATTTGAATTTGAAAAGCTAAGAAAGATGGCTGTTTGAAGACCCAGTCAATTTATAATGCCTTAATCAAAAGGGAATATTCAGAACCATGTTTATTCATTGATTATACAGCATTGTTTTAAAACCATGACTTGACTGGACGGTTGGACCCTGACTTAAGTGGATTACTGTAAAGTATAAAATTTAATACATCAATCAAAACTCAAACCTGAAAAATCAAACACTGTTAATTCCTTTTCTGTGATTTCAGATTAAGCAAATTCTCAGGCTGAAATGGGCCAGAGCGGTTGGACCAAACCGGCCACAAAAACAGGTTGAAGTCTGATCAAGGTTTTCGAAGATTGTAATGTAGAGATCAAGAGACGTATGAATTGTATTTGTTAAGAAAGTCATCAATACCATTCTCTTATTTACTCTGTTCTCTTATATTGTTTGATACATCTTCATCTCCACATCTTTTAGGGGCTGTTTGGATACAACAAAAATTTTGGTTATGGTTGAGAACAGTGCTTTAAAAATAATATATTATTTGTAGAAGGTCTCAAGCCCAACTGGTTGGATTATAAGTTATGGTCCACCCAATGTATAACTTCTAGCATGTGTGTGCGACGTCTAACCCATCTAATAGGTCGGCCCCATGATGGGGTAGCATAGCAAAACAAAAATGGGTTCCTTGTTATTAATATGTTTGCTCGTAATAATTGTGGCCTCTTGGGAGAATCAATGACTGCACTATATTTTTGATACACTGCTGGTACATCATATGAGAATTATTAATTGGCTAGTCGTAAATAGTCCCGGGGCTTTGGAATAAAGAAGTATCTACACCGAAGTATTGACGGTGATTTTCAAATATAGCATGATAGAATGTGATAGTGAGATGGAATGCAATAGAAACAAAGATAGGGAATGGGATACCTACTCTTAAAGGTCAAAATGAGCCTTTTAATTCTGAATTCTTTAATTAAGAATTCATCAAATGTTCCCAAGTATCACTTTATGCAAAATTTACAATTTCTACTCATTGAGTGGACCACACTTGATTTTGCTATTTGTTAATGGCCACCCATTGTTTTCATGGTGTGTCCCACCTAATGAGTAGATAGGGCTGAGTTTTGTACTATTTGACCCTCCTGGTGGAGCCAACTTGTTGAAAGGGTTGGAGTTCACATGCACTTGATAGGATGGAAGCTATCTGGTTGCTAGGAGGACCATACCTTGTGGTCTGACTAGTTGGACTTTGAGACCTTGAAATTAAATATACAAAGTACTGTCTATTGGGCTCCAATGAATTTGACAATTAAAATATAATTTCACTATTTTATATTGGTTTACAATCTATCTAAAGTAAGCCCCACAATTTGAATAATCTAATAGGCCCACTATTTGGACGGTTTAAATTAAATGACATATTTCTCATGTCTGGTTCATGATCCATCTAAAGTGGGTCCCACCATTTGGGTTGTTAAATTTTGATGCAGATATTTCTAATGTGTGGTTGTGGTAAGGGCAGCAATGGGCCTGCTGCTTGAAGCTTTGGACTAGGCTTGGACCTAACAGCTTGAATGTTGAAATTGAATCTTTCAGCCCTTCAATAATGCAAAAGGTTACAATGACTGTCTATTTTCTTTGCAAAATAGTCAAATTTTTATATGGTCAATATAATTCAATTTAAGAAAATCTATTTAGAATTAGTCGTAAGTAGTGACGTGGCTATTGGACGATGCTTTGCGGGTCCCACTATGATGTATGCGTTTTATTTGCGCCATCCATCTATTTTTCCATATCATTTTTAGGGCATGAGCCCAAAAATGAGCCAGATGAAAATCTCAAGGGGACCGCACCACAGGAAAATAATGGTGATTGATCGCCCACCATTAAAAACTTCTTAGGGCCCACCGTAATATTTATTTGCCATCAAACTAATTGATTAGGGACATGGATGAAGGGAAAATACAAGAATAACTTCATCCAAAACTTGTTTGGCTCCTAAGAAGTTTTTAATGGTGGGCATTCAATCACCACTGTTTCCTATGGTGTAGTCTACATGAATATGGAGCAGCTTAATTTTAAGATGGTGACCTAAAATAATCTAAAAATTTTGATGGACAACATGGATAATATACATACATCATAGTAGTGTCCACAAAGCACCATTCAAGTTAGTGGCAGCATCGGTAGGCAATCCACGTCCATAAGTTACACTCATCATAGAGACAGTTTTGGATCATTGGAAGATGAGTAGTCCCAACATATCACATTGCAATAAATGAGAACAAACCTAATTTTCAAAAGGAAAATGTAATTAAAACACACAGGTAGAGAGGCCCCTTTTAATTGTGAAATAAGCAGATGACAGATATAGGGATGGAGAATGCCATGTTGTTATAAATGCAATCATGTTAGCTGGTGTTTGATGGGCGCGGATTTTCTAGTGACACTACCAGTAGCATGGTGGCTATTGGACAGTGCTCCGTGGGACCTGCTTTATCCATGCCATCCATCTATTTTTGCATATCATTTTAGGGCATGAGCCAAAAATGTAACATCCAAATCTCATGTGGGCCCCACACATAAAAAAAAATAGTGGTGATTGAACGCCCACCATTAAAAACTTGCCAAGGCCCATTGCAATTTTAACACAAAAATTATCTAAAAGTTAAAAAGAATGCATTTTATATTTAAAATTTTAAATTATTTATTAATTTATAATAAAATATTTTTTAATATTTAATTTTTACCCAGATTTTTCCAATCACATTGTAATAAAAACATCAAAATCTGAAAATCCTCAGGTATATTCCCATCTTGAGAAGGAGATTTGTCAATGTTCATTTACATGGGTTATAAATTGAAATGGGGTGGGAGTGTATGACTTCGCAGGTAATTAAGGGCAAGATCACTTTGATTGTTCACCACCATTTTAAAATGCACTTACCGTGGGGTCCACCTTGATTCTTCAACTGCACACATGGCACAATTGCCCAAATCACTTAAAGTTACACTGAGAAGATGATGGTAACCATCACAACTCACCCTTGAAATTTGGACCACTTAAATTTTTTCTCTTTTTAACTTTTAACCAACCATTTGATAGTCATCAATTGGATAATTATAATTGCTCAATCAACATGATTTTCAGGAGCATGCTCTAATTTGGATGGTCCGGATTGGCATACATGATAGACCCCAATTGATTCACCCACCTTGACGGTGAGATAATGTGGCGAGATTTGATTGATGGGGCTGTACGCTGTTAAAGATGATCCCAAGCTTTTTAATAATTTTTTAGTTCCAACGGTGTGACCCACCAATCAAATCTCATCACGACATCTCACCGCCTAATATGTGTTTATACATGAGTGCCACATGCCAAGAGAATGAGTCACCACCATTTCAAAAAATGTAGGTGAAATGAGACCTAATTTATATATTATAAATATAATAAAATAATAATATAATGGATATAAAATGGGTGGTGGTGAAGCATGAGAAATGGCATTTATTCAGGTGTTGAATGCATGGTTTTTAATATATTGCAAGCTATTTTGCAATCCATATTAATAATCACTAAAGGTTTTAAGTTGGGTTTGAAAATCTTTCAGCATTTGTTGTAATCTGCAAGAGATAGAAATGGGCATTGGGGGCATCATTTCCACACTAGATCTAAAGAAAATAAAATAAATAAATAAAAGCACATTTCAATCCATGCAAGGAGCACCAAGAGTCTCCTACCATTTTTAAGGACAAAGGTCAGGAATCTCTAACACTCCAAATTGTGACTTTTAAAAGCCTACTACAAACTACAGGTCAAAGTAGGGCTAGTCTCCGCGCGGGCTTCTCCCTTGTTTTTTATGGTCTGGCCCACCTAATTTTAAATGAGCCAGATTCTCGGAGCATCCGATTCATGGTGAGGATCACATAATGCATGGGTTGAATAACATATATAAATCATGGAGGACCCACCATACAATAACCTATAAATTCATGTGGTGGCTCATATGATGGTTTGATTGACATTAACGAGCATCTAAATTTCATGGTAGGGGTTGCCTTCTTGATGGGTTGGATCCCATACAAAAACCCAGTGGTGGACCAGACACATGGCATTTGTAGAATAAACTTTTTTTAAAAAATATATTTAAATAATTAAATATTTATTTGTGGAATAAGCTTATTCTAAAGGGACTTTGTAGAGGAAGTGGCCTCATATCATAGTTGATGACTCCAACTTGTATTTGACTTGGTGAGTCAACTCAGTTTCGAATCGACTCAGTCAGGCCATTTTCCCCACGAATTATGCTGAGTCTTGACTCAGCTGGTAGAAAATGGGCTGAAACCTGAGTAGAAAAATACATGCCTTTGATGGAAGGAGGACACTTGAAGACATCAAGGGTCCAATTTCAATGGGCAGAAGAAGCACCAAGAATCTATACTCCTACCATTAAAAGAAGAATAGTGGGAATCCCTAACATTTCAAATTGTGAATTTTCAAAAGCCTATTTGTTAAGTCTACATCAGGACACGACCTTATTCGATCAAAAAAAGAATAAAGAAGAAATTCCCACCTTTGCTCCCACTCTATTCTTTTTCAATCTTTCGGGTATATGGGTTAGAGTGATACCCTATTCTGGTAAGCCGCGTAGTAGTTTCCATGAAGCAGCCTCCTTGATATTTGATTGCGACTGTTGATCTGGTCACCTACCTTATAGATCTGCCGTACTAAATTGCTTTGATTGGACATCTCTAATAATTCAACCATGGTTGCAATGTGGAAGACTGATCTTAGCTTTTTAGGATATGTTTCATTCGGGGATGACCCACATGAACGATAGTTCTTGTTATGAATTTTAAAATCCAACAATGTCGACCTAATTTTACTTTATTTGAAATAAAAACCGGTAATAAGAGCATAAAACTCTATTAAGTTAACTTATTAAAAAAATAAGTTTATATTTAATCATTGATATACATTAGAGAGCATAATTGTTGGTAATATATAATTAATGTTAACTAAAATTAGGGTGTATGGTGAGCATGGGAGGGGTCAAAGCTCTATGGACCTTCCCATGATGTATATGCTTTATCCATGCCATCCATTTATTTTTCTAGTTCAATTTAAGTCATGAGCTTAAAAATGAGATAGATCTAAAGATTAAGTGGACCACACCACAAGATATAGTACGCCTTGAATGCTTAATTACTTTGAAAACTTCTTGGAGGCCATAAAAGTTTTGGAGCAAGTTGATATTTGTGCTTTCCCTTTGTCCAAGTTTATGTGACTTTATGAATAGGTAGAATGTCAAATAAACATGCAATGGGCCACTAATAAGTTTTCAATGGTAGGTATTCAATCCTCACTGTTTCTTGTGGTGTGGTCCACTTGAGCTTTAAGTCTACTTCATTTTTGGACTTATATTTTAAAATGAGATGGGAAAATAGAGTGACTTGGGGGATAAAACACATACCTCATGGTGGGGCCACAACTTTGACACTAGCTAGCTAAGGGTCACCAACCAAACCAAGTTAGGGTAATGGTGTCACTATACATGTTAGTTTCAACATTAGATAACCCATCCTCACATTTTCTAATTTTCTAATAGCTTGTGTCACTTGAGTTTTAAAAAATTTCATCTTTACATTGACCTTTTGACACATGGAAGGGCGTGAATAATTAGAAGAGGATTACTGTCTTTATCAAATAGGCAAAACCTTGAATTTATTGAAAAAAAGATTTTTTTTTTTTTTTTAAATGCATTAAGAAATAATTATTTAACTTTCCAATTACATCACTGAAAAAAAAAACAAAAAACAAAAATCCAATTAGGAGTACTAATTTGATTAAAATATAATTCATTAAGAATGGTAAGTTTTACCAAAAATAAAAAGTCATAAATTAATCATGTTGGATGATTTCTAGCATTATTAGAAACAATTCTTAAAAAATTGTACATACTAAAACTCTAAAACAAAAAACATACATCAAAGTTAAAAATTACTAAAAAATATTAAGTTTTCCTAAAATTACAATTTTAAATCGAAAGAAAGTGATTCTCACAAAATGGATTGACGTGACCCGCTATGCAGGTCAGTTAACTCTAGATGACCCATTACAGTAAAGATTAATAGGTCATGTATTTCATAACAATTAATATCTGGAAAAAAAAAAATTCTCTGTTTTATGGTCTAGGCTTCAAATAGAATTTTCTTCTACCCGAAGCGAATTTCTTCGATTGGACATGCTCGAGGCTCAATTACATCATACCCTACGTAGGACTAGGCTTGGATCTAATGCACTATTTCCAATTCCATTCAAACCTATTTTAGTCTAATTGTATCAATAATGCATCTGCTATCTCTACAATATCCACCCTTATCACATGAGTAATTAAGCATGACTTATGTATGAAGTTGATGTCACATGGTCATCATGGTGGGTGGGCTTCGCAATTACAGGTGCTTATTAATTACTCGTCATAACATATGTATGAAGTTGATGTCACATAGTTATCATGGTGGGCTTCGCAATTGCAAACGCTTATTAATAACTCGTCAGTAAAAACTAATCCAAAGAGGCGGCACCAAGTTGACTACTCACATTAATGAAAGGGCAAAAGTGCCCTCAGTACAATTGAATGACTACATCACTTACCCTATTAAAATCCTAACTCGTCAGTAAAAACTAATCCAAAGAGGCGGCACCAAGTTGACTACTCACATTAATGAAAGGGCAAAAGTGCCCTCAGTACAATTGAATGACTACATCACTTACCCTATTAAAATCCTCCCCCCCCCCCCCCCCCCCCTCTCCCCTTCAAAAACTACTGGCATTACAAATGGTATAGATGGTGACGCCCAAACAAACCCCTCAGGTTCATCCAACCATGCATTAAAAAAGAAAAAAGAGCAGACCCAACCCAAGACAGCTGTGGAGGCTCCAAATTTGAACACCCAAACATGAAGTGTGGTACCTTATCAGCACTACAATTTTCAAGGAATACTAAACCCACCCACTTTATTATTCAACCCCAAAAGAATTCAGTGGGCCCCAGCAATAGTATTCCTCTTAAGAGGACTAGGGTCCACCACTATTAGAGAGGAAGCAATGATCCAGGGCCACATACTTTAGCAGCTCACGTGGGACCATGTAGTCCTCAAGGGCTACAATTTCTGAGGACTACCAAAAGAAGCTTCTTAATCAATTTGGATTTTAGTTACTAAAAATACTTGTATAATAAATGGAGATGACTACATCACTCCCACTCTGACATACCACCTAACTCTCTTCGTACCCTTTAGTCCACTGACATTAAATGGTTATCTTTCTATTTAGGGAATTAGATCAGCCTCTTGTTTATGTGGACCACAGTTTATGAAACAAATGTATGGTTGAGAAAAACTTAGAGAATTTTCTAACCGCTTCGCTTGTTTCTAACATTATGGCCCACTTGTTGAGTGGAACAGATTCATTCCTTTGGGGAGAAGATTTATATGATCAAGACCCAACTGGTGGATGGCTTAGATATCGCACATGTGTGATGCTGGCACACTTGTGGGCCCAGTTGCACCACTATCCTAACCACCAGAGCACACAGCTTATGGATGGTGTCTTTAAAAAATAATCAAATTTCCAAGAGCATTTTTGCTTTCCTTACTCATAGCACTGTAAGTTATACTGTTGCTGGTTGATTAATCTGCGCACTTGGATAGTCAGATTAATCAATCTGAACTGTCCATTAAGTTCAGAATACATTAGATGGACCACTATTTAAAAATTGCACTAATCCGACAATCCAATCCACCACTGATTTGTCATTATTTTTTATGATCATCCATTTTTCAAGCCATGGATGAGATGGTTTCAGTTGCCTAACAAAACCTATTCTTTAGAATCATAATCAATCCATGATAGACTCTAATAAATAGATTGATCAAATTGTTGATTGGACTGACTGCTATGTAAACGATCTTG
Source organism: Magnolia kwangsiensis (assembly GCA_037074715.1). Taxonomy (NCBI): domain Eukaryota; kingdom Viridiplantae; phylum Streptophyta; class Magnoliopsida; order Magnoliales; family Magnoliaceae; genus Magnolia; species Magnolia kwangsiensis. The sequence continues at coordinate 113,253,353 of CM073582.1, read as the reverse complement.
ACCGTCCATATTGAAGCCATAGATCAAATGACCAGTATTTTTCAGACCCATTTGTTCTTCTCAAGGTAGCCTGTGAAATGTGATTGGACATAATGAACATTTTAAAATAAAGGATTAGACTGTCCAAATGTCCCAATTCAATTAGGAGCACTACAACTTAAAGTGCTCCCAAAGAGCACCAGACCATTTCTTAATTAATTAAAACCATGCCTTACTGTGTGGGGACAATTTCTTTGCTCACAACAAAAATCAATGTAGCATTTGATTAGTAATAATTAATACCATCCATCACATCCATCCACCCAAAGCTAGACCATTCAAATCATGGGCCCCACATTGTTTATGGTGCATTGCTGGAATTGAATGATCTTAACCCAAAAACCTAAATCCCAAAGATAGTGGAATAATCAACATTAGCAAGTTTTGTTTGTTTCCATGATATTAAGTATAAGACCAGAATATTTACCAAGTAAGTAAATAGAGATCTAAAGTTAAAGACTTCCATAACTGAGAAATTGATCAAACGCTAAGCGTTGGACAATCTAAATGAATGGTTTTTGTTAGAAGATTTAAATGCATGGTTTGGATGGTTTGGATTGATTTACTTGATAACGAAATTTTATTAAAAGGGAACCGCGTTTTTGTCTCTTATTAAAAAATGTCAAGCTAAATAGATGCAAGGTTAGCTAGTTAAAAACTCTTTTTCTTAATAAAAATAAAAAATAAATATCTTTTTGGGCTATTTTTATCATAAAATTTTAAAACATTTGTATTTTACCGAAAAATACGAGGATGATTGAAAATATACAAGATGTAATTACAAAAATATTTTCATCTAATTTTTTTCTTATAAATATAGTGAAAGTCAAGACGTGTGGGGTCCACGTGGTATGTGTATAATATCCAACCCATCTAATTGTATGTATTATGGGAAGATCCGAGTCCCTTATAGTTCCGAGGGTCAGTATCTTTTTAGTTCGATTAGATGCAAGAATATTTAAAATGACGAACACTGACAAAGCGAGCGACATCCGAGCTGAACTCTGGGTCTGGTACGGTAAGCTTCAACCAATGAGCGACGACCTAAACCAAAGCCCCATCCTCATCTTCCTCTGAAGAAGGATGTTCGAGCCGAGGGCTCGTCCTCATCCTCATCTTCCTATAAATGTCCCGAACGGAGGTCAGAGCGAAGTGCGAGTGCATTATGTGTCAAATTTGGAAACTACTATAAGCGGACGTGACCGGTTATTTCACTCACAGATGCGTATGACACAATACACGATTCTTAGATCACGTACAATATCTCCACGATCCAAAAATCTTCCTGATTGAGCGAATCATACCGAGATTGATGGACCTAAACCATCCAACAGTCAAGTATAAATATGATGAGACTCCACTGCTATAGGGACGTAACAACTTGTGCTCTCTCGCTACTCTTCAACTTAGACCCGAATTCCCTTGACCTGACTTAGGCATCGGAGGATCTCCCGGCTTAACTAGGGTATCCTTTGCTCGTTGCAAGCGTGCAGGTTCAAGACGCTGAAGCGGTTTAGAGTTCGGAAGACAAAGTGGAGAGCTAACTAGATTCTGACCTCAACAGTATGCATGCCGATATGGCGATAATAAAAAGAACAAAAATAAAAATAAATGAATAAATAAATAGGCCAATCAAATCATTAGGTGGGCTATACTTAAATCGAGATATTTGGAATGGCGTGTTATTTTTTATGGATTTGCCTGTCTTATGGTTTTATCCACCATATTTTTTGTTTGTCTAATAACCATATTTGGTGTGTATATTGGATGGGAGTGGATGAGGTGTTAACCGAGTAAGGTGAAATGTTCACATGCATACCTTTTTAGATGAGCACCCATATGCATCTTTGCACACATGTCATGGGCACAAAATCCGAATGGTCCATATGATGTGGCGCCTGATGAGACCTCTAAAGGCCAAATTTTAACCTGATTTAAAACTCTATTAGGCCATGATAAAATAAAACAATTTTCTCCCTTGATTTGCCTCTCTTTTTACGATGGTCCACCAAAGTTTTAGATCGGGCTAAAAGTTGGGCCTTAAGGGTTTCAAAGAGTGACACATCACATGGACGGTTCAGATTTTATGTCCATCATGAGTGTAAAAAGATACATATGGATACTCACATAAGAAGGTGCATAGGTGAACATGACTCCCTCGTAAGATATTAGTGGGTGCTATCCTTACCATGGGGCCCGCCTTGATGACGTATTGTATATCCACGTCCTACATCCATTTCTCCAGCCCATTTTAGGATGTGGTCCTAAAAATTAAGGAGATTCAATTCTTATGTGGACCACACCATAGAAAACAAAGGTGTTTGAGCGCCTCACCATTAAAAATTCCAAAGGGCCCATTGTAAGGTTTTGCTGATGTTTATTTTCCATCCAAACCGTTGATAATGTAAAGAAGAATGGGATGAAGTGAAAATACAAATATCAGCTTAATCCAAAAACTTTTGCAGCCAATAGAAAGTTTTTAATGGTCATTTATCACTTTTTCCAGTATTGTGGTCCACACAGGATTTGGATCTTCTAAATATTATGGATCGTAAACTAAAATGAGATGGAAAAACAGATGAACCGTGTGGATAGAAAAAAAAAATACAGCAAGGTGGCCCATACGGTTAAGGTAACAGCTACTCGGCTCCCCCGTTGTATAGTCTGTATAGCCCACACATACCATCTATACCATGTCCTGATTTTAGTTGTGTACAACATCAGATCACCTTAAAAGGTGGGCCACACCATACTGATAATGATCACCTGGACAGAAAATCAGGATTTTCGACTAATCAGACGGTCTACTCATGGACAGCTGATGGTCTGATTGGCCCACCTTATGTGTGGATTGATTTGATTTTTGGATCCTTTATGGTATGGTCCATCTGTTCAGGGAAAAAAATAATAATAATAAGAAAGAAAGCGATGTATCCATGATTTTTTTGACTAGGGTCATCTGATTCGGTTGTACAAGTGGGGCCCATGATTTTTTTTTTTTTACCACACCAGACCAAATGAACTGTCACATGCCAACCTTAGATTGGAAGATCTTAGCCGTTACTCAGCTGAACGTGGATGGTGGTTGTATTTCTCTTTTTGAAGTTGTTTTGGATTAGTGGACCACCTTGAATTTTTTATTAGGTAATCCTTATGGTGGGCCCACCTTTTTCATGGGTTAGATGTGCTATAACAGCTGGCACGTGAGTAAGACAGGTTATTTAGTCCACTACCCTACAATAAATGATCATTACACCCTTCTGTACTCTGGAAGATAGAGAAATTCTTCAGTGCTCCTACTTGTATTGGGACCCTTGAATAGTCCAATGGATCAATCTGGACCGTCCATCATGTAAAGCACATATTCATGGGCCACTACTAAGAAAATCATACAATCTATCTCAACTGATCCGTCTGTAAGTTGGCTTTATATTTGAAACCGTTTATTTTCCAAGCTATGGATGGGATGTTTAGAATGGTCTGATAGAAATGAATCTTGGGAACCCTTAAGCAATCCATAATAACTCTTAGCAAATGTAATTCAAATTAAGGATTTTGATTAATGATTTTGTGGTCCACTGATCAAATGGACAGGTGCTATCTTTACATAATAGCCATACATATGATGCACCTATCAGACGGTTCAGATCAATCTATTGGACCGTCCAGGTGTTCCAATACAGCCAAGAGCAATTTAACTTATGCCAATCCGTGAGAACTGGATCAAATAGAAGGCCGGAGATTAACTTAACAGACACAACATTTTTATTTTATGCTGACGTGTGACATCAATAGAACATCTGAGCCGTGAGAAGGGTGGATGATACCATGAAGATCATGTGGAGATAAAATTGCCACCATCGACTTATCATGGGCCCCACACATACATTGTTTCAATCCATCAGCTGTAAATTTATTTCAATGTTACCCACTGATGAATAATCAGCGAGTCAACCGGGGATTAGACCGAGTTGATATGGTTAGGCCAGTTGGAAGATGTGTGGGGCCACAGAGATGCCTGTGACAAATCCACTCCGTCTGTCAATTTTGCAAGATGACAATAGGATAGGAGTCTAAAAATTCAGGCAGATCCAAAAATCATGTGGGCCACACCATACGAACAGCAGGGATTGAATGCCCACCATTTGAAAGTTTTTAATCAGGATGATTTTTATGCCTACAGCTTATCCGAGTGTTAATAACCCTATGAACAGTTTGGATGGCATATAAATATCGTGGTCTGCTCCGGGGGTTTTTCAACGGTGGGCGTTTCCGTTCCCCATTTGGTGTGGTCCAAATTAGTTTTGGATCCTTCTGAGTTTTTAATTCCTCTCTTATTGTGGTCTTTCAAAACTGATGGACCGAGTGGATTTGTCAGGGGCATCTCTGTGGGCCCCAAACAGCTTCCAACTTCCAAATGCTTTCATGAACTCTTGACATGTCATGTGGGCATAAAATCCTGACGGTCCATTAGACACGTCATCTCATAAAACCCACAATGATAATGTTTTGGCTTTATTAAAAGAAAAAATCTGATGAGTCATAGTCAAGTGAAAACATTACTCTCCCTTCGTAGGCTAAAATTAAGACTAATCCTTAGTGAAAATAAAAGAATTTTTCTTTCTTTTTGTTGTTAATATAATTTATTATTTTATTTTTATTTTCAGTTCTTTATCTATTAATATTCTTAATTAGATTTTATATTTATTTATTTTTAAATCATAATTTCTTTTATTTTTTCCTTTTTAGCCCATTTGATAGATGGTGTCTTTTGTTAGAATCATGGATAACCAAAGAGAAATATGCTGCAATGACTATTTTAACATATCGTCTTTCAGTCTAGAAACACCTTTGACCCTTTGAACAGGACCCACTCTATGATTTCAACTGCCTATTCATTTTCGTGAGAGTATCACATATATTTTTACTTTTAATAGGTACTCACTTGATTGAGTTACCTAGTCAATTTATTTGGTTGCCCCTTTACTCATTAGCTGTAGCGCAGGGTAAGATTTGACTTGAACCAACGAATACAAACTGGTTGGATTTGATTCGATCTGAACCGAAAGCCAGGATCAGGTTAGTTCGACTTGACCTAGTCAAATTCGATCGTATATTGAATTGAGTTCGGGTCAGTAGCCAATTCGATCCGATTCGGAATCCAATTCAACCCAGTCAGTTAGAATAAATAAATTTTTTAAAAACTTTACTTTTACCTCTCTTTTACTTGAACAACAAATCCTAACCGAGCCGCGCCGCAAGAGGCCCTTCTTTTTCTCCTCATTTCTCTCATTCTTTTTCTCCTGATTTTCCTCCTCTCCTTCTTTTCTCCTCCTCTCTCCCTCTCTCTTTCGATTTCCCTCCCATTTCCTTCTTAGCATGAGAGTCTCTAGCTTGGCTTGACTCGGTCCAGTCCAAAATGACTGGACAAACTCAACTTGATCCAACTCAGTTTTTCTGATTGAGTTAATATCGATTCGAGTCAGGCCAACAAGGATTTGGATTAAATCGAGTCAAACCTCTTAGACTCGATTCCAGATTAAATCAAGTTCGTATCAAATTCTTAGAAAAATTGCATTGAGTCGAATTGGACCCAATCTGGTCTAACTCAACTCGATGCCCACCTATAATTAGTTGACCTAAGTGGTAGATTTACAATTTTAACATGATATCATGGGTTTGAGTACCCATTGTGGTGAAATCTCATTGTTATGTGATTGCATGGGTGCATGTGAGGTGTAAGCACGTGTATAAAAAAAATTTTAAAAAAAAATCCGAACAAGGATGACAAAGTGAAAAGCATGGGCATGCATATAAAAAAACATAGTGCAAAAGTCAGCTTAATCTTCTCCACGGAAAAGCTACCACGTGTGCTTGGCCCATGAATGCTTTGAGTGTGACTTAAGCAGACATGACACGTTGAATGTTTAAATGGAACATTCAAATCATCAATCTTATCCCACCATTAGGACATTGTCAACTCATATTGGTTGGTGGATGTTAACCTACCAAATAATAATATTTGGCATCTCTTGTAAAAACTATAGATTTGCCGAACAACACATGGTATGGTTAGGATCATTTGATCAAAATGGATCCTCGGGACCTATTAGTAAATTCAAATGGATAATTTATTTTGATTTTTTGGACCTTCTCTAATCCAACCCATTCATTTATATTCTGTGGGTGTTGATCTGATGGAAAATGAAGGAATTTATGCCAATGAGATATATCCTAAAAAACAGGCAATCAAGAACTTCAGGATACTGTAAAATCATGCCTAAAACTTATAAATTCACTTGTCACGGTACACCTAAGTTTTTGGATAGAGTAACATTTTGCGAGTCCCATCAGCATTGGGAAGCATGTCAGATGAGCGGATTGGATGGTATATAAACATCACAGTGGGCCTACATGAAACTAATGGTGGGCATCTTCAACCCAACTATTCATTATGGTGGGGCCTACCTGATTTTAGATCTGCCATGTGAGCAGCTACCACCTGATGGAGTGGATCTTGTGCACCTTTGATACTGTAGAACGGTGTGACGTATGCTTGGCAACTACTTTTAATTTATTTAGAAATAGGATACATGGCATATAATTAATTTAAAACCAAACTATCAAAGTTATAATTTTGAGTGGAGATGCATTATTAATAAAAAAAAATTATGCTTATTTGATAATTTAACAATTAGATTAGTGCTCATTTATTAGACAGTTAAAATTGAAAATTATCCAAATGTGTCCATTTCAACAAACATGTGTCCATGAATTAGAGGGTCTTTTTTTTTTGCTTTTTGGTTAACTTGTTAGTACACCCACTATTAGTTCATACTTCACTGTTAACCACTCTCGCTAGGGAATGGATACCAAGACCTCAGTTTTGAACCGAGGTATCTTTCACTCAGTCTACTGCTTGAGCTAATCATCAGGATGTGAGTTAGAGGGTCTTATTGTCCCATCAATGCATTTTTAAGAGTTATGAAATAGCTCAAGGCCATAGCTTCATTGCTTTATCTGTGTCAACGTAAGCCACATATGCAATTTGTAAGGATTTTTACTACAAAATTCCTCACAAAATAGTTCTTCACCAATTTAGAAATGAAATTATCATAATACCACGTTGCACTTTTTATTTTCTTTTGTTACTAATGGAAGCAATGGGACCAGTGTGATTTATGCATTTTATCCTCTCCATCCATTTATTTTTATTAGATAATTTTAAAGCTTGAGCTAAAACCTGAAGCATATCCAAAGCTCAAGTGGACCCCAGGATAGGAAGAAGTGTGAATTGAACGTCTATTGTTGAAAACTTCTTAGTCCAAAAGTTCAAGTTAAATTTTGTGTTTTACCTTCATCCATATCAGTGTAATGTTGTGAATAGGTTGGATGACAGATAAATATCACTGTAAACCTTATGTCACGCCTCAAACTCGAAAATCGAATTCACAGGAATCTCGATCGCCGAATCTGGTGCCGACAGCCTTCGTAGTATTCCATTCTCTGCTCCTAGCAATCATATGCCAGATTTTCGATCCTTAAATCCTACAAGGAGATTTTTTTTTTTTTTTGTACATTTAACTAGTAATAAACATAATCACAAGTTTACCCAAATCATAAAGGCAACATCATCATCACATATCCACTAATATAATCATTTGAATACAATGCTGAAAGGAAAATATATATGTCAAAATCAAAGCTCCAGAAAATAGCTGCACGCTCCAAGCTCAATGCTGCTGCAACCTAACATCACCTGCACGCATCTATCGTGTATAAGCTTATAAAAAGCTTAGAGGGTGGTGTAAGTGTATGCACGAGATAAGTGCCAAGTATTTAATACAATATCATAATCATACAATACCGGAAAGTTATTAATCCATAAACCATACAATGACTGAATAAGCAGAAACACTGATAAGAGTAGGAATTATCAGCGTAAACAGAAATACTGACAAGATTATAATCATGCGATAACAGAATAAGCAGAAGTATGAACAAGTCCATAAGTTAATCAATATCAGAATACACAATATATGACAGCTATGCAAATGATGAGTCATAGATAATCAAATGTCGAATGACAAGGATATAATGTAATACACAATTCGAAAGAGCTAACAAATATCATCGCTCTCATCTAAGTCACAGGAATACAGAAACATAACAATCCACAATGTCACATGCCGAAGATGTAATGGAATATGCAGTATATGATGCTAATGGAATGAATATGCTAGAGTGTGATGTCGGGATGATAGTACGTAGTATCGCAGGCTACGAGATCCACCACAAGGAACCTCTATCCAAACCAGTCCCATACCTAAATTTGGATAGTCTGACTTAACGTGGTAAACTCCTGATCTCAGATTAGTTGCGCGCCCAACTGAAATCCTTGCCATAACGAAGATACATAACAATTAGTTGCGCACCACCAGCCCGAGTGGATAGTGAATGGATGAATGAATGAGTATGCAACTCCTACTCGGTAGTCTATCAGCACAGTAGCCTGCCAACCGCTGGTAGCTCGCCCAGTGTGGTAGCTCGCTCAGGCCTTTGCCCTGCTCACATCACACCCGCCCACATCAGCGTCCGCCCACGTGCGCCCGCCCACATGCACAACAGTGACGGGGTGTCATAATATCATGTCAGTCCTCATATCAGTATGGTTCCTCTCTGAAAAAATCACCGGGGTCTATTACACTTCACACCACATGCCGCCCTAATCAAGCGCACAACTGGGTAAGTGAAAAAGATCTCACTATCCACCTGTTAGTAGTCTGCCAATACCTACCCGGCTCGCCGATAGCGGACCCATTCCTCAAGCTGGTCAAACTCAGCCTAGTCATGCCTACTCCCTCGGGCGGGTAAGGCCGCACCCCCTTCCAACCTACCACGACACAGTGGAGAGCGCAGCTATCTGGTAATCGGCACTCAACGCTCATCTACCCACTCGGTCTAGACATTGGAGCATCCTCTGGAACCAAGAGGGTGTTTAGAGATTTTCACCCAGGGCCATCTATGGCGGCCCGATGCTCGAACAGATTTTCGGTGTCCCATCTGGCCATCCACGATATGCCTGTGGAGGCTACGACCCTGATGTCACTAGGGCGTACAGTAATCACAATACAATGCAAGATGCATGAGTTATACAATCCAATCATGCATCAATCCTGCGCATGTCATGTGCTCATGTGAGATAATCTCCACCTATCAGGGAGTTTCACATCATCATGCTTAATGACATATGCAATGGTCAATCACATCTCATAACAAACATGTAGATGATGCGAATGGGCATGTATCATGATGTTATGATGTCACATACTCATAAACGATATCAATAACCGGCGTCCACAATGTAGACTTTTAACCAACATTGCCCCCAAGGAATGACCCACATAGAATCAAATATATAATGGGCACATGGCCTCACACAAGGGCCAAATATACGAAACAAGTGGGCTCTGGTCATGGGCCTAACACATATCACAATGGGCCTTGCCCATAGGCCTCAAATATATCTGGATAGGTCGCACCCATGGGCCTCAAATATACTTCGGAGGTGAGTCACATACCTGGGTCTAATACACATCAGTATGGGCTACATCACATAGGCCTAATATACATCAATATGGTCACAACCCATGGGCTTTAAATACACAATAGGTGGGCCCTGCACATGGACCTTAAATATATACCACGGGTGAGCCTCAATGGACGGGTCACCAATACAACAGGATGAGCCTAATGACATGAACCCTATAAATATATCGAATAGGCCGCACCAATTGGGCCTTACATACATTACAATGGGCCATGACCCATGGGCCTTGCATACATCACAATGGGCCTTGCAACATGGGCCTCATATATATTTAAGGTGGGCCTCAACAACGGGCCTCATACACATCAAGGTGGGCCTCAACAACGGACCTCATAAACATCAAGGTGGGCCTCAACGGGCCTCATACACATCAAGGTGGGCCTCAACAACAGGCCTCATACACATCAAGGTGGGCCTCAACAACGGGCCTCATACACATCAAGGTGAGCCTCAACAACAGGCCTCATACACATCAAGGTGGGCCTCAACAACGGGCCTCATATATGGCCTTAGCAACAGGCCACAAATATATCAAGATGGGCCTAATCAATCATATGGGCTAAATCAATCAAATGGTCGATACGAGCGGCCGATCAAATGGACCGATACAAATGGGTTGTGCGTCATGGAGTTATACTAAGCATGTTATAAAGTAATGCCCTATCCTTACAACGCAGCTGGCCTAGATGGCTTGCATACAACAAGTACGGGCCTACCAATGGGCCCTAAGGAGAGTCGCAATGCGGACGTTTAACCAACATTATACTCGCAATGTGGACGTCAAACCAACATTGCTCCCAAGGTGTAGCCCGTAGTGAATAACATTACGTAAACCAGGTTGAGATCACATATTGCAATGGACCTTAGGTACACCCCATTGGGCCTTAAATACATCAAATAAGCCATGTCATATGGGCCTTTTACTCATCAAATGGGCCACATCAATGGGCCTCACCAATGGGTCTTATGTGCATTGCAATGGGTCACAACCCGTGGGCCTTAGATTGCATCAAATGGTTCTCGACCCATGGGCCTTATAAATATCAAATGGGCCTAATCCCATGGGCTTTAAAATACATCAAATGGGTCCAATCCCATGGACCTTGGAACACATCAAATGGGTCCACTCTATGGGTCTTAAATTACATCAAATGGGCCTAATCCCATGGGCCTTGGAACACATCAAATGGGTCCACTCTATGGGCCTTAAATAGTTCAACAACTAGCTACATTCATGGACCCAATTAAATTCAACTGTGGTGGGCTTCAAAAGTGCATTCATTAAGCCCAACATTTAAGGAACAAAAGGTATAAATCATTTCCTCTAAGATCTTTATAATATGGTGGGCTCCACTCCTCAAAATTTCAGCCCAAGGCCAGCATAATTATAACATGTTGCTGTCCTAAATTTGGACACTCCATTGGAGTGGGTCCAAGGCCTCTAAAACTCTAAAAATTGAGGGCCAAGGTCCCTCATCATGCATATAAAGAGAGGAAACCAAAAAAAGGTGGCCCACCATCAGAAGAAATATTTTTGAATTATGATTTTTTATCAAGGCATATTGTTGGACTGCACAGCAGAAAAAAATCTGGGAGTCCAACCATCTTGGCCCATTCTTTTGGATACCCAAACGGGATCACTTGAGGCTGAAATTTCACAGAATGATACTTCCATAGGTGGGCCACACCCTCACAAAATTTCATAATTTTTAGATATCTCTAAGTATTTTAATTAATTTAAACAATACAGACTGTCTAGAAAAATCGGACAGACCTGGACGTTCCAAAGTGGTGGGCCAGTCCGGCCCTCACCACGGTGTGTACAGGGGTCCATTGGACCTAAAATTTGGTAGGTGAGTTCTAACATAAGTGGACCAAACTCTTAAAAAATTTCAGAATTTTTGGACATCTGTAAATATTTTAATTCATTTACATAAATCAATCTGTCCTGAAAATCGGACTGATCTGGACACCATATTATAATGGGTCGGTCCCGCCATCACCATGGTGTGTACAGGCGTCCATTGGCCCCAAAATTTTGTACGTGGGTCCTAACATAAGTAGGACACCTCCCTGAAATTTTTTATAATTTTTAAACACCCATAGGTATTTTAATAAATTTTAAAAATCCAACTGTCCATGGTGGAATATTGCTGGAACAGTGCATAAAATCCAGACTGTCCACCTCACTTGGACCACACCTTTGGGACCCCAATGAAGGTCAGTTGGGACTGAAATTTGGAGGACATCAAGATGAAATCCTTACATTTCAGAAAAGTATATTTAATAGGTATGAATAGTCCCTCAAATAGTCCCAAAATCTGGTCCAAAAACAACCAGAAACTGTCCAGAAAATTCCGGACAGCAACATGTACTTAGATAAAATTTATTATACAAGTTATATAAAAAGGGAAATACATTAATGGGCCACACACATCAGGAAATAAAATGAGGAAAAAGAGAGATAGAAGGACAATCCAGCCATAGGGAAAGAGGCTCCACTACTATTGAGCCCTTCCAAGATCAATCACACCCGCACATCATACCTAGATCTACATTTACAACATGGATCTTGCACATGGATGGCCTATAATTAAAAGCATGGTGAGGATGCCATCCCCACCATGGTTATAAGGTTTAGATGACCCAAACATAATATGATATGAAATAAAACTATCATGATGAGGCCCATAGAGAAAGGCCTCATGCATGGATCATGCATGCATAAGGTAGGCCATTAGGCCACAACCATGGGATTATGTGGGATCTCCACCATTGATTGGTGGGTCCTACACTTTCCTTATGAAAGAAAGAAAATATCTAGGTTATAGAAATTAGATTTTTTACATCTAAAGGAGCACCCACCTTTCGATCTTCTTGCTCCTATGAGTTCCTTAACACCTTAGCTTTGATTCCAATGGAGGAGATGATGAATGGATGGTTAGGATGAGAGATCATGGGGTAGGAAAGTGGGCCATACTTGAAGTTTTGAAAGAGAGGGAGAGGCTTGAAGAATTCTCATACATATGAGATTTCTCTCCTTATATTTTTTTGAGTTTGAAAATGAGAAAGAGAGAGAGAGAGAGTTGTAAAGGGAGAGAGAGATGGGTGATGGATGTGATGAGTGATGGGTGTAAGAAAATCTTGACTTTTGTGGCCATTTGTGTAAGAAAAGCATGGGTGGTGTAAGAACTTTTTGACTTTGAGGGCTTTTGGTGTAAGAGAAGTATGGGCTTGTAAGAGATTCTTGACTTTTGTAGTTGCTTGGGAATGGGTGAAAGGTAATGTGTACTTGACATGTACTTGACATATACTTGACATGTGATGGATTGATAGATTGATTGGATTGATGTGACACCTCGTAGAGATTCTTTTGAGTTTCGCAACGCGCGGCGTTTTCTTCGCACCGAACGTTGGCCCACATCTCTTGACCAGGGTATCGCCTCGGCGCGCAAGTTGCGGCATCAGAACCGCAGCGACGGCGCGGTCGTTATGGTAAAAGTCTTGGGTTGAGTCGATACGGGTTGACGACATACGAATCAGGGTCGCATGCAAATATTGGTTAAAGGTTGAAGGTTGCCGGAATTTGACCGATAAGACCGCGGAAGTCTATGGAACGGTACGGTCTAGAATACGGGGCTTATACCTTAGGATGATTTTAACAGTGAAAATCATTATTCCTTGTTTTTAAGGTGTGGTCCACTTAAGCTTTAGATATGCTTTGAATTTGGGCTCAACCTCTATCGGCTTGTTCGGCTGGAACAATCCCACGGTAGGTATTAAGAGGGATAGGATCGCAATATCCCGGGATATACATGATGAGTCAAATAGACCCGATGAACTTGTCCAGCGATATGAGCAATCCCTTGGATCTTTAAACAATTCACTGACATCACCATCATTATCTTAAAATTGATCCCATCCCTTGATTGGACAGATTGGAAGTTAAAATCCCGGGATATGCTGGTCGTGCCAAACAGACCTAGTGAACTTGTCCCGGGATATGGCAATCTCATGGATCTTAAACTAATCCACTGACACCACCATCATTACCTTAAAATTCATCCCATCCCTCCTAATCCCATGGGATACGCCTAGCCAAACAGGCCTTAAAAAAAGTTGAAAAAATGGATGGATAGTTAGTACATTCATTGTTGGTTTAGTGTAAGTGCAATCAATTTTATTTATTATAAATTAGAAAAATATAGATTACGTGATATTTTTATAATATCCAATTGATATAATATATATAATTTATTATGATATTTAATATAATAAAAAAATTAGTCAAAGGTGAGCAATACCATAAATCCAGCTCAAATTTTTTTAATTATATATATACATATACGATGAGAACAGTATGCTTCGGTGATTCTTCTTTTAGCTACGTTGATACAGTACTATGGTTAAAACGTGACTACGGTCCGAAAAGACAAAATATCGGATAGATCCAAGGTTCAGTTTATCACACCACAGTAACCACAATGATGCCCACGATTGAAACCTTGCTAGGGCTTACTGTGATATTTATTTTTCATACAACCTGTTCATAAGATCACGTGGATACAGATGAAGGGAAAACACAAATATCATTTTGATCCAAAATTTCTATGGCTCCCACGGGATTTTCAACGGTAGGCATTCAATCCTCACTGTTTCTTATATTGTTGCCTACTTGAGCAATATATCTGCCTTAGTTTTAGGCTTACATATTAAAATAATATTTAAAAATGTATGGACGGTGTGGATAGAGAACATAAATCACTTTGAAGCCCACCGAGCCCCCGTCCGGACCGTCCGGACCGTCCGTCTCTTGCCAGGTCCTGTTGGGGAACGGATTGGCAACTTCCCCTGCCACCAGCCCCGTGGCTGTGGTCGGTGCTATGTGGGCCCCACCATGATGTATGTGTTTCATCCATTCCGTTCATCCATCTTTAAAGATCATTTTATGAGTTTATAGGAATATTTTATGAATATAAATATCAGGTGGATCACACCATACGAAAAAAATACTGATTGGATATCCACCATTAAAATCCTCCTAAGGCCCCCTGTACTGTTTATTTGACATCCAATCTGTTGATTAAGTCATGCAGACCCAGATGAAGGGAAAAAAATAAAGATCAGCTTGATCCAAAACTTTTATACCCCCAAAAATTTTTTAATGGTCGAAATTCATTCAACACTATTTCTTGTAATGTGGTCCACTTGAGATTTTGATATATCTAATTTTTTATTTTATTCAGTAAAATGATCTTTAGGAATGGGTGGACGGCATGGATGAAACACATACATCATGGTGGGGCCCACAGATCACCAACCATCAGCCATTGGCCGGTGGCAGGGGGAGTAGCCAATCCGTTTCTTCTTCAATTTTCAAATCGTGGTAATACAGAGTATTAATATCCGCTTTCTTCTTCAATTTTCAAATCGTGGTAACCCTTACACTGGATGCTTTTCATAACATCTAACTCAATCCATACTACACTGGATGCTTTTCATAACATCTAACTCAATCCATACCATCCGAATTATGGGACCCACCTCCTGTATTCCAAGATTAAAATATCGTATGTTTCTGACTGTCCAATCTTTATTTTCCAGGTATACAGTTAAGATTCATTTTTAATATTGAATATTATGTCTTACCATTCGTTTCCTTTTAATACAAGTTTTATAAACATCATTTCCCACGATCGGACGGTGTGGATTGACATTTTTATGTACCATGTGTATGGTAGATCCATCACCACCACTTACGAAACAGTGAAAAACAAACATGGTAGCCTACATACTATCAGACAGACTCTGAAGAACTGACGACCGCAATGTTCGGTTTTTCAGCTTTTCTATTTGAAAAAACCTTGATACTCCGGCAGTCTGTGGTAGATGATACACAGTCATTTACAATTACTTAAACATTGCATAAATCACGTATAATTAATCCAAAATAAATTGTCAGAAATTACAGAAAACATATTAGATGTATCATAAAATAAAAATAAAATGCTATTTTTTATTATATTATTGGATGGATAGATATTTATTGGACGGTTAAAAATGAAAAACAACCACTTAACTTGTTTGAGAAAAAAATGTCCATAAAATGTCGGTTAATATTTTTAAATCGATATGATTTGGGATTGTGACCCATAGACACTGAGCTCTCGAATGTAATCGGTTTAACTTTACTTAAATATATTCCACGTGTTGAATTTCTGAGTATACACGCGTATCAAACTTCCTAATCCGCCAGAGTATCAAACAGCTACCTTTCTGTGTTTCCTTTTCTAGAAATGAGGTGTGCAGTTGCGCAGAGCGCCTGTACGTTCTGGTGCTCTTCCTCACACGTGCCAACATGTAACACATGTGTGGTCAGAAAAGGTTCTCAGGAAATGGGACTGTAAATGCTCAGTCTGGTACGGTCTAGTGGACCACAGATGTTTATTGAATATGGACCACTGGTCGGTTTTCTTTAAACCATTCATCAGTTTCTTTTGGCCTACCTAATGATGAAAGAGAATTCTAAATTACGAAACAAGGTATCAACCGTTGGGCTAGCATGATGAACGGTTTAGATTTTCTTCCAAGTTGGTACTTACGACACCTGCGCGGGTGCACTTGCAGAGGTCAGTCTCCTTTTCCACACCTGAACCATACGACACGCGAGCCGCAACTTTGCACTGTGTACTCGGGTCTTCATTTTTGATGAGTGGGCCTTATGGTTAGATAATCTGTACCATTAATCTGTTTTCTTCAGTCGTTTTTAAGCCATTCCTTAAATATTTCCCAGACCACAGATCAAAATTGAGATTTTTGTTTTCAGATGAACATTGACCGTTGTTATATTTCTCTTCTTAACCGTCTATCTAACAGCCACAAATCAAAAGTTCGAAGTTATCTTATCAAGATTTTTTCCTCCCATCATCATCCATAGTGGGATCAATAAATTAACGGTCTCGATTACAAGAAAGTGGTCCCCACTGGTTAGACTTAAAAAACCCGCGTAAACCAGGAAAAGGCGCGGCCCCCGTATTAACGTAGAAAAACTTTGATGCTCTGGCAGAGTGTGTGAAGGATTAGGGAGTGGATTAGGTGTTAACATCAGTGGGTGTTATCCTTACCGTGGGCCCACCTTGATGATATGATGTATATCGACACCATTCATCTGTTTTTTCAGCCCATTTTAAGAGCTGGTCCAAAAATTTAAGTAGATAGAATTATCAGGTGGACCACACCATAGGAAAAAGTAGTAATTGAAAGTCTACTATTAAAAACTTCCCAGGCCCACCATAAGAAGATCCGTAATTTTTATTTTCCATCCAACCCGTTGATAAGGTCAAACAGAAATATTTGAAGGGACAATAAAAATATCAGCTTGATCTAAAACTTTTGTGGGCTTAAAAATGTTTTTAATGGTCATTCACTAGTATTTCTAGTGGTGTGATCCAATTGATATTCGGATCTTCTTAATTTCTTGTCTAACGTCATAAAATTATCTGAAACAAGGGATGGGTGGCGTGGATATACAAAATAAAGAAGAGGTGGGACGCACACGGTAAGGGTAACATCCGCTAATGTCTTACCCGAGTAACACCAGCCAGTTACAAATTATTTAAAATTTATACACCTGTCGTATACTTAATTCAAACTCAACCGTACAAATTATGTATAACTGTTTAGAAGTATCATGGCCCAGAAATTACAATTATCTAATCATCTGATTATCAGATTGTTGGACATTTATTGGACGGTTAAAATGAAAGCTATCCAATGATATTATGTTTATAAAAAAAAAAAAAAGAAAACCAAAAAAGAAAAGAAAAAAAAGAAGAAGTGGGCAAGAATGAAATAATACGACTACTAAAAAGAAATCTAACTTAAGTGGAGTGTTTTCAACGGGCGGCGCAGATTAAGTCAAATCAGACCTGACCGAGTTCGGTCAGGTGGTGACCGTGGCCCACTTTAATGCATGTGTTGGAAATTCATACGTTTCAATCATTTTTCCAGCTCAATTTAGGAAGTGGGCTGAAAACCGAAGGAGATCAAAATTTCAGGTGGAACATGCAACAGGAACAGTACTAATCGACCGTTAAAAACTTTCAGGTGGGCCACAAAATTTTTGGATGAAGTAGAGATTAGTATTTCCACTTCTTCCATCTCTGTTTGATCTCATCAGTGGTTGGATGACAAATAAATATTATAATACGCCTTAATAAGTTCTAATGGTAGGTATTTATTCACGTCGCTACAACCAGACCGCTTTTCCCACAAGATGATTGGAAAATACAAATATTAGCATGATTAAAACATTTATGGCCCACAAAAAGCTTTTAATAATATATCATCATTAGTTTTTGTAGTGTGGTCTACTTGATATTGGATTTGATTTAATTTTGAGCCCATATCTTAAAATAATTTGAAAAGTAGATAAATGGTATGAATATATAACAAATAAATCAAAATGGGTACCATGGTTTGAGTAAACTCTATCAAGCCCATCATGAATATGCCACTTATCTATGTTGTTCATTTAATTTTTTCACCTTATTTTAAGAGTTAAGCTCAAAATTAAAGTATATTAAAAGGTCAGGTGGACAACACCACAGGTAATAGCTGTTGGAACCTTCTTAAGGTGACGATATCTAATCTATTTGGAAGTTTGTTTTTTTTTTTTTTTTGGTTGACTCACGCACACTCCCATATACACTCAACCCATAGTGAGATTTTACCATTAATGGGTACTTGAACTTTTGACCTGGTGTGTGTTTAATCTACTCTAAATGTTAGACAGATATGAATGAATGAAAAATACAAATATCAACTACCAGTGTAGATACCTCGTTTCAACACTTGAGGTTTTAGTATCTATCCCTAACGGAGTGGGCTAACATGGATGGTGTGTACTGACATGGGTGTGTATTAACAAGCAAACCTTTAAAAAAATAAAAAAAAAGACAAATATCAGTTAAATTTTGTGAACTTAAAAAGATTTCAAAAGATGACATTTAGATCATACTGATTTTTGAGGTGTGGTTCACTCGAGCTTTGGATATACTTATATTTTGGACTCATGGTCTAAAATAAGGTAGAATAATGGATGAACAGTGCAGATAAGAAACATTAATCACGGTGGTCCACACAGAGTTCTGTCAGTAACTCAGCACGCAATCCGCTTCCACAAATTAGACAGTTAAATATGCCCCGTACTATTTTAAGTGCCTGCGTATCAAGCGTTGAACGCAGCCAGAGTATTTAAAAAAAAAACAGGGAAAAAAACTGGCCTCTATATAAACGTCGTGTCGTCGTTTTCACCCTATTGCAATCGCTGAAACGACCAAAACCCCTCTCACTGAAGACTCCCTCGTTTCCCTCCCCCAACACTAACCGAAACGTTACGAAACTCTCTCCCTCTCTCCCGAAACGCTACAAAACTCTCTCTCTCTCTCTCTCTGATCTCGATATCTCTGCCGTCCGATCTTTCTTTCTCTCTCTCACACTCTGACCGTCGGATCGGATGGGTTCGTGTCTTTCAACGTGCCTCTGCAAAAACGGAAAACAAGCCCTCGATCAGAACGGAAACAAGAAGATCAACATCAAGGGCATCGAGGGAGGTGGGCCAGGCGCTTCCGATAGTTTCGGCGCCGGTACCATCGGCATCGGTATCCCCACGAACTGCGTTGGCGTGGGAGAAAACGAGCTGCAGCGAATCCCCGGCCGGTTGTTCCTCAACGGTTCCAGCGACGTCGCTTGCTTATACACGCAGCAGGGAAGGAAAGGCACCAATCAAGATGCCATGCTCGTCTGGGAGGTTAGTTCAGTTTATTTCTTTTACTTGAATTTCTCATGTCATTGCTTCGATATAAGAAATTGTCAAATATTCGATTATATTATCAATTTCTATATAAAAAAAGCAATCTTTATTTATTTGTTTATTATTTATTTTATATCTAATATCGGAGAGATTTTTCAGAGGGGGTTTCATAAGGAAGCTGCAGAAATTAAATGGTAGAGAAAAAAAAATTGATTTTTGGGATTTTTCTTGTATTCTATGCTTGTATTTGAAGAATTTGTTTGGTTGGATTTTGGGGGATGTTCATTTTTTATTATTATTGTTTTTGGATGCTAAACGATTCAATAAAGAGACTGATTTCAGTTAAGTGAGGGATTTTCATTTTCTGTTAGTATGAAATTACAGATTTAATTTAATTTTTTTTTTACTAATCATGGTAAAAATTCGTCGTCTTTCGTTTTATGTATTTGATGGAAATGGTTGGTTGAACTTTGATATTGATGTCCTTCAAATTTCCAAAAAGCCCAAAGTAATTTACCACCCTAGTTGAAGAAATCTGATGCCTTCAGTATATATAAATGGCACACGGGGTGACCTGTTCTTGATCTGGACTGCATTCATACAACTAGGAGCAAGCCATGGTGCAAAATTTTTGCCAATTGGGTGATCCTAAGCTTCCCGATCAATAGCATGAAAATGGACGGTCAAGATTGACTGGAGAAACGAAATAGGTCCAATCATCATCTTGGAACATCTAGTAAATACATCTCACTTTGTATTTCTTATGATTCTAAAGTAATACTTTGATTTGATGTTTCTAACCATTTGATATATGGTTTGTAAACAATGGACGGTTGTAACATATTGGCCCCATTCTAAGGGTTAGGATCATTTGATCGGTGTGATTTTTGCACCATTGCTTGCTCCTAGTTGTATGAATGAATAAATGGTTCAGATTGACTCTAGATCACCCCGTGTGCCATTTAAAAGGTTTGGGGACGTTAGCTTGGTCAGGGTGATTCTTGCACCATGACTTGTTCCTACTCGTCTGAATGAATGAATGGTTCAGATCAACAATTGGTCAGCCTGTGTGTCATGGGACGTTAGCTATAAGCTCACCGAACATCAAAATCAGTGGAGGGGAAGTTTTCTATGTGGCTTTTTTTTTCCCTGACAGTCGCATGTTATGTTCCTTCTTCTCTTGATTTCCAAATGGGTTTTTTATGAAATTTCCATCATGACAACTTAAATTATTATTTTGCTTTATTCCCTGTTTCCCGTTTTTAATAGTCACAGATCAAGAATAATACATTCTAGAAAATTGGAAGCATCACATGGAAAAAATCTTTAGTCAACATTTGTCCTTTTCCAATTTATGATCCATCTTTTTTTAGTTCCAAGGACAGAACATGCTCTCATATTAAAGCATTAAGCCTTCATGGTTATTTATTGCAAGACTTAATCAATTTGATGCTATCAGAGGAAAATATTTAATATTTTAAGGAGGATTTGATTAGTAATGTGGTTCATTATGTTTTTTTTTCCCTCTCGTAAAACGTGCTGAGCTGATTTAGGGCACGTGTGGGCATGACTATTTTGGTACAAGGTTTGTTATGAAATCATGAAAATGAACACCAGCAGATCCGGCTCATATTGTTGCTATTAAATTTAGCCTTGTTTAAATTTTGGGATCATTAATTATTGTGAAAAGGATTTTAACCAATACAATTTCTCATCTTTGAAGTTGAATCTGTGATTTAGAGGGATCAGGCAGGTGGTCCATCACCCAGTTTTTCAGGAAATGGGAAAACTTGCCAAAAAAAATAAATGTAAAAGTAAATAACACTTATGCCAAAAACATGCATTCTTGGTTAGAATGGCCAACATAAATTTTTTCCTGTTTCCATTACTAATGTCAAAGGATCTGAGATCTCTTGTAACCCTTCAAGAGAATAATGCTGTTTTGGTTAAGCAATTTCCAGACCTTTGAGATCCTCACATGGGTAACAAAAATATTATTTAAGAAGAAGAAGGGAAAAGTATCCATCAAACTACCGGACAGCCAGAACAGGTACATAGCATAGGCCTCAAAGGACCCTTAGCTAAAACATCTGCGAGGGAATTCACTTCCCTAGGCACCCGGCTAAAGGAAGTCAAAAGGTAAGTCACTTGATTTCTAATCCAATTTAACTCCCGCTTCCAAGGTGGTCACATAAGCTGGTGACTATGCAACCCATCTGAAAATTTGCACTGCTCTGTACTACCTTGAATCCTATGCTTAGTATGGCTAGAGAAGTAAGCATGCAATGGAATAGGTGGCAAATGCATATCCAAGTGCCTGGTCGAAATATAAAATAAATGGAAAAACATTGAAAGTGCTAGGCGCTATAAACTTTACCAACCTTATTCTTCCATCACCCAATTTCCAATCATAATCTCCATAAGTTTGTCCATATGAAATTGCACTGAGCAAGTTGCTGGATATTCAGGCCCAGAGCACTGATCGTCTCATTTTATTACCCAACCCTGTTACCTTTTTTCCCATATGGAACAAAGTACCTGGTCCTGTCATGTTGCTGGTTCACGTATGCATTGACATAACAAACATAACTAACAGTTCCAAATCCACAGCCGAAGTAATGTGTGACTCATATTCTATGTTTGATTTCGACTTGTCTAGATTCATCGCTTTCCTTATCTGTTGCTTGGATCAAACTGCTGAAACTGCAGCGAACTCGTGGGTATGCTCCTGCAATTAGTACACTCAATCACATATTTACCTTTCAAAGCAGCTCAGATACATCAACCCTGGTCATCTAAGAAAGTCCAATTCCAAACTAACCATTATGTCAATCCACTCTCCTATTTATTCACTGTTCAGATCATGCATTTTAACTAATGCTATGAACACCATAAGATTTTATAGTGTTCAACCTGTGCATTTTATCTGAGTGCTATCAATTAGATTGCAAATATCCGTGTTTTCTTTTCATACTGCCTCAGTGAATGACCACTTGGGATTCATTACGCTAGAATTTCTGTTCAAGAAGCGATACGGTCTTCTGTGGAGTATTCGATGGTCACGGTCCATTGGGTCACATGGTTGCCAAGAAAGTTAGAGATTCTCTTCCTCTTAAGCTGTGTGCCCAATGGCACGCTAATGTTTGCGACCGTAATGGCCTACATGAGAACAATGGTGTACTGGGAAGCATGAATTCGGAAGAAACAGCATCTAGCATAGACGAAGAATGGGGTGAGTCCTTAGATGCTGATGAAAATGGAAAGTTCCCTGAGAAGTACCTTGCGCTAAAACAATCTCTATTAAAGGCTTTCAAGTTAATGGATAAAGAACTGAAACTGCATCCTACAATTGATTGTTTCTGTAGTGGGACTACTGCCGTCACCATGGTAAAGCAGGTAATAGTTCACACAATGTTCTCTAAGTGTTCTTTGATTTTCACCAGTTTGCATGCCATTATCGAAAATATCTTTCATTTCTTCAGGGGCAGGATCTAATAGTGGGAAATGTTGGAGACTCGAGAGCAGTGTTGGGCACAAGAGATAAAGACCACACGTTGTTGCCCATACAACTGACTGTGGACTTGAAGCCCAATCTTCCAAGTATGCTTCTTGTAGATTTTTGCTCTCTCCAATGCTTCCTTGATTCTTCTATTCAGTTACAAAAGAAATTGTTCTAGAAGTTACCCATGCCTTCTGGCTTACCATGCTATACCAAGTTGATGGCTAACTCAGAACTTGGATTAGTCCCACTGGTTTGACTGCCTTCTCAAGAAGGAATCTACAAATCTGATTTTCTTTTCCATCAAATAGGGAACCACTCCGACTCACTTGGAAATGGATAGGTCGAGTTTCCAGGTCTAGTCTGATTCTTTGAGCATTGGTCATGTGCACTTTGTCAAATGCAATGTTCAAAAGTTCTATGGTCGACTCAGAACTTGGACGAGTCAAACCAGTTTGACTGCACTCTTGGTGCTGAGTCCACAACTTTGATTTTAATTTTAATCAAGTGAGATCTTCATTGACACTATAGAGTCAGAATTGGAAATAGGAAGGCCACTTTCCAAGTCAAGTCTTCACATGTTTGACTATGTGCACTGCATGACACTGTTTGTAATTTTGTATTACTGAATGCTGAACCAGTGGTATTTTGAAATGTACAAGAAACATGCAGTTTGGTCATTTTACCAAAAGGGGTTGTCTGGTTACCTGGAAAGTAGCTCCTGTGGAAACAGAATCCATTAGCAAGGGCGTTTCTCACGTTTGGGTGCTAGGAAACAGTTGGAAATGGATTCTTGCGGCAATTCATTTAACATAAAGAGGCATTTATTATTCTTTCATAAAAGCTGGGGATCAAATTCTTAGGGAATTGATACCCCCTCCATCAGTCAGATTTTTTAAATATTTTACCCTCAATTCACTCTCACTCTCTCTCTCATGTATGCATGCATGCATATTATATATAACACAGACAGTTTCCGAATTGCTTAGAATGGCTTTCCCAAGACCCATACATGATATACAGTGTCTTTCTCGGAGAATCTGTTTACATGAAACACTCTCTCCAACTTTTAAGATTCGAAGGAATCAAATGACCCAGAGGTATAATTTTAATTCACTGGGTGTGGCAAGAGTATTATGGTCATATCATAGCCCCTTTGAATGATTTGAATTTACTGAACTTATTTCCCTTTTCATATCATAGCCCCTCTTGAATGTTTTGAATTTACCATAACCTATGCCCTTTTAAAACAGCAGGAGAGGAGAGCATTAAGTTGGTTGGACTGGCCTTTCTGGTGGTCGTACCATCCCTTACATGCATCTTTGGCTTTAAGATACTATAGTTTATAGCCCGTGTAACTGAATCTCAAAAAGCTATTATAAAGAAACCATATCTAAGGTTTTTGAGCCTGAACAAAATAAAGTCAGTTACCCTAATACTGGAGCATGAAAGGAATTCTTGAATTGTTCTTCATCTTTTACAGTTTTGCTTGCGCTCTCTGTGAGGTCTCGAGCTGTCATCAACCTTGTTTTGCATCTATCAAGAGAAAGAAAACTCGAATATCAGACCTGCCATTCATAGCGGCTAAGATTCTTTAGGCCCATCTTTAAATTGGGCAAGTGATTTGTTTGAGGCCTACCAAAGTTTAATATCAAAAATCTACTTTTCTCTGCTGGGGGCCTGGAATATAATTTGTTATTTATTGGGAAACAAGTCTCCTCTGGCTGTAAAAATTAAATCTTCCGTGTCATTGTTATTGTGTTTAGGGGAAGCTGCCAGAATTCAACAATGCAAAGGGAGAGTTTTTGCCTTGCAGGACGAGCCTGAGGTTGCACGTGTATGGTTGCCCAACAACGACTCGCCTGGCCTAGCAATGGCACGAGCTTTTGGGGACTTCTGTCTGAAGGATTTCGGTTTGATTTCTGTTCCGGATGTTTCTTATCGCCGTCTCACAGAGAGAGATGAGTTTGTTGTTCTCGCCACTGATGGGGTAAGCTATTGTGTAACACATCTTAGGGGAAAATGTGATGCTTCTGATTCAGAGTCTTGCAATTTTTAACTGCTTTGGGTCTTTAACTAGTGAATAGCGCGGCAGTTCTTCCGACACCCACTCATACCTCTTCTTCTTTCCTCCATTAACTTGAATCCTTCAAATAGTTGCAAGAACTTTCTACTTTGGTTCCTATTCATGCTTCAGAATTTTGTAATTCTTAATTCTTTGGGTCATGGAATGGCTGTTTTCTTGCTTGTGTTTCCTCCTGCTCATGTTAACTAAGATCCTTCATATGGTTTCTTCTGATTACAAACCTTTGAATCTTTAAATGCGTCAGGTCATAAAATAGCTCATTGGACTTTATACTCTCTCTCTCTCTAAAAGCTTTTTAAGTCCTCCATTCAGGTCTGGGACGTCTTCTCTAACGCGGAAGTCGTGGATATAGTAGCTTCAGCACCGAGTCGAGCAACAGCAGCTAGAGCTCTTGTGGACCATGCAGTTCGAGCATGGAGGCTCAAGTTTCCAACATCTAAATCCGATGACTGTGCTGTAGTCTGTCTCTTTCTGGACCCGCCATTCTCATCTGTTGAAGGTCCTGAGAGTGCTTTTGAAAGAACGACCGATGAAGCAGTGGAGTCGAGAGTCTCCAGTTTGACTCGGAAAGAGACAGCAAATGGGGAAACAGAGAGGTCAATTTCTGACATGGCCTGGGTTCAAGCTTCTGCTCTTGAGCAATCGAACGCCATCCATGGTGCCAATGAAATCGTGCCAGTTTCTGAGCCAAATGTAGAGAACCGGCCTGATAGGTGCCAGTCCACGAGGAGCCTTGCCGAGTGCATTTCATCTACCGAAGAAGAGGAATGGTCTGCACTTGAAGGTGTTACAAGGGTCAATTCTCTTCTAAACCTTCCCAGATTCGGATCCAGTGACCGAAGGTCAGCCAGTTGGAGAAAATGGTTATAAAAAATCACTGCTGCTCACATCAGCTCTCTCATCTCTGCACTTCCACACACAACAGAGAAATCATTTGTTCAAACGGTTATTCAAGAAAAAAAAAAAAAAAACTGATTTCCTCAATAGCACAAGAAAGAATCCATATAGATTCTGAGCCATGGTCATTTCTCCAAGCTCGCTTCAAGCTGTTGCCATCAAGGCTGCATCTTCTGCCATTGCTTTGTGGGTTGGTGAGTATTAAAACTTCCGTGTTGTATTCAGTTGTTGCTATTGAAACATGTGTAAGATATTCTTTTGTAGAACTTTGTTGTTTGGAAATAATCTTGTAATATATGGTGTGCCATCTCCTAACGCCTGTGTCTGTTCGTCTTGATCAGATTTTTACCATGATATAGCATTCATGCCGATTTTGATATGGTGTATCATAGACAACACCTTCATCCATGTATCGCCTGCATGCATGAACAACAGTTGTTTCAGAGGCTTGTATCTTGTTTGAAATTCAAATCAATCCAGTTATGACAAACATAGACAAAATCTTTCAGCTTTTTCCTCCCCTAATGGATGCCTATAATAAGATTTCTTATTGGGAATTTTACGAAAAAAAAAAAACAAATAAAAAACCTACTTAATATAGGTTTTTTTTTTTTTCCAACCTTTTCCCATAAAATTTTGGTTTTTTTTTTTTTTTTCCGGACATCTCTATTTTCTTCAAAATAGTTGGGAGAGGGACGCCTCAGGGCAACAAATTTTGAAAGAGAGATGTTCACTCTTGATTTTTACATGACCCACTATGATGATTATATGAAATTCACTCCCAACCACTAGATGCCACACCTGAATTTAAACATGTGCTCTAAAAATGTGGTCCATCTGTGATTTAGGTGGGCTACATCAGTGGAAACAGTTTGGTAGCTGACTTTTGGTCTGTACACTATTTCTAACTGTGTGGTCCACCTGAATTATCTATGGATCTGAGTTTTCAGCCCTGGGCCTAAGAGGGCATGATACACCTGGTGATTGAGATGGATTATACGTAAACATTATAGTGGTATACTATTTCCCGTTCTTGTTCGGCCCAATGAGCCACCTTTGAATAAAAATTACTTGGCTTTTTTGAAAACTTGATGAAAAAGGCTTCAGAATGTAAATTCTATCTTAATTAGGCAGTTTTTTTTATAACCCTACCAAAGGGTTGGACGACCAATAAACATTACAGTGGGCCCGCCCTATGAAGGTTTCAACTTTGGGTCTTATTATCCCAGATGTTTCCTGTGGTTTGGTCCATTTGAGTTCGGGCTCTGCTTCAGAAACTCATGCCCTAAAATGAGCTGGCAAAACGATGGACGGTGTAGATATAAAACACATGTACCATGGTGGGCCCATAGTGCCCAACACCACCAATCTGGGTGGTGTTCGGAGTAACTACACAATCAGCTTCCCCGGCAGGATAAACTGCACAATCGGAATACATTTGTCAAACCAAGTTGTGGGTCCTACTATCTTTGAGTCAAGGGCCCAAAACTCAGATTGATTTTAACAAAATCCTAACCTCTGATTCACGGGCACTTTTTTTTTCCTGATTCATGGGCAGTTATTTGTTGGAATAGGACCATTGCATATTTATAATTTATACCGTCCTATAAATGTCTACCAATGCTTTGTAGGTCATTTTTACCCTTGATCTTGATGGTCCACTTCTCTTATTAACCGTGCATCTAATTCAATTATCCTACCAAGAAAACTTGTAAGGTACAGTCCCTCCACATTGAGCATGAACAAACAAATGGTCCACCTCATTGGGCCATGTGCCCCTGGTCACAACCTAAAACCCATGTATAGCTTTAGAAAATGTGGGCCACATCTCATTTAGTGCCCATCTGGATACCACCAAATAAGTTACTTTTTCTACTAAAGAGTTAAGTAGTAGATAAATAACTTATTTCATAGAAGTTAGTTTAGTTTATGATCAGTTATAAGTAACTTTTTACTTGAATTACATAATCACTTAAGCCATTTTTTTTTTTTTTATATTATTAAAAAGCTTTTCTACTTTTTGTAAGTTGCTGAAAAGAGACACAAGAGAGATGAAAGAGATAAGAAGCTGATAAGTATGTTTACCAAATATATTTATCTTCTTAATAAGTAGAAACTAAAGTAAAGTCATCGCTCTTGCTTGAGTGGTAGACTCTCAGGAGTTTCAACTCGCAGTCAAGGGTGCGAGTTCCCATGGGTGGTGAAATTCCACCAATGTGAGTGTGTGGGAGTGTGCATGCGTTTGTTTGAAAAAAAATAAAATTTTGAGATAAGCTAGTGGTGGCATAAGTAACTTATCTTAAGCACCTTAAGATCGAACGCCCCCTTAAAGTCCCCTTGGGAAACACTATATAAGTTGTCAAAAATAAAAAAAAACTAGTGTAAGTAAAAAGCTACTTTTCTTAATTAAATTAGTTTAGTTGGTAAATTTAAATAAGTAGCTTATTAAATATAATAACTTATTAAAAATAATAATTATTTATTGCTTTTTAACTAATGAAAAGTATCTTAAACAACCAGCAGTGGGGAGAGTACTCTAATAGTGATCCATGGATGTGTCATGTTGGAACCCGTGGTGTTTTTTACGAAATCCACTCTGTCAACTATTTTATTCATCTAATTTTAGGAGGTGGGCCCAAATATGATACAGATCCAACACTGAAGTGGGCCACATTACTTACAATAGTGGTCTTGAATGCCCACCATTAGACCGTACCTATTGTTGTGTTGCCCACCATCATATTTTTGAGAATCCAACCCGTCCACCAGTTGTTTCAGCTGATTTTAACAGGTGGACCAAAATATAATGAAGATTCAAAATTTAAGTACACCACGCAACTTGGAAAATTATTATCGAACTCCCACCTTGGAAGGGAGGGGCAAAAAAATTGGAGTATCCCACCATGATGCCTTTGAGAAATCAACCATATCTACCATTTTTGTCAGCTTATTTTAGACTGCGGACCAGATATAAAGCAGATCAAATACTCTAGTGGCTAATACTACTTGAATCAGTGATGTTGAACCTCCATAGTTGAAATAGTCACGAATCCTACATTTATTTTTTTAAAACATCCACCTGTGCATCAGTTTCTTCGGATGATCTTATGGGTGTAAGAACAACTTTATAACTGGTTTGGATTTCATTTAATCAGCATAGTGGGCCTAGGAAGATTTCAATGGTGGTCATTCAATCTCCATTGTTTCCTTCAATGTGACCCATTGAAGCTTTGAAATTGCCTCACTTTTGAGCCCACCTCCTAACATGATCTAGCAAAATGGATGGACGGAGTGGATTTCAAAAAAATTAAAAAATCATGGTGGACCTAACGCATGCTACAAAATTAGCTGGCAAAACAGTTGGCGAGAGGGATATCTAACGCATACATTTGATATATGTGTTGCATATCCATGCCTTCCATCCATTTTTCCAACTTATTTTAGGACACGAACTCAAAAATGAAGCAGATCCAGACTCTTAGTGAACCACACCATAAGAAAAATGGTGAATCAATGCCCACCATTCAAATTTTCTCAGGAGCAGGCTAGCATTTGTGTTTCCCTTTCGGTCAATGTCACCTCATCCACATGTTGGATGGCAAATAAATATTATGCCCTTAGAGGTTTTAATGGTTAGCATTAATGTCTACTGTTTCTCATGGTGTGGTCCACCTGAGATTTGAATCAGGTTGGTGAGAATGGATATCTAACACATACATTAAATTGGGCCCCATGATTATAGTATCACCGAACTTAATGTGAGGCTTTATGTTGAGCATGTTTTAAAATCATACCTTTCCCAACCTGCTTTTCGTCCAGCTGTTTTGAAAACATACTCATCAAATATGATTATATGGCGATTAAGTAGAAATCAAAATAAGTTACTTATATTAACGGCCCATTTGGATACCAGTAAATAAATTATTATTATTTACTTACAATAGTAAATATGAGATGAATAAGTTCGATTTAAGATTAATTATAATTAACTTTTTAACTTAAAATTACCTAATCACTTCAGCTTAATAAGTAAGTACTTGAGGCATAAGTATCTTATATTAAGTAACTGGGTCGGTTATTATTTTTAAAGTGGAAAGAGAGAGACCATTCAACCCCATCCCAACCATCAAAACCGCTGACCCAATCTTGGATGAGGCCCAAAGGAAAATTTTACAATGATAAGATGGCATTGACCATCTGATTTTTTACCCTTCCAATTTGGACCAATGATCATTTTTCTTTTAATCATCTATCAGATAACCAGTAAATGGATGGTTAGGATTGCTTGTTCAGTGTAGTTTTAGAGATATGTTCCATCCACCATGGGACCCACAATTTGAATGGTCCGGATAGCTGAGCATCAGAGCCACGTGTAAAGATGATGTGTCACCACCGTTTTGTAAATGTTGCAAAATACTAGTAGAGAGACAAAAGGGTTAGAAGCAACAAAAGACAAAAGAGGAGAAAGATATAGATTCTGATAAGAAATAATATAAAATGATTACAACAGTAACAACACAGACATCAATCAATCGGTTGTCACCTCACCCATGCTTTCTCTCTTCCTCTGCACGTGCCCCACCTAATCGATGCATTGCCTACTCCCATCACACGTGTCAACTAGCACGTATGTAATGTTGGAAGCGGATTGCGGATGTGCCAACACCACCAACCTTAGTGGTGTGTTGACATCATTAAGTTTTGTAGGCCCACCATGATGTATATGTTATATCCACACCGTCCATACATTTTTTGAGATAATTTTAATATATTTCCCCAAAAATGATACATATGCATCTCTCAAATGGACCATACCACAAAGGGTCAATAGAAACAATTGCGCCCACCAGTTTTGTGGCCTCTAATATGCTTAGAATGGTAGGCGTCCAATTCTTATTGGTTGACGTGGTGTGGTCTATTTGAGCTTTTAACCTGCCTAATTTTTTGTTCTAAGATCTAAAATGATATTATAAAATGGTACAACGGTGTGGATATGACACATACATCATGATGGGGCTCATAGAATTTAGTGACCTCAACACATCATCGAGGTTGGTGGTGTGTGGCACACCACCTAATCAGCTTCCGTACATGTCGGGACTTCATCACGTGTGGTCAGCCTGGCATCCCAAATCAGGTTAGTCTTGTCATCAGGTGGCCCACCACGCGTACAGAGGAATCGGATGGTTGGAAGCGGATTGGCTGGTGTACCTCCCACCATGACGTCAGCAGGCTATGTGGGTGTCATCATGGGGTATGTGTTATATCCAAAACGCCCATCCATTTGGCGAGCTCATCTTAAAAGTTTGGTATTAAAAATAAGACAGATCTAACCATCAAGTGTACCACACTTCAAAAAGTAGCGAGGGATTGAGTGTCCACCATTGAAACTCTTTTTGAGGTCACATATATGAAATTTGTTTTTTCTCTTCATTCAGGTCCCTGTGGTATTATGGATAGATTGGGTTGAAAATAAATATTATGGTGGGCCCAACAAATTGTTTAACAGTGAAAATTATTATCTCCACTGCTATTTATGATGTGGTTCGGATGATCTTTTGATATGATTCATTTTTTTGAATAATTCTCGAAAACGATCTCTAAAAATAGATGAACGGTGTAAATATAATAAATACATTATTGTGGGGCCATGTAACTTTGATCTCCTTTGAACCGTTCTTACAACTCGGAGCTCGAGGAACGTTAGCGCTCGTCTTCGCATGACATTGTCCTACAGCAGCTATATAGCTGGTGTGTGGTACACTAGTCAGTCTGCTTCCTTGGGATTAGAAAGAATTGGCCAAGTGCCCACCTTCAATGTACACGTGTGTCCCATTGGATGAAACGAACGGCCTGATTTTCTCTGCTCTGCTCCATATTTAGTCGAGTCGGAGCTACCACAAGACCCGATTCATTAGTAAACTTGATATTTAGATACCGTAAGTTGTGATAAAGTTGAGGTCTGTGAGCCCCGCCATGATGTGTATCAGATTTAGATCCTGTCCATCAAATCTGCCCCCCATTTTACATGTAGAGCCTTCCATCCATGACTTGGGTTGGCCACAAGATAGGAGATAATTGAGATTTGAGAGTGGATGTCCATCTATTAAAACCTTCTTAATTGTTTATGGGGTGTACCAAAATATGGTTTAGATTTGTCAATTGTGAGTGTCTCTAAACTATGAGGACCTACTGTAAGTTGTCTTTTATCCATGCTATTTATCCATTTTATCAGCTGACAGCTTATTTTAAGACATGATCCTAAAATTGAAGCATATTCAAAGCACAAGTGGACCACATCTTAAAAAACAGTGTGAATTAAACACCTATTGTTGAAAACTTCTTTGGAGCCACAAGTTTTGGATTAAGCTAATATTTGTGTTTTCCCTTCATCGATATCTTTGTGACTTGTAGATGCTGAGATTTTGGATCGAAATCAACCTGAGACCGCTTTCTCATAAGTTGTCTCTTTTGTAAGTTTTGCACTATTATTGATTAATTATGTTTGAGCAGAGTTGCCACTAGCTCATTTTTTTGTTTCTACGGTCGGATAAATCCTATAGAAACATTAGGCTAGGGATTTTGATTTAAAGATTTCCTACCTTAATTATTTGATTTTGAGATTAGAGATTTTGAGTAAGAAACCACGATTATAGAGAGTGAAGGTGTTAGGTGCCCACACTGCCCCTAAGATGTACGGTCTTTACTTTACATGGTCTAATTACTCTTGAATGTTAGGATTCAGTTCTCATATATAAATGTGTGTAATTCATGTGACAAAATGTGAAGTACTAATTAGAAGGTTTTCTGTTGGGAATGATTTGATTAAATTAGCAAGCCTCGGAGCATACTTCTGAACCAATTTGGGGCAAAGTGTTGGATGATGAAATGGATGTTCCGCTATGCAAATGCTATGCCTTGATGAAGCTTGATTGAAAAACAATTGGGTGGACGGTAGTGTTGCGAGGATTCTATCGAGTGGCTTGGATTGAACTTGGGTTAGCTCAAGAGGCTAGTATTATAGCTGGACCTAGGTCAGGCTCTCTTCCACACTCTCACTCTCCTTGGTGAGGTGGATGGCTAAGGGGGTTTAGGATGCTTGAAGTAGGCTTGTGGATAGGAGGGATGATTGGTAAATGATAAAAGAATAGTAAGGGATGCTTGATTGAGGATGCTTCTGGATTGGTAAGGATTATTAAAATGTGAAGGAAATGAGATATTTATAACCTTCTAACTTGATTTTCTGATAATTCTTACAAAGCTTGAGGCTAAAAATAGCTTGGATGGCTGGGATTTGAAATTGCCATGTGATAAAATCTTGTGAGTTAGTTTGGATTACATAAGGCATAATTTTGGCTTAAGAGAGGGGCATCAAAGTAATTTTAAAGTTTAACATATGTGTGAAATAGGTAGGGAGGACAACTGCACACGAGTGGGCAAATTGACCAAAGTATGACCAGTGTCACGTGGTGAGTGCAACCTGGGAGACAACTTTTGCAGAAGCTTTGGAGGGAGGCTCCTCTTATACACGTAGACAACTTTTGTCCTTTGAAGCTGCTTTGTTGTCTTTTCCTTCCTTCGATTTGGGTTTTGAAACGGGCTTAGGTCAAAATAGGTTTATGGACCTATCTTAACAATGTGAGTTAACTGGGTAGGCTATGTGGGCTGATTAGATGAGTTGACTCAGCGGGTTGATTTAAAGGTTAACTCTATAGGTTAGATTTTTCTTAAAGTTTGGGTTCGAGACCAAGTTTAGGGTTTCATTGGGTTAATGTGACTAGGTTAACTAGGTTTGGTTGGTTCCTAGGGTTGGATGTGAATTAAGGTTTGAATTAAGGTTAGGGTTTGGATTGAGGTTATGGGTATGGATTTGAGTTTAATTAGATTTAAGGGTATGGATTCAGGTTTCTATTAAATCTACATCAAGCTTATTGGCCCGAGGTTGGGTGCCTACATGACCATAGAGCAGACTAGATGACAGATAAACATCATTGTGAGCCTTGTAAAGGTTTTAACGGTGGATGTTATTATTTTCATCGTTTCCTATGGTATGGTCCACTTGAGCTTTGGATATGCTTCAATTTTGGGCTCATGCCTTAAAATGACAAGGAAAAATAGATGAAAATTGTGTATAAGACAAACATCTATGGTAAGCCCCACATTGTTTACTCAATACCCTTACTTAATGGCTCACTAAAATCCATGAGTAATTAAGAAATAATTTTAAAGTTAATTTTGGATGATGAATTGTTTCAATAATGTAAAGTAAAAATGCAATAATTACAAATGTATGTAATT
The DNA here is from genome assembly GCA_037074715.1 of Magnolia kwangsiensis. Taxonomy (NCBI): domain Eukaryota; kingdom Viridiplantae; phylum Streptophyta; class Magnoliopsida; order Magnoliales; family Magnoliaceae; genus Magnolia; species Magnolia kwangsiensis. The sequence goes on along the minus strand of CM073582.1, from coordinate 113,219,110 downwards.
GTCTCCTAAAAATATTGTATTTGATAGATGTATTTTTATCTTGAGTTTATTGTGATAAAATTATAATGATGATTCATTTATATTATTTTAATGTAAAAACGTAAAATTTAAAAGTCATAAGATCCAATGTGCTTGCTTGGATTCAAGGTTTTCACTTAGAAGTAATGTAAAATTACAAGAATTACAATTTAATTTAATTTAATTTATTTTGATAAAATTATAATGAAGGTGTTATCACATTATATTGTGAGGTAATTTACAATTTTGATAATGGTTTTTCACTTTTGTCAACTAGTGTGACCCACTTTTCATGTGTTTACACCTGTCCTAGCGCATTCATGTAGATCAATAAAATACCGTCACGTATTGGTACCATATGCTAATGATGGACGAAATACTACTCACATCTTGAGGATAGCTTTTGCCCATATCCTTCAATGGCACATTGCCTGCCAAAAGTAAAACGACACAAAGTTGCATGCATGTTTGCAAATAAGACATTACAATGAGTAATATATAGCCATAACATAAGTGTCACATGCGGTCGAAGCAACGTGCTCGGCAAGTCTATAAAGACCTACTGAGATAAGGATCCTATCGTAATTTGGATATGCTCAATAATATTGTTTTACAACATCCTTCTAAAATAAGAAGACTCTTAGAGATGATCGGTGCTTTCTGACTATAGGTTTAAGAATCAGATTTCTCTCAAAATACAAGGAAATCAGATTTAGGGATCTCTAAAGCCACGTTGGTGAGGACATCTGAAAATAGTTTGATCTCGTGATCGCCAAGGATTTTGGACCTGTAAGGAAACCCAAAAGGGTTTGCCACCTCCTGAGCTATATAAGGAATACATGATAAAGAGCTTGGGGCTTGCGTTAAACATAATCTCTCTACACAACGCAATGATGCTTATCCTAGTCTATCTTTAGAATCCTCCAATTCTATTCAGTTACATTGTGGAATGTCTAGAGTTTAGGATAGTTTTAGATCATTGCTTTTTATCGCCATTGCTGCAGTACACATATATACGAGCAATATAAATATCCATGACCTACCATTGTTGGATTCCCAATCAATCGACTTCTTACTTGGAAGATCACACCTTAGTCACATCTTACTGAGCATTTGCATCAATTTTTTATTCATACAGATAATCGCATATATTTATCTGCTTATTTTATTTATCTGTTGATTGTACTGAACTTTTATTATAAATCAATAAAATTTGCAACATTTAGTTTTTATTCTTTTTTTCCATTATTATATTATTGAGAAATATAAAGCCTACAATCACTGTTGAAAGAAAAGTCATTAGCGTAAGGTAAAAAGTTTTCATTCAGAAGGACTAACCCTCCCATTCTAAATTACCATATCATTGTAACATGAGGTGGCTAGGTAGACAGGTGATCTTCACATATATGTCTTAATTGGCCTATCTTGGTGCTTGGGGTTGCAAGCATTCAATTGAACTTGAGTCGAGTACAACTCTAGCATGTGTATGTGTGTGGGTGGGTGGGTGGGTGTGGGTGTGGGTGTGTGTGTGTGTGTGTGTGGCGGGGGGGGGGGGGGGGGGGGGGTGTGTGTGTGTATTTATTTATTTATATATATGAGGAATGCTCATATGTGCACCTTCTCACGTTAGCATCCATGCACACCTTTGCACACATATCATGGGCACAAAATCTAAACGGTCCACGTGATGCAGCACCCCTTAAAACCTCACCATCCAACTTTTGGCCCAATACAAAACTCTGGTGGGCTATGGAAAAAGGAAGCAGTTTCCTCTCTTGATTTGCATTTCTCTTTGTTACAACCCACTAGAGTTTTGGATCAGCCTGAAAATTGGGCCCAGAGAGTTTCAAGGGGTGCTGCATCATGTGGATTGTTTAGATTCTATGCATGACATGTGTGCAAGAAGGTGAGTAGGTGAGCATTCCACATACACATATATATGAAAATGGTATTACATGTATAAGGTTGATCTCATGGGAGTTTCCCATGAGGTCGAGCTCTGTGAGCCTCAACATGTTATGTAATGGACATCTATATTATCAAGTAGATACACCCTTCCAAGGCGAGTTGTGGGCAAAATATTTGGCCAAACCATGATTTAGTTGGGCCACACAATAGACAACAGTTGAGAGTAGATGCCTGTTCATTGAAATCTTCTTTATTGTATATAGGGCCTAATGACATGTAGTTTAGATATCCAACCCATCTATTGTGTGTGTCCCACTTGGATGAGGGGTCACATTAAATTTTAGGACATTCTAAAACTCAAGTGAGCCTCTCACCAAGTGTTTTTAGATATTTTAGTTTTGATTTCTCATGATTTTAAGCTGTATGACTCACCTGAGTTTTGAATATAGCTATTTTTTTGCACATCCTATAACCTAGAGAGGACTTATCAAATGCACGGAGCTCGACCTCATGAGAAGCGCCCATGATGTCTGTTGTACAGCACGCGAACAATGCAGTGAATCGAGATTCAATCTCTGGTCTCACCCACAAACGATAAATAAGAAGAAATATAGACTAGAAATAGAATCAAAGCATTTCAAACAAACCACAAGATAAGATATATGTGGAATAACCCGAACAAAGGTAAAAAATTACGAATGCAAATTTTCACTATGAAGAAAAATAAAGATTATAAGGCAATATACTAACCTATCCCTTGGAAGTACAGATAAAACCTTTTGCCCATACTTTAGAATTATTTCCCATCATAGCTAGAAAAGCCCTAGGGACACCTATTTATACTTTAGGCAACTTTTCTTTTGCACCTCTGCGAAAATTGACTCAAATTTCTACAGTCCGTATCAAATTCGGACTCAAATCTGCGTAAGCTCGACTGGTCGTACGGAGTCTTCAACCGGTCGAGCGACACCCTTTACCGATCGAGCACATCCCACAACTGGTCAAGCACTTTGAAAATCCAAAATTCCAACTCGCTGAAAAATGAATCGAGCCAGTTTACGATCGGTTGAGCAGACCACTCAACCGGTCGAGCAGGTCACTCGACTGGTTGAGCGGCTGTCTAGATGTGGCTCCACATCTCAACAGATGTCGACCTCATATGTGTATGTGTGTATACACTTTCATTTCAATCCTATAACCTAGAGGGGACTTATTAGATGCATGGCATGGATGTCCATCACACATAATAGTGGGGCCCACAAATCTTGACCTCATGGGAAGCACCCCTGATGTGGACCTCATATGTGTATGTGTGTGTATATGTTCATTTTGATCTTGTAGTGACGATTTCAATTACCAATTACCTCGATAATGTAAGGTAAGGGCCTTTTTATTTTGTGTGAATGCAATTAAACATGCAGTAAATTAAAGCATAATAGTTTCTCATGCAACGAGTTTAGAAAGAGTGGAATTACTACTCCAAAATAGATTAAAACCCAACCTTATTTCCTTGCCAAAACTCAGTGGGCCCTACCATGATGTTAGCATTATATCCCATACCGTCCATTCATTTTTTTCAAATCATCTTAGGGCATGAGCCTATCAATGAGGAAGAGCCAAAGCTCAAGTGGACCACACCGTAGAAAACAGTGGGTAAATGGCAGTGTCATTACTCTCACTGCTTCCTGTGATGTAGTCTACTTGAGTTTTGGATCTACCTCATTTTTGGGCTCATGCCTTAAAATGATCTGGCAAAACAAATGGATGATGTTGATAAAATACGTACATTATGGTGAGGCTCAGAGAGTCCGCCTCATTTTCTGTGTCCAAATCTATCAAATGCTGCATATGTCAACATCATTATATAATAGCTCTTAAAATTTACATATGTAATTAATAAATGCTTAATGCATTAAAATTATAAGTACACACAGCGTATCAAAATATCCTTAAGTGAATAATGTCATTGTTACTGTTTTGCCACCCTCCACCAAACATGAGAATTGTCAGCAAATATGGATGATGTCCGGAAATAGCAGAGGAATCTGTAATTATTATACTTTTGTCAATTGTAAAATTCTTGAATGATATAAATGTAATGATTTAACATTAAATTGTGAAAAATATCATCATCATGATTTTAAAGCCAATGAACCAAACATGAAATCAGTGATAAGATTTACGATGAGATGGGGGAAAGAATATGTAATCATTGCTCTTTTGCAGTACCACACTAATTGGTAATCCAAGCAACCCAGCCTCATTTGCAACATCTGGTCCAGTCAGTGGGCGGGTCCTGCAGAACAAGAGGAACCGTCCAAGTGAAGATTGAGCTGAGCCTGGGACGTATTCTGAGCCAGCTCAGATTCTAGCAGCCGTGTTAAAAAATTTGGGAGTTGTTTGATACTCTGCTGTGAAGCTTGATACACAGGCACTTAGAAATAATATATGTGGCATATATTAACACCAATCAAACTGGCTAAATTGTGGAACACCCTGTGGCTGAATTACCGTCCAAAAATCAGGTTGGTTGAGCTATACTAACCTTTGATTTGTGGACACTACTTTATTGAAATAATACCATTAGATTTATTTATTATTATTATTTTTTTTCACTTTTAACTGTCCAATGCATGTCCATCAATCTAATAGTCAGATAATTAAATAATTATAAGTTTTGATTAATGGCACATCTAAACTTGTACCCACAATTTGAACCATTTCATTTAAATTATACCTGTATCCTCTGTATGCAATTCTTCAATAATTTCTAAATGCCTGTGTATCATCCATCACTCATGATCTCTCTCTTCAAAAATTTATCCAACAGCCCCAGTACCAATGGAATGGAATTTGAATCCTTGGAGTAGTGCCCACATAAATGTATGTGTTTTATACCCACATCATATGAAACGGTGAGGATGATAATACCTACAGTTGAAACCTTCCTAGGGCCAGTGGTGTTGCTTATTTGCCAACTAACCTATTCATAAGTCTCGCAAACTTGATGAAAGGAGAGCATAAATATAATCTACATCAAAAAATTTTGTGGCCCCAGGAAGTTTTTAATGGCTAGCATTCAATAGGTGTTTTCTGTGGTGTGGTTCACTTATGCTTTCCTTCCCATGGTGTGGTTCACTTGAACTTTGGATTCATTTTATGTTTGGTCTCATGATTTAATATGAACTGATGTGACACCATTTCATTGACATATACAAGTTGCCAGACCGGAGTTATGGTATTTCAGAAGTCGAGTACGTACTCAGTCCTTCCACGTACATCTACACAGGCCATGTTACCCCGTAACATCTAATCTACTCCTGAATAAATACATCACAGTCGGTCCCACAGAACAGAACCTGGGATATCTGCTTTTTTACGGCCATAAAATAATGATTTTGCTTTCTTTATTTAACTTCTGATGAGGATTTACATGATTCGTGAGCCTGTTTTCAATTCTGACAAATGGTGCCATGGCCTGTCAATCCAGGCCATTGATCTATTGGGTCCCACTGTTGAACAGAACATGCCTCAAGAGCTCAGGGATCTGAAGTCTGGATACTAATCTTAAGATTTTGTTCAGTTCTTCATCTATCTCAAAGCTAAATCTAATAGATTAATATTTTCAATAGGGAAATTGCTTTGGGCATTGGATGAGACAGACCAACGGTCTAAGATGATGGAACCACCGACCTCACTTTTTATCTAACAAGTTTTAGTGATCCAAAATACTCACAGGATGGCCCCCAATATTGTGCATGGCCAATGCACTACAATTTTAAGATTGGGAATTCTTGGGTGTGTAGACATAAGTTTTATCAGGCTGTGATATGACAACATTTCATTAGCTAGCTGATCAAATTGATGGACTCTCTAGAAATATTTGGGAGTTGTTTGATACTCTGCTGTGAAGCTTGATACACAGGCACTTAGAAATTATATATGTGGCATGCATTAACACCAATCAAACTGACTAAATTGTGGAACTCACAGTGGCTGAATTACCGTCAAAAAATCAGGTTGGCTGACCTACACTAACCTTTGATTCGTGTACGGTGCTTTATTGAAATAATACCATTAGTTTTTTTTTTTTTTTTTTCAATTTTAACTGTCCAATACATGTCCATCAACCTAATAGTCAGATAATTAAATAATTATAATTTTTGATTAATGGCACATCTAAACTAGTACCCAAAGTTTAAACAGTTTCATTTAAATTAACTGTATCCCATGTATGCAATTCCTCAGTAATTTCTAAATGCTTGAATACCATCCATCACTCATGATCTCTCTCTTCAAAAATTTACCCAGTCGATTGACAACCCCAGTGCCAATGGAACGGGAATTCAGTGAATCCTTGATGTGGTGACCACCTAGATGTATGTGTTTTATACCCACACCATATATAAGAAATGCTAAGCATAATAATACCCACTGTTGAAAGCTTCCTAAGGCCCGTGGTGTTGTTTATTAGTCAGCTGACCTATTTACAAGGTCTCACAAACTTAATGAGAGGAAAACACAAATATAATTTACATCAAAAAATTGTGGCCCTATGAAGTTTTTAAAGGTGAGCAGTCGAACTCTGGTGTTTCCTCCATTGTGGTCTGCTTATGCTTTCTTTCCTCATGTGCAGTTCACTTGTGCTTGGATCCACTTTATGTTTGGTCTTATGATTTAATATGAGCTTATGTGACACCAATTCATTGACATTAAGCTATCAAAGTCGAGTTACCATATTTCAGAAGTCCAGTACATACTCAATCTCATCGGGTGCATCTACACACTAATGAGATTATGCCACGATAGGCCGTGTCACTGAGGTAACATCTTTTATTTTTATTTTATTATAATTTTTTTTTACACACACACACCCCCACACACTCACACCATAGTAGAATTTCACCACCTATGGATACTCGAACCCTTGACTGAGTGTGAAACTCCTAAAAGTTTACCACCCCAGTAAGAGTAAGGATCCCACCAAGGTAATACCTAATCCGCTCTTAAACAAATACATCACAATGGGTCCCACAGCACCTGCATCCCGTGATATCTGCTTTTTTACTGCAATAAAATAATCATTTTTTTCTTTTTAATTTTTTAATTTATTATTATTTTTATAACATCTGATGAGGATTTATATGATATGCGATTCTACGTCTTTACACCGTACAAGCCTGTTTTCAATTCTCACAAATGGGGCCATGGCCTGTCAATCTAGGCCATTGATCTATCGGGTCCCCACGGTTGAACGGAACATGCCTCAAGATCTCATGGATCTGAAATACTAATCTTGGAATTTTATTCAGTTCTCCATCTATATTCAAAGCTAAATCTACTAGATTAATATTTTTCAATAGGAGAAATGCTTTGGGCATCAATATTTTTCAACAGGGGAAATGCTTTGGGCATTAGATGAGACAGACCAACGGTCTAAGATGATGGAACCACCGACCTCACTTTTTATCTAACAAGTTTTAGTAATCCAAAATACTCACAGGATGTACCCCAATGTGCATGGCCAATGCACCACAATCTTTAAGATTGGGAATTCTTGGAAGCATAAATATAAAGTTTTATCAGGCTGTTATGTGACCACATTTCATTAGCTAGTTAGTCAAGTTGGTAAACCCTTTAAAAATATTCGACGAGCCAATAAAATAGTGCTACATCACATCCTGACATAACTCAATGATATTTCGATCTGGTTTCAAAATTCCTAGTTATTTTTGTTGAATGTAAACCATTACTGAACTATAGATGCCAATTGAACGGTCAGGAGGCTTTTCCTCCTGGAAGATTTTCAGGGCGCATGATAAATCTACGGCATGGCCTATGCCACTAATGATTTGAATCACTCAAGCATGGCTGCATTTGGAATTTTATACAGCCGGTCGGAGTCGACTGGATTTGGTAGCACTTGGTTTGGTAACGAGACGGGTTGGACCCAAGCCTGACCTAACATGGAGAGGACTGAACCCAGTCCCACTCAAACCCAATTCCAATCTGAGGTGACCAAACCAATACCAATTAAGTTCCTCTGTAATTGACTCAACTAAACCCTGACTCGACCCAATCCAACCCAACCCAAATACAAGTAATTATTCTAAACCCAACATAACCCAGCCTGAATTTGTTCAACTTGAGCTGAACCCAAATTCAAACTGGGTTGGCATTTTCCAACCAGACCCAAACTCGAGTTGGGTCAATTAGGTTCTAGTTGTCCTCAACCCACCTAACCTGGCCCGAATTTGCTCAACTTGAACTGAACCTGAATTCAAACTGGGTTGTCATTTTCTAACCAGACCCAAACTCACGTCTCAGGTTCCAGTTGTCCTCAACCCAAGATGCAACCGGGTTGAACATTGTACAGTACCTCTTCACAGGTACCCTTAACAGTCCTATTCCATACTCATATAGTAATTTGAAGGTACCTGTACAATTCTTCGCCTAGTACGTTTAAGTTTGCAGCCTTTGATATGATGGGCCACTTCATAACTTTTCCATATTGCAAAACCGCACATACACCCCACACAGCAGTAGGATTTCACCACCTATGGGTACTCGGAACCCTCGACCCGGTGTTGAAACTCCTGATAGTCTACCACCCAAGTAAGAGTAATTTTAATTTAAACCATTGCTGTATCTATTTCTTAACCATCCATTTGTTGGTCACCCATGAAAGGTCAGGATTTTTCCATCGGGGATATTTTTGGTGCGTGGACCATCCATAGTGGGGCCCACAACATAAATAGTTAGGTTGAAGGAAGCAAGTTGAGCAGAGCTGTGTAAACTGAAATCCCAATCGATGTTTGTACAAATTCTCGGCCCCAGCAGTGTATAATGCCCTAATAAATATCTGCTGCCGCAACACGCACACCCACATGTTGAACTGCTCCATCCCTTTCACCAATACAGTACTACTGCTCCTGATATATAAATGCATGTTTTCATTCTCACAACTGCACACATCAGGCACATCATTTACATTCAGGGTCCTGATGGGCCATGCCCATGTGGACCACAGTTATTCTGATACCTAGCCAAACGTGCTCTACAAGGAAAGGCCCTCATTTTTAGGTCTGCCCAACATTATAAATTTTTTTTATTATTTTTAATAGCCTGCAGGGTCAAGCAATTTCTATATCGCCATCAATGATGTGTAGCATGATATTATTATTGTCATGCCCAAGCTTAGTCTTGCTTGTCTTTGTAATATACTTATATCCGTGAGAAAGCCACATGGAATTGTCTTCTTAACTAAGATAAGAGAAAAAAAAATTACTTTTACTTTATTCAAGAAATCTCTTACTAAGAAATACAAGAAATATTCTTTAGCTAAAAATCATCTCAAGATACTTTTCTTTCTCCACCTGTACTTTCTATATAGAGCCGACGATAAATCATGTGTGCTGAAACCTAATGGAACTAGGCTTCATGGCCTTTATAGGAGACATGCAATAAGGTGAGAGAGAGAGAGACCTGTCTCCTTAGAGAACGATGTCATTTCCCACCACCTGATCATTCTCTTACTTGAAGACTATATTATTTAATATTGAAAAAAATAAATAAAAATACCTTCAACAATGACTGTACCCAAATGTCATCATTCGTACCCAAATGTCATCATTCGTTCGTCAACTACAAGTCCAAAATAAATCCTATATCAAACAAACTTCTCCTCTATAATAGGCTTCATCAACATATTCACCATGTTGTCATTAAACATGCCCTTAATCATTACCATTATCCTTTAAAAAAAAAATCTTCAATTAACCATTTTAACCAAAAAATTTGTAGCTATCTTCATTAAAAATTTCAGTGACAGAAGACTCATTTGGAGATTCGATACATGTCGTACACCAGAAATAATACATGTGATATCATCCATGTATGTAAAAATAATTTCTATGTGGTGCCATATGGAATGAAGCTATGAATGCTCTCCCACGCGCAAAGACTGCATGACGTAATGATTTCATCACTTTGTTGGTTTTTTCTACCTGTCGATTATATTTTAATTTAATTGAATATGAGATTGATTTAGAGGTAAAAATGCATTTGACTTAGAGTTGTTATTAACCAAAATAAAGCTTTGTAATCTACGGTTGGCTAGGACACGAGAATCACCTAGAGAGTGAGAAATGCAAAGAATTTTCGACTCGAGTGACTCTTACATCGATCTGCACCATATATTCTAGGTAGGGGCCTCAATTATGAAAAATGAATGGATTAAGCACCATTTCTGACCGTACAATGCATGGTCTTTACTTTATAAAATTGTATATTTTTTTGAAGGATTTATAATAACTTTCAATATAATAAAATTAAGCTATACTACGCTAAGTCGTAGGGTCATGGTAGACAAGGTAAAGTAAGAAAAAGAAGCAATAGCAATGTAAATACAATATTAAGCTATACTACACAGGTTTTTTAGGACCCGATTAGGAGAAAATAAAAAAAGACAACAATAATAAATGTAGATGTGTGCTAGTGTTGGATATGTTCAGGGTATGTGTGGAACGGAATACGACTTCATTTTGAGAAGTTGGTGGAAAAAGGAAAACCAAATATTTTTTTTTTTATCAAAATGGATGGCTGAATGTCTCGAATTTCAACCCCACTCATCGACTTATGCGATGGCTTTGGCTTTAGGATGCAATTTTAGCCATACATGTGCTTCCATTTGCATTTATTGAAGTTGATGGAATGTGTAAGACCCGTATTCTAGACCGTACTGTTCCGTAGGCTTCCGTGGTCTTTTCGGTCGAATTTCGGTAACCTTCGACCTTTATTTAATGTTTACGCGTAACCCTGAGATGCATGCCGTCAACCAGAGTCGGCTCGACCCGATACTTATACCCTAGTGACCGTACCATTGTCGTGGTTTCGATGCTACAACTCGCGCGCCAAGGCGATACCCTAACCAGGAGACGTGGGCCTGCGTTCTATTCGAGAAAAATATTGTGCGTACGAATTTCGAGAGAATCTCTACAACTTGTCACATCCATCAACCCATCAATCAATTACCTCAATCAAGTACACTATCACCTCACACCCTTCCCCAAGCAACCTCCAAAGTCAAAAAGGTTCTTACACACCCATGCTTTTTCTTATACCATCTACCACAAAAGTTAAAAAAGCTTCTTATACATCCATCACCCACCACATCCATCACCCATCTCTCACTTTCTCTCTTTACAACCCTCTCTCTCTCATTTTCATTTCTCAAACTCTCTTTAATTCTCAAGCAAGAAAATACCACACGTCTAAGCTCTTTCTCCTCTAAGAGAGCTTTGTGTATGACCCACTTCCTACCTTCTCATCTTCCATCTCAACCATCCAAACCCTATCTTTTCTATTAGGATTGAAGCTAAGGAGCAAAGGAAACCGAGAGAGCAAGAAGGAGACGGTGAGTGATATTAGATTTTTATCTTTCATTCTTTTTTATTTAAGGGTCTATATATGTGGGACCCACCATGATGTATGCTTTGTAACATGAGGGGCCCATAGTGGCGAGGCCCCTCCACCATCGCCGATATCTCTCTCTCTCTCTCTTTCTCTCTCTCCCTTGTTTCTCCCTCTTTCTCATGTATTATGCCCCCACTGTGATGTATGATTCACGTCGTCCCATCCGTAGGGGCCACCTTGCTGACCATCTATGTGTGGGCCTGGATGTGGGAGGAACACAAATATCATATTGATCCAAATTTGGTGGGCCGCGTCCAAGTGGGACTCACCATGATGCCTATGTTCTATCCACATTGTCCAGCGTCCAGGGACGCTGGACGTGTGTTAGAGTGAAGTGTGAACTGACAGTTTGCGTACCGTCTAGCCACTAAAAATACAAATATCACTTTGAATGTAAACTTTATGGTAGGCTGCTCATGTAGGCCCCACCTAAAGGTATGACTTTGATCCACTCTGTCCATCATGTTTCCCACCTCATTTTAGGCGTTGAGCCGAAAAATGAGGCCAAACCGACTTACTGGTGGGCCATAGCATAACAACTGTGTCCTTACTATTGAAAACCATCTTGATGTTTCTGCACCTTGAAACATGCTCAATATTAGGCTCGTTGCTTTTGTTATGAGCCGTAGAATCCAATGAGTGGGGTGGATTTTGCTGATGCGGACCCCACCTAAGAAAAACCACAAAAAATTATTTAAAAAAAAAAAATAAATAATAATAATAATAATATAAACATAGCAGCCGACGCTGCTGCTGTTAGAAGCACAGGCAGCACCTGCTACGTGTGACGGGCAGCGGTCCACGGGCCCAGCCGTGGGCCCCACCATGATATGGTTTTGAGATCCACACCGTGCATTTGGTAGGCCCCCTTAGGGCAGAGGGCCACCCGAAAAATCAGCTTAATCCGAAGCTCAGGTGGCCCACATGACGGGAAACAGTGGGATTGAGTGGCTGCCATTGAAACCCTTTTGGGTTCTCACTCTCAGCGGATTGGATGGAAAATAAACATTACGGTGGGCCCCATGTAGGGCTACACCTGATGTGTGCGCTGTCTAGGCCGTCCAGGGCCTGAACGATCATGATTTTATTATATTATATTTTATATATTATATTATATGATATAGTGTATATATTATATTATATATAGTATGTAGCACTATCCAGGCCGTCCAAGGCCTGGACGTGGATATATTATATTATATTATATTATATATAGTATAAATTATATTATATATATTATATATTATATTATATAATATATACATGATGGTGGGCCCTATGTGGGATCCACCTCTACCTTTCTAGTGCAGCAACTGCATGTATAATAGTCATATAGCGGCCCCTTTTTTACGGCAGCAAGCCCGCAGGCCCCACATTGATGTATGTATTTTACACCATTCATTGTTTGAACGGTGGGGTCCACCATGATGCATACGTTGTATCTAAACCGTCCAACCATATTGAGATATCATTTTCATGGCATGAGCAAAAGGTTGGGTTAGATCTAAAGTTCAAGTGGACCCTACCATTTAAATAGTGGACCATGACATCCACCGTTCAACTTCTAAGGGCAATAGTAGTTTCTAATTTAGTTGATATTTATTTTCATTTCATCTATCTCTATGTTAACTTGTGAATAGATCGAATCTCAAAAATATATGAGGGTGGGCCCGATTTGATATACATGAGGCGCATTTGACTCAGCCCATTTGACTTGGCCCAATTAATTCGACCTATTTGAATCAGCCTATGTGAATTGGCCCATTTGAATCGGCCCATGTGAATCGGTCCATTTGATTCGGGCCATTTGATCGGCCTATTTAAATCAGCCCATTCGAATCGGCCCATTTGATCGGCTCATTCAATTGACCCGATGAGATGTATGTGAGGCCCATGAGCGAGGCCCAATGTGATGTTTGTGTGGCCGTTACATTGTGTATGAATTCCTTATGTAGGTCACTCCTTGGGAGCGATTTTGGTTAAATGTCCACATTGATAGGCAATGATGGTTAGATGTCCTCATTGTGACATTCCCTTAGGCCTTGTTAGGCCCATTCTTTGCGTGGGTTAACCCGAATAAGTGGGCCCCATTCACCGTATGTGATTTTCAATTTTGATTATAAGTATGTGACAACTTAACATCATAATACATGTTCATACGCATCATCTGTATGCTTGCGATGAGCTGAGTGATTGATCATAGTACACCGCCATTGGACAAATTATTATAGGACTCCCTGGTGAGGGGAGTTGCCTACATGATCACACGATATGTGCAGGATTGCTGCATGACTGAATAGTGTGATTCATGCATTTCTCATTGTGTGACATGGTCACTGTACGCCTTAGCGACATTAGGGTCATAGCCTCCACTGGCAGGATTGGATACCAAAAATTTTATTCTACATGAGATGCTATAGATATCCCTGAGTAAAAGTTCCTAAATCCTTATGGTACCAGGAGGTTGCTCCAATGTTTAGACCGAGTGGGTGCACGAGTGCCGATTATCAAGAGGCTGCGCTTTCCACTGTATCGTGGTCGATTGGAAGGGAGTGCAGCTTTACCCGCCCGAGAGGAGGGGGGAAAGCTACGCTAAGTTTGACCAGCTCGAGGAATGGGTCCGCTATCGATGAGCTGGGCCCTATATTGGCAGGCGGATAGTGAGGTCTCTTCCACTTACCTTATTATGCGCGATGGGGCGGTAATCTGGTTTGGAGTGTATTAGACCCCGGTTATATTTTAGAGTTGAGCTATATTGATATGTGGACTTAGATGAGAATTTATATGCTTGAGTTGTATCTCACATCACATGACCTTAGTATGGCCGACATCATTCATGTCTTGCATCGCATAGCCTTGGTACGACTAATAGTGTTCATGGATTCATTAGCATATTCCGTATTACTCTGATACTGTATGATTGTATTACTACCTTACGCACACACTTTCACTATCCTCTAAGCTTTATATAAGCTTATGCACGATCATTGCATGCATGTGACGTTGGATCTTAGCAACGTTGAGGCTAGAGCGTGTGACAGATCATCTTGGAGCTTTTGTCTATCATCATTGTATTTCCTTTTTTACCTTTTGTACCTGTAAAATTTTGATCAGAGTGAAAATGTGATAGAGTTTTTTATTGTTGTTTGTGGATTATGTTTTTGGTTATACTTAGTACGAATCAAACTGACATTGAAAATCTTCCTCGTAGTATTCCAGGATCGGAACTTGGTGGTTGGGTACTAGGAGCCGAGAATGAGGTTCTACGCAGGCTGTCGGTGCCGTATTCTGCGATTGAAAATTTTGTGAGCCCAGTTTCCACATTTGGGACGTGACAGAATGGATTCCATTTTGTTAGATGTGGGATGTCTAATAAAGCATTTGAATCCAAAACTCATTGATGATTCATATTTTCTTATTGCATCACTACCGATAACACTTTCCCATCTTTGAATGACTTGCTTTTCTCAATCAAATTTTCATAGAAATTCTTTTAATCTAATGTTTGATTATACAAATCAGGTTTTGAAATTTTTTTATTTTTTTTTTCTAATTTTATAATTTTTATGCAAGTAGTTATATTCTTTTCACAATTCCAACAGTATTTTGTTTTATGTCATTTTGACTTAGATTTTATCTAATTTTTTTGACTGATACATTTTTCAATAGATATTTTTGTGATTGTTATTGCATAATCAAAAGATCATTTATGTAATTATATTAAGATTTGCACCATTACTAATATTTATAATCAAACCATCCTAGAAATTTAACAACGGTAAAGTCATACGTGATGCTTGAAGTAAATGTGATTGACACATCAGTGATTGCCTGCATCAACCATTTATAGTGAAAATGGGAGAGGAGAGGGAGAGAGTTAGAGAGAGACCTCAAACCCGTTGAACGTGGACCACACATGAGAGGATGGAAATTATCCATTGTTGAACAGTTAATTAGCGGTCCAAACTGGTTTACGGGCCACTCCCTCCCTTATGCACACAAGCATATATATAGGTCTCATGTCCAACTGGCTGAAACAGAAGTTACCATCACTACAAGAAAAATAACTTTTATTGGCACTGATCACATTCAAGAAAAAATTGCACAATTATCCAACCATCGATGTCCAACCTATTGAAAAGGTTGTTATCCGCATGAGGACCTCATACAAAACTCAACCTTAACCACTCATCAAGTGGGCCACACCACAAAAGGAAAAGAATAAACTTTGATGAATAACGAAATACAGTGAGGTGGAGGGTTGACAACCAAAACCGGCGTGGGTGCAGCACCACATCCCCTTTCTCTTCATAGACTTGTATTTTTACTCTTTCTATCATCCCCACCAAGTGTCTAGTTTTCTTAGTTGGTAAAATGGATTGAGTTTTGGCTGAAAGCTGCTGCAAGTGAGAGTGATAGAACTAAGGTAGAGAGAGAGAGCATGTGAGAGTGATAGAACTGAGGCAATAAACGGAAGAAGATCCTCCATGAAAAGGGTGGACTTTTGAGCATGTCAAATCATAAATTTAACGTGAGAGGCGAAACAGCAAGAAATGCAGCTTTTCTTTATCTTTTTCATTTCTCTTTATTCTTTCTTGTTTGCCTCCACTTATCTATGCTTCTCTCTCCCACCCACCGCACACACACAAACCCACCCTCTCCCCTCCCCCCCCCCCCCCCGGATTTTGTTTTGTTTTGTACTGCTTGTTCCCATTAACTCCACTTTCTTCCCTTGAGTGATACTGTGCATAAGAAATGATGATGGGAGAAGGAGATTCCTTTGTAGTTTGAGGGAGGTTATTGATTCCCACACGTTAGCAGGATCCTCTCTCACCTTACAATCTCAGTATTTTGGGGGGATTGAGGAAGGGAAAAGACTAGAGAGTGAGAGACAGAGAAGGAGAAAGAAGCTTTTGATTTGATGAAAGCCACAGAAACCAGTCTCAGAAGAGATAATCACTTGTTTGCTTTTCTTTTCTGTTCCATCACAGACAGAAAGTAGAGAAAAACATTGGGTTGTGTTGTTAATAAGTGCAGGAAGCTTGGGATCTTAACATGTGTTTTCCCCCCCTTTATCTTTTGCTGATTTCTACATCTGGCCCTGAATTATTCCATGAGCTTGCAAGTGGGCTTCCTTCTCTCTTTTAGCCTGTGGTAACTCATTTGTTTGCTAATGGATTGTACAAAGATGCCTTGTTTTTGCTATGATGTGAGTGAACAACGGGGGTGCTGCAAGAGAGAGAGAGAGAGAGAGAGAGAGAGAGAGAGAGAGAGAGAGAGAGAGAGAGAGAGAGATTTTTGGGCTGTGGTGGTTGTTCTTGTTATTGCTCCTCATATATTGTGGCCTTAGAGAGAGAGAGAGAGAGAGAGAGGGAGAGAATTCTGGGCTGTGGTGGTTGTTCTTGTTATTGCTCCTCATATACTGTGGCATTAAAGAAGAGGGAGAGAGAGAGAGGATTACTTGATTGTTTTTTAACCGTCTTTTTCTGTCATGACAGGGAGAGAGTCCACAGCAAGGAAGTTATCTGAGAGTAATGAATGAAAATCCCACAAGGATACAAGCAAGGGTTGTTGAAGTTGGGTCGTACGTGTGTGTGTGGTGGAGTGTGTAGTTCCTATATTCACCATTAAAGGCTTTGCGTGTGAATGCCCAAGAAAATTCTCCTACCTATTACCGCAAATCACTGTCTTTCCTTTGTGCCCTCCTCTACTCTTCTCATCCTACAGTTTGGATGAGATAGCCTTTTTCAGCACTTCTGATTAGGAAGAGGATCTTTTAGTTTTGTGTTTTTCTTTTCTTCATGTACCCTCTCTCTCTGTATTTATACGGAGTATTTCCACTGTATCCCTCACACCCAATCCTTGAAGATTTTTGGATTCTTGCCTCTTGAAATTCCCTTTTTATACCCTTTTAACATCTATTCAATAAATTTTTTTAAAAATGACATGGATTTATATATATACATGAGTACAGATATATCTATTCAGAGAGAGATGGTTTGTATAATGTGCTTATACGTACATAAGCTGCCACTCCTACCACTCCCCTCCCTGTTTTTGGCAGATCATGTCCTGTCAAAGAAACTGCATTCTCAGATGTCCTCTTAAAGCAAGGAATGCCATCTCTCTCTCTCTCTCTCTTTCTCTCTCTCTCTCACCTGCCTGTTTCTGGGTTTTCAGTGCACAAACATCTCATTCCCCTCCATTTTCTCTTTTGGGTCTCTCAACCAATCTACAACTCCACCTAAACACCTACTGCTACTACTACAACTAGTACTGGTTGAGATGCTGAGCTCATTGAGTTCTCATGAAGAAGAAGAGAATCCAGATCACCACAACCACCCAAATCCCCCACGCGGGTTCGCCTCCTCTCCAGGCAACCACATGCGCCAGTTACTAATCAGCTGCGCCGAGCTCATCTCCCAATCAGACTTCCCAGCAGCTCGCCGTGTAGTCTCCCTCCTCTCCACAACCTCCTCCCCTTATGGAGATTCCACTGATAGATTAATCCACCAATTCTCAAGAGCCCTCTCCATCAGACTCAATCGCCGCCGCACCTTCCACAACCTCATCTCCTCCTCCACCGATACATCATCCACCTCCACTCCCATTTCCAATCCAACTTCCATTCAATCCTCCTATCTCTCCTTAAACCAAATCACACCTTTCATCAGATTCAGCCACCTCACAGCCAATCAAGCCATCTTAGATGCCATCGAAGGCCAAAGCTCCATCCACATACTCGATTTCGACACAATGCAAGGAGTGCAATGGCCTCCTCTGATGCAAGCGATCGCTGAGAGATCCCCAAACCCACCCAAGATCCGAATCACTGGAACTGGCCATGATTTTGAGACCCTTCAAAGGACTGGCGAACGCCTTCAGAAATTTGCACAGTCTTTAGGCCTGAATTTCTTCTTCCATCCTCTTCAAATCCAAGACGATCCTTCGGCTGCATTTCACCTCCCATCTTCCATCATTCTACTTCCCAATGAGACACTGGCTATCAATTGCGTTCTTTATCTTCACAAGCTTCTCCAGGATGACTCGCGTGATGTTCGGCTCTTCCTCCGCGCCATCAAGGCCATGAACCCTAAAGTGGTGACTGTTGCTGAGAGAGAAGCCAATCACAACCACCCAATTTTCTTGCAGAGATTTATGGAGGCTTTGGAGTATTACACTGCCATGTTTGAGTCCCTTGAAGCAACAGTGCCACCCAACAGCCAGGAGAGGTTGGCTGTGGAGCAGGTCTGGTTTGGGAAGGAGATCAGCAACATAGTTGCGGCGGAGGGAGAAGAAAGGAGGGAGAGGCATGACAGGTTTGAGAGTTGGGTGGAAATCATGAGGAGCTCCGGTTTCTCGAATGTTCCGCTGAGTCCCTTTGCGTTGTCGCAGGCCAAGCTCCTTCTCAGACTCCATTACCCTTCTGAAGGCTATCAGCTCCAGCTTATGAATGATTCCTTCTTTCTAGGTTGGCAAAACAAGGCCCTCTTTTCAGTCTCTTCATGGCAATAAACCCTAGTTCTCTCTCTCTCTCTCTCTCTCTCTCTCTCTCTCTCTCTCTCTCTCTCTCGGATTGCTAGCTAAAACCCAGAAAAAAGCAAGTCATGGGCTTCCCAGAAACCCTAACCCTAATTCACCAAACAGACCTTCCCCCCTATCGTCAAGGCACTAAACCCTAGTACTTCTCTTCCTTTATTTCTTTCAGCCCCTATCAGCTTTGAGATTGCCAACAAAAACCAACTTAGAGAATGTCATGGGCTCTCCCATAACCCTAATCCTAATTCACCTGAAACACCACTTTCCTCTCTCACTCTCTCTCTCTCTCTCTCTCTCTCTCTCACCTGAAACACCACTTTCCTCTCTCTCTCTCTCTCATGCATGCGTGGATCTTGAGGATGTGTACGTTGC
This sequence comes from Magnolia kwangsiensis, assembly GCA_037074715.1. NCBI lineage: Eukaryota > Viridiplantae > Streptophyta > Magnoliopsida > Magnoliales > Magnoliaceae > Magnolia > Magnolia kwangsiensis. The sequence goes on along the minus strand of CM073582.1, from coordinate 113,199,799 downwards.
ATGCAAAATTTTGGAACTAGTAACGGCTATTTTCTCAACCAACATCACCACCCTTCTCTTCTCCTCACACATCTTCACTTCTTTCAAGCCCGTTTCTGTTGGGAGGAGAAGAAACTGAATGTTCTCTCTTTTTTTTTTAGCTAGGGTTATTGCGTCATATTCCTCTCTCTCTTTCTCTCTCTCAATATAATAAGTCCTTGTAATTCTAAAACAAATCATCTTATGCCTTCCCAAAGGCAACGGCTGTTGTCTTGATTATCTAATTCTCATATTCCAGAATGAACTAAAGCTATTATTATTATTATCTCCTTACATTGGGTTGTCTCTCTTTTTCTTTGATTTATTTCTGTTATTTATGTTAATGGATGCTTCCACTACATTTTAATATATCATTTCAATTGGTCTTTACTTGCCTTTCGGTTGTTACTGTTTGAGTTTTAAGAATAATTTATTGTTAATGATCATCTCTGTTTACCACTATCACTTAAATAACAGAGAGAGCAGACAATGATACTCTGGAAGAATAAAACTATTCATACACATCACAAGGCCACTGCACAGGTAGCGTAATACATGTACATCAATCCAAACCATGCAGTTAGCGGCCCCTGCTGTAGATGAGACACAGTCCCAAAATCAGATTGGCTAGACAAGCTAAACTTCCAATTAATAGACATTTGTGTATAGACTTTGAACTGATGGCTTTTTCCATAACAACCGTACATTCCGTGGTCACCAATCAAAAAGTTAGAATCACCTCTCCTGGTATGAGTATGGATTGTCATATCAAATCACTCCAACATAAAACGACTTGATTTGGGATGGTAGTGATAATAGTGAGAAGGGGGCTTACTTTCTTGTATGAAAAAAAGGGGGAGCCTTGTCTTTGTAATATTCCTTTGTCTTGTTTCTCTAAGCATGATGTTCTTTCAAGTAGAGAGCTGCATGAGGTTTCTCGTTTTCTGCACCAAATGCCCGTATATGCCTGTGGCTGTCTTTGATACTGCACCCTCTTTCACCTTAATATCTGCCATTTGTCCCCTCAACAAAACCATGAAAGTTCTCCCCACTTGGGGTCTTGGTTGCCCACCTTGCCTGCTCAACATAAATCATTCCTATGGGAATCCATGATGGTTGGGATCTTTCATGTCTCTCTGCTTTCTTGGGGACCCATGTATGGTTTTCCTTGAGGACCTCTCTCTCTCTCTTTCTCTCTCAGAAACTCAAAGTTGGTTTAGTCAGAAGTCATGATGCAGAAGGTGGTATTGAAGTTCTTATCTGTCCTTCTACAAAAGAAAATGAAAGAAATTTAGAACTTAAAATCTCTTGCATTCTTCTATCAGCAGTCTCTTCTTCTTCATTTTTTAAGAACTAAAGCTTTTTCCAATTCATTCATACATGATATCTGAGGTTTTCTAGCTAATTCCACAGCCTGTGGGGACCTTACACAGGCGCACATGTCATAATGTGACATGTGTGAGATCTGATCTTTCCATCAGACGAGGTACTTTGTTTAGATTGTCTGGCATAAAAATAAGGCCACGTCACACCTCAGGTGGGCCACAGAATATCAAAACAAATGAATGGCTAGACATTTTTTTAATTGTCAATTTAACTTGTACATCGTGGCCCACCTTAAGTGTGAACTTGTCTGATGTTTTTCAGGCAGAAGGTATAAGTATTATTTCCAACCTGATTGAAAGCCCAGCCCAAACATGTGTTTCATACTTGCAACTGTGCTTCCGTGTGAATGTGTATGGATTTGCATGCATGTGGAATTAGCACACCTCATGATATCATATGCCTATGTTACGTTTCAAATGGAATAAGGGCATTCATAAAACTAAAACAATACTAAATCAAAGATTGCTTTAAAGCAAAGCAGCTTTAGATTGGAGGGACCCTACAAAACGCATAAGAATCTTGTTGTTGTTAGTCGAAGGGCTGTTGTTGTCAATCCAATTTCTCCATATTGGGGGAATTAACTGGATAATTAAAAGTAAATTGTCAGCTGTCCATATTCCACTGAACACCACATGCTTGTGATAGTCTATTTGGAACCAGCTATTTTTCAGCTATGCTCCATCCATTGTGGTGCCCATGGTGCCAATCTGATGATCCTAAACATCTGATTAATAGCAATTAAAATCAACAATTAAGAGTGGTTGGAGAAACAAAATAGATTCAATTAATTATCATTTTGAAACATTGACTTGATAAATCCCACTTTGTATTGCTTATGATTCCAAGATGCATTTTAATTTGATGATGCAAACTATCCGATCTATAATTTGTAAAGAGCAGATGGTTGAAAAAGATGGGCCACATTGAAAGAGTTAGCTAATCCAATTAGTGTGGTTTTTTTTTTTTTTTTTTTCCACCATGGCTTTTCCCAAAGGGCATGAACAAAAGAATAGCCCATATCAATGATTGGTGAAGCCATGTGCCACTTAAAAATATTGGGAATATTACTAACGTCCCTATGAAGGTGAGGACATTAGCATTTCTCTGTACATACACAAATCCCATCTTAATTTTTTTAAAATAAGCATTGATTTATAAAGTAGAGAAATGCTCCAGTAATCTCAGAGCACTATAAATGATAGTGCACTTACTTGCATTGGGACACTAAGACACGTCAATTCATTAATCCAGACTGTTGATTAGGTTCAATGCACATTCCATGGCCTACCATGCAAACATCACAACCTATGAAAAATACTAACCATTGATCTATGGCCTTAATATAGTGGTTGAGATTGTTTACACAAAATAGGTCCAATAAACACTGTGATCCATCTATTTGTTAGGGCCACGGATTGCTTATCATTCTAAAGAGTCACTTTTGTTTGGGAATTATAACCATCCAGCTCATGGCTTGGAAAAGGGATAACTATAGAAAATAAGGCCAAATCAAGAATGGATTGAACATTAATCAATGCAATTTTTGCATGGTAGTCCATGAAAGATATAGTATAAACCACATACAAAGATATATACAGGGGTACTATATAACTTAGTAAGTGCTTTGAGAGCAGTACTTGAGCATTATCTGTATAAAGTATAAACCACATACAAAGATATATACCGGGGTAGATAAGATGCCATTATACTTGTTTGACTGAAGAAAAATGAGATTTTGGAATAGGATAGGTAGAAAAATGCCATTATATTTTAGCTCCACCTCCACCAATAATGTCAGGACTTCAAGAGGGCATATCTGTTGGGCTGGTATCTCTCTCCTGCCTGGTGATCCTGACACAGACAAGATGGATGGTTGCAACCAAGACAGAAACCCAAAGCACCCCTAGTTAAAGAAAACTACAATGAGTTGGGTGTAGTACACATGCTCCAGAGGAACCGCATTTAATGGCTGGTGGCCACACCACATATTGGCTTGTGCTCTGGTTTTGGATGAGTATGATATCTACACCCATCCCTTTTTCCCCTCTTAGTACATTGTTTCAATTCCAAGATGGAAACTAGGTGCATGCAAGCCAAAACTGAGGGGTGTAAACAGCTGCTTCCTTTCGATGATATGGACCGTCTGTTTGGTTTTTGATTTGCCAAAAGGCAGCATCTGATTTCTCCCATCACATGCAATTATTGCAATGATGGATGGGGCGCTAACAAATCTTGATATGTCAAACAGATTCTTCATTTATTACCTTAATCATTGAATGCTGTGAGAGAGATCCTTTTAGGATAATTTGGTGACGTGGGTTCCAATATTTATTGGGGAATGATGATAGTTACACCTCGTGCTTTTGATAAATACACCCATCCTTTCTACTTTTGGTGCAAGTGTAGCACTAGAAGTATGATACTGCAATACCAAAGTAGAAAAATGGCGTGGGAGTAAATGCATGATCGTTCCCTAGTCATTGAAGAGAATATCTATACCTTGTATCTTTCCTTTTCCAGTATATTTTCTTTAACTACATCAGAAGTATCGTATGTATGGATGAGTGTGTGGACCCAGACATACGCTATTGACTTCTAATTACTATTGAGAGAGTTATTTTATTTTATTTTAATTATGGGTGGGTTCTATGAAAGCTAGGGCAGTGAAATTGCCCACGGATTGAAGGGACCATGACCCTTTTGTGGGGCCAACCATGATTTAGGTGTTTTATTCATGCCATTTATCTATTTTACCATCACATTTTAGGGCATTAGCTCAAAATTGAAGCATATCCAAAGCTCAAGTGGACCACACCACAGGAAGCAGTGAGGATTGAATGCTTGTTATAAAAACTTCCTAAGGCCTGGAAGTTTTGGATAAGCTTCGGTTTGTATTTTCCCTTCATCAAGGTCTGTATGACCTTATGAATAAGTTGCTTGACAAATAAACATGTGGGCCCTAGGAAGGTTTCAACGGTGGACATCATTTTACCCATGGTTTCCTGTGGTATGGTGCACCATGGGTTCTTGCTCTAAAATGATATGGCAAAATATATAGACAACATGTATAAAACACATACATCATGGTGGGCCCCACAGTCTTTACACCACACGCTATCCAGTTCCCTTTCGTTTGGGTGGTCCATGTGATCAGACCTGTCCTGGCCTTTTAGGCTCCAAAAATCTGATTAATCTGAAACTCATAAAATCGAAGGAATTAACTAGTAATCTGATTCTTAGTGACTAAAGCATTTTACATTTCCAAGTAGAGGGTCCGATCTTTCATTGTTGTGTTTGCATTTCCAGACTTGTTTTGGTGCCTGGTTCTGGTTGGATCGATCCGTCGGTCCCATCCAGGTTCTAAAACAGTACATTAATGTTTGAATTTCAAGCACATCATAAGCTGGGCCGCGCGTTCATGGCTGGAGATCATCGTCAGCTTGACACGCAAGCACCGCAGTCCCCTCTTGAGCTTCCATGTAGGTAAGGCCTACTTGGACTGCATATCCACACATCATCAAAGTAAAACAGCATTATTGGATGATCTCACACCGATTTATGAAAAGCTTTCTCATGAATTCTAATTTGGGTTATTTCTCTTTTGGACCCGTCCATTAGCAATCAACTAATTGACCCATTAAGGCATCATTCTAGTACAATTGTTGTTTTATGTATCAGCTGCATGTACAGTTTCTTAGTGGTAAACTCTGAGGAGTTTCAGCAGGAGGTCTTGGGTTTGATACCCATAGGTGGTGAAATCCCACTACTACGTGTGTGGGTGCGTTTCTTAGTAGTTATATATCATCAATCATACTTTAGCTGAAATTGAAGTTTTTCTCATTTCAATCATTACACTTGGAATTCCAAAACCCTTTTCTCCATTAAGGGCATGTTGGTTCAATGTAAATATAGATAAACAGTAGTAAAAGCACAATAATGAATACCAACTGTTTCACATATAGGCCAACTTTCATCTTAATTTTCAGGCAAAACTCAAACTTGTAAAAGCAAAAAGTCATATGTTATATCTACATTGTCTCCTTATAATGATTTATATGTTATTTCTACAATGCCCATTCATTTTCTCATATTATTTTAGGACAAGCTAAAAAATAAGACATGTAAAATCCAAGAAGACCACACCACATACAACAGTGGGTTCAATGGTAAAAGTCATTATTTGCTTCCTTTGGTATGGTCTACTTGGGCTTTAGATCTGCCTCATTTTTTATTTTTTTATCTCATGTTCAGAAATGATTTGTCAAAATGAATTAACGGTGTGGATAAAACACATACATTATTGTGGGGTTCACAAAGTTTTGCCACATTGACATGATAGGGGTCACTTAAATTGAGTGACCCCTTTGAGGCATCCTTGTTAGGGGAAATATCAAAGTAAATAATTATTATTTATTTATATTAAATTACTAGTAATTACATCTAACTAAACATGCCCTAACTACAAATCTTGGATGAATGCCAATCTTGCTGTTGGGCCACTTCGACGTAACTTCCAGAGAAGAAATTACCTACAAAAGCAAGTCCATATCAACAATGTTAGTAAATATATTTCAAAAAAATGCCAGTGAGCTTTTTTCATACCTATTTTGCATGAGCGTGGGATCAAGCTTATCTAGACTTACAACACGAAAATGACCTTGGCTCTCAAACACCCCTAAGTAAGACCCTTTTCTTATTGCTCTATACACTGTTTATCTCAGCTTTTGGCACTAAAAAATAGTAGCATGAGCATGTATTATTGCAACGTGATGGTTACAACACCTAACATGCTTAATGCATACATCATTTTTCTTAGTTTTATGTTTTAAGATGTTACACTCCTGAAATGTGTGATGGTGGAAGATTTCTTTTTCACTGGATGATGTTTTCGTTATTGTGTGGTTGATCCTTTTTTGGGGTGACAACGGCCCAACTTAAATGATTTGTTAGGCTCGTCTTTGCTTCCTTGACCGTGTAATACATTTCTGAAGGGTAGCATATGAATGTGCATTTAAATTAAAGACTGTAGTCACCACTAGCTGATTAAGCTGCAGTGTGTCCACAGTCGGCTAGAATCCGTGCTCCTGCCTTGGGCTGGGGAATTGTGAATTTCCCCGGCTTGAATGAGTCCTAATTCTAGTATGCAATCTGAGTAAAGGTATCGATTGCAAGAGAAGGGGTTGGGCGCTTTCTCTTACTCACACTTATATGCGGTGTCTACTTTAATGGACGTGCATTTTTTAGGAAAATTGCATATTTGCAAGAAAATTTAGTTACATGGCCATGCTACGCATAACCTTATGAGAAGGTTGGGTAGACTGGAAAAAAATAAATAGATCCTAGAGTCAAAATATAATGGGCAGGTAAGCAGAATAAAATAAAGCGATAGAATGTAATTAATGTAGTAAAAGAAAAGAAATAATGATTGCAGAAAAATAAATGTGCAGAATATACAACGTTCTGAGCTTGATTGAAATGTAAGAAAGAAAAAAGAGAAGCCAAATATATTTTTCTTGAATCAGTTAAGGAATAATTGGACGTCCCTAATCTTAACTCTACTTTGATGTAACAAGATTAGCTTTACTCAATTGAATTGTTGTTGTTGGATGAGGCAGAATCTGGGCATAGGTGTGATTAATGAAGCAAATCTTAAGTGGCCAGAACCTCCTTACTGTAGGAGAAATGAAACTAAGGAAAATTTTAAAATAAAATAAAAACACTTTTAGACTCATTCTTCTACCATTTCTACCTCTCCTGAATGGTGGGCAAATGCTTGTTTATATAGGCTTGAAAACCGTTGGTTAATGGGTGGCCGACCAACATTGGATAAAAATTTTACATGCAGTATGTCAAAAACTTACCAGGTGTCAAAATTGTGGCACCAGCTATATGTGGCTGTTCAATAGCCAACAGTCTACTTAGTTCAGGGTGGGGTGTCTATACATCTCCGTGATGATATTAGCTATCAAATATCTCTCACAATAGATATTTTTGTTTTTTTTTTTTTATAAAGATAATTGATCATGTGGTTTGGATCATCCAATTGATGACATTTTTGGGATATAGGCAATCCTAAAGAAGACCGATCAGCTGGATGGTCTGGATAGGCAAGCACGTACGGGTACTGTGATGGGCGAACATTAACATAGTTAACCTATGAGTTGGATGTTAGGAAAACCCTGGTAATGGTAGTAATGAGTCAAATGAGGAATGATTCCCAGATAAAAGATCCGGAATTGAGATAATACTTCACCTCCACTGTGATGTGAGTGTTCTAACCTTTAGGAACCGTTGATCATCGACCCATCCGACAGTAGAGATGATTGGAGGGATGGACGACACGCATTTTGTCACAAGTACAACAAATAGTGGAATAGTTTCAATTTTCAAAATGGTGACGTGAAGCATTTTCAAAAAGGTAGAAAAAGACAAGTGTCATTGACCTTGGTTGAAGTTCATGAAAGGCCTCCCATCCCCCAAATACTATCTGGGCACCTATCGAGTCCATGTATGTGTTGTTCCTTCAACAGCTAAGGCGATAGTTTTATGTTGCGAAGGTGATTGTAGGGATTGAAAAGCATAAGGAACGAAAGCAAAAACAAGTATCTTTGATGTTATCTAAGGACATGAAAGAGGCCCACCAAAATCCAATCCCTGATGGGGTTACCTTATCAATTCATCTTGACGTGTGTGTTGTTCATTCAACAAAGTGCAACATTTTCAGAAGGTGATGGAAAATCATCCAAAACCCAGACAGAAAAACATGCCATTTACCATAGGAAAGAACATGCAATGGCCCACTTCCAATCCCAAAATCCAATATGGGTATCAATCATTTTATTTTATTTTATTTCTCATGTATGTGTTGTTCATTCGAGTAGGGAGAGTAGCCGGTAGGCACTAGTACTTGCAACCAGGTCATTGTCTACAGGAACCGGATTAGCTGTTACCCGGGTAACACCTCAGTGGGTGTTACTCTAACTGTGTGGGGCCTACCTTGATGTATTTTTTATATATCCACGCTGTCTATATGTTTTCCCATATCATTTTAGTATTAGATTCAAAGTCTTAATAATATCCATATCTCAGATGGAACACACCACTAGAAACAGTGACTAAAGTCAATTAAAAACTTTTTGTGGGCCAGAGAGTTTTGAATCAAGCTGATATTATTATTTTCCCTTCATCCATTTATTCTTGAAATTATCAAAAGGTTGGATGTAAAAGAAACATTACAAAAACGTTACGAGAAGCCCTTTGGGATTTTTAATGGTGAGGCACTCAAACACCACTGTTTCTTGTGGTGTGATCCACCTGAGATTTAGATCTGCTTAAAATTTGGGATCACGTCCTAAAATAGGCCTTAAAAACGGACGGACAGCTTGAATGTACAAGAAATCATCAAGGTGGGCCCCACCGTAAGGGCAACACCCACTAAGGTGTCACCCGCTTAACAGCTAATCTGCTCCCCCATCCACAGCTGTGATGTTGGATGGAACCGAGCCAAACCAATTATAGGGTTTTACAGCAATCGTATCTCATGGATAGAAATATAAATATATTGATACGGGAAAAGATATATTTTGCACCATTGGATTTTTAATATATGCACCTTTTCTTCTACTTTTGGTGCTAGAATAGAACCACAAGATCATTAGCTCATAACAATAGCAGAAGAAAGGGGTGTATGATTTAAAAGAATGGGTGTAAAAATCAGTTCCTTTTGATTCGAGAAATGAAGTTGTCCTTTGCAAGCAAAAGTGGAAACATCAAAGGAAAAGAGGGTGTACACATTAAAATGTGGGTGTAAATATCAATACCTTTTGAGAAATTATAGTATACTCCAAAAGAGTATGTTTAGTTATACTCTAACACCCACCTTACACATTCCATACATGTCAATCTGACCATCGATCCAACTCGTGGGTTCTTAGAAAAGATGGGATGGTTAGAAAAGTACATTGGTCAGTTCATCTTATCCATCCCATCTGTCCCCACAATATGGACAGTGGAAAAGAAAAGTAGTCAATGGTCCAAATTCAGTAGGCAAATTGAACAGTCAGGATTCTTCCATCAGTTTCCCTTCTGGGCTACTCTCCAAATCTAGTGGGACCCATTATTCAGACATCTAGATTGACTTGCATTTACATATGAGTATGATCCTCCATACACTACTAGAGTAAGATGTGTTATCTTATTATAGATACGTAAACACATGAGATGGTGCTGAGGAGTCTGGGTAGACTCTATTTTAGCGAAAGGCAGAAATATGTTCTTGCATGTACGTAGAAATGGTGCATGAGATACCTATCCATCATACATTGTCCGAAAGAAGAGACGGCCTCTCTCTCTCTCTCATATAGAGTGTGAAGGACAGGAGGATGAATGGTGGGGAATAGATAATGTCTAGCTATAACACACGTACACACGTGTCTAGGTGGGGGTGCAGGAAAGATGAAAAGAGAGTATGGAAAGGTGGATGGGGCCGTGCAAGAGAAGTAAATGAAAAGCAGTCAGTGTATTTATTTTAGTGCACATGCTCGCTCGTACCATCAGATACCAATCCAACCTAAATGATTTAGAGAGAGATAGAGTCTGAAAGAGAGAGAGCAGCATTCCTACAGCTTTCTTGAAAGAGAGGAACCGTCCATTCATTGAAGATGTGTCTGTGTGTGAGAGACAGAGAGAGAGAGGCATTGGTGCTTTGCGTGCAACAGGAGAGAGGCTGGGAATCCATGCGTGCAATACAAGTTAGAACGGTCCCAAAAGATATATAAGATGATGTTTATGTCATGTCAATTGCAGGCTAATCCCACACTCCAAGAATCCAACTCCCAACGATCATGCACCTGCACGTGGCGTACTGGCACATGTGTGTGATTTCACCGGCGTTCATGACTCAGATTCTAAAACTGGACGGGACAGGCCCACTTACCAGGTGGCACGCATGTGGGAAGAAATGAATGGTTGGGAATGATAACGTGCGTCGATGGGGTGACTTTGTGGGAAGCGGATTGGCAGGTGTACCTCACACCAGTTATATGGCTGGTGTATTGACGTCAGCAAGTTGAGGTATGTGTTATATCTAAACCGTCCATTCATTTGGCAAGCTTGTCTTAATGCTTGAGACTAAAACATAAGACAAATCTAACCATCAAGTGGACCACACTACAAAAAGTAGTAAAGGATTGAACATCTACCATTGAAAACTATTTTAGGGTCACAGAAGCTTTGGATCAATATGAAATTTGTTTTTCCTCCTCATTCAGGTCTTTGTGACCTTATGAACAGATTCGAATGAAAATAAACATTATGGTGGGCCCTGCGAATTGTTTAAGGGTAAAAATTATTATCTCCGCGGCTATTTGTAGCGTGTTCCAAATTATCTTTGAATATGATTCATATTTTGAGACAATAACTAAAATGATCTCTAAAAATAGATGAACGGTGTAGATACAATAAATATATCACTGTAGGGGCAATGTAAGTTTGATCTCCTTTGAACCGGAACCATCCCTAGCTCCGAAGGGCAAGTTGGTAGGCTGGCTCACCTTGATGTATCTGTACATCCAAACCATTAATCCTTTTTCTCGTATTATTTTAAGTCATGAACAAAAAAATGAGGCATATCCAACGCTCAAGTGGACCACACCAATACAAAGTATTAAACGTCAGTTGCATTAAATGCAAGAGTCATCTATGGTGTGGTCCATTTGATCGTTGGATCTCTCTCTCATTTTTGTACGGAGGCTGAAAATAATACGATAAAAGGAATTGACGGTTTGGATGCACAGATACATCACGGTGGGCCTGCCCACACACCTGCCCGGGGACGGGCGGGGTTGTACGCAATCTGCGTCCTTTGAACCGTTCGTACAACTCGGAGCTGGAGGAACCTCAGTGCTCGTCTTCGCACGAGACGTACATCCAGTAGTTATAAACATGGTGTGTGATACATCAGCCAATCCGCTTCCGACTTTGTGGGCATCTGGAATTTGCATTGCTCTACGTAAGCTCCTCTAATCTGTACCGTTCACCAAATCTCATGATATGTGGCCACCATTTGCTGATCTCACACGTGTATAATAATGGTCACATTGAGGGCCTGTTTGGATTGAAAGTAAACTAAGAGTTTCTACGAATTCATGGAAAGTAAAGAAAATTACGTTGTTTTTTATGTGAACTCACCTTTTACTGCTTTTGGATTTTTTTTTTGTTAGAATTTGTAGAAACATAATTTCTCAATTTTTACCTTTGTTGGGTAGTACACATTTATTTTCTGACCTACCCTTATGAAAGATATCTTCCACCCTTGTAGACAAATGGATAAATCAAAGCTTCTTCCTAAACGTGCTATCATCTATCTTCGAATGCCTCACATATACCTCATATTTGTTTCAAATGATCAATTATCTATTTTCGATAATACAGAAACATGTCATGATGCTATATATGCCACCATCCATCTTATTTTGCACACTAACCTATCACATGTGTCACCATCCATCTTATTTTGCACACTAACCTATCACATGTGTCATGTACCACGTGTTATCATCCATCTTCAGTCACTCCAAATATGTCATATATATTTTCCAATAGTAATAATGTACACAAGTGTCACACGGGTAAATGTATATCTTGTGTCACATGTGTCACCATACAACTTTAAGTACCTCACTTATACCATGTGTACATGACTATTTAACTTCAAATGCTCATGTTTGCCTTGCATACCACGTGTGCAACTATACAATTTCAAATATGTACGTGCTAATCTGGCACATGAAAGTGAGTATCTAGATATTTTTCAAGAATTTTTATTTTGTTTTATGAATGAACAAATTTAAAAATAGATACTAAATTTAAATAAAAATATAAGAAAGCAATTGCTCCTTTTTCATAGTTTTCTGAAAATAAATTTTGTTAAGAAATACTATTTACTTTCTTATGCTTTCCATGAATATAAAAGAACTTTAAGAGAATGTAAGGAAAATAAAAATGTAACATAAGTAACAAATTGACATTGGACCTATAGGAAGGATATCCTTTGTACCTTTTTGTTTTATCAAAGAAAGATATTGAAAAATATTTTTTCTTTACATTTGAAATTGTTTCAATTGCTTTCCCATAAAAATAAATTTTTTTCTTTTAAAAATTGTCATTTAAAATGTCACATCAGGCAAATTATTTTCCATCCATTTGAGTTTTTTTTATTAATAAAAAAAATATTGCACTCCTCATCAATGAGAGAAAGCAAATGCAAACACTTTACATTTGATGCTTCCAAAGTAGGTATAAATGTCTAATCATTGTAAACGGTTTGCATTCCCCAATTTTTATTCTATCCAAACAAAACCTAAAGGCCTGTTTACATGAATTTGGAACCCCCAGGATTGGAAACCCCCTGGATTTGCAATCATCATAGTGTGTTCGACACCTTAGAGTGTGAATCAACTTTATTCCAAAAATACTTATGCATGATATATTTACAAGGGTTTCAATTTAATTACTAAATCAACTTTAATATCCCTAATCAGTGAGATGTATAATTTTTGACACTATGGTTGTGATAAACCCACTGAAATATATGTTTTTCATGAAAATAATGAAATTTCAAGTCCCAAATGGACCGCAAGCACAAGATCATGTCTAAGCGACTAACCAACGATTTTTAATCGCTGATTAATAGGGACAATGTTTGAACGGTGCTGATTTACATGGACAATGTTTGGATGATGTTGATTAGTAGGCCATGTGTCTAATAGAATGATAGTGTATAGTGACACACATGTCACACCCGCAACTATTGAAATGATTTTAGGGCCAGTTTGGGCGAAGGGATTAGGTGGGATGAGATTTAAAAAACATAATTATTACCCATGGCATGGATTGTCCCCTGTTGCCATAGGATCAGATTAATGCCATGTTTTGTTAGTAATATGGTGGTACATTGAATGGATTACCCACCATCATTTCAACTTATTGAGAATAACACATGTGTTATATCTAAACCGTTCATTTGTTTTGTAACCTCATTTTATGGCATGGGCCTAAAAATGAGGTAGATCCAAAACTTATGTGGCCCCAAAGAAGTTTTCAACGGTAAGTATTCAATCCCCATTACTTTCTATGATGGGGTCCACTTGAGCTTTAGATTTACTTGATTTTTTGGCCCATGCTCTAAAATAATCTTGAAAAATGGGTGAACAGTGTGGATATAGCCCACACATCATGGTGGGACCTACACAACTTGCTAACATTGAGTGAAATTGGCATGGGACCCAATGCAATTCCATCTCATCTAATTCCAAGCTTTTCCATTCTTCCTAAACATGGAGTGGAATTGGCACAAGACCAGATGAATCCCATCCCACCTAATCCCTTCTAATCCCACCACCCAAACACGCCCTTAGTGTAATCCAAGATCTCACTATGGATTGCAAACCCCCTCAAAGAGGGGATTGGAAACCCCCTAGATTTGCAACCCCCATTTACTTTATGCGCCAAACAACCAAGGGGATCTGAAACCCCCTCCAATCCCCTCCAACCCACAGTGCCAAACAACTCCCAAGTCTACCCAAAGAACGACACAAGCATGTGAAAGAACCGCTGCAAAAAATTTGCGACGCACTATGACTTGTGACAAAGGGCAAAGGAATGAATAGTTAAGAGAGAAGGAAAGAGTAAGACAAGAATGATCTCTTATATTATAAGAACTCTTTTAATTGTTCGATAATATGATATTGCACTCTTTACACTATGCTAAACATAATAGGAGTTACAATCCACTATTCCATTAGAATCCAAGGTGAGAATAATTGAATATAAGGCAAAGTATTTAACTAAAACATAATGAATCTGAAGATAAGGGACCTTACATGGACCTATTAGATTAACAATAATCTTTAATGCTCTTATCTTTTGTTAATCTTGCATGTCTAGCTTACAAACAACATTCTTTCTTTAGATTTCAAGGCAATCACACTACTTACATCATTTTATATTTATTATGTCTCTCTTAAAGAAGACTTTGTTAAATGTCATCAACACCTCTCTTAAATATTTCGAAGTCTTTCGGAAACTTCCAGACATTTCTAAAAAATTCTAGAATTTTCTAGAATCTTTCGAAAACTTCTAGAGTTTGATAGAGTTTTCTTAACTCTTTCAGAATATTCCGGACTATGCTAGAACCTTTTGAATTCTCTTAGAATGTTTCGTAATATAATAGAACCTTATAAGATATTTGGAAGCTTGTAGAACTCTTTAGAGTTATGTTGATTCTAAAATCTTTCATAGCCCTCTATAAATATAAGAAGTGTCTCATTATGTACATTTATATTAACAACAAAAAGTGAGTTCAAGAGTGAGGTGTCCAAGTGTTAAGAGTTCAAAAGAGTTTTTTCTTGTATGTGAGAGTTGTCATTTAAAAGTGATAGTTTGTGAGTGTTGTAAAGTATACCCTTGTTGTGTACAAGTATTTGTAATAAATAAAATTACATTTACTTGTCATGTTCAATTCTTCAATTTGGTATCAGAGCGAGGTTTGGTTGGGATCCGTTTTCTAAGGTGATCGTGCACAGTTTGTAGACTGTGAAGTTTGTTGGTTTACTTGGTAAAGGGAGCGATAATCACACCAAGTCACGATGGCGGATCTTGTAAACACAATGAGTGGAGTTACGAGGCTTAACAACCACAACTATCAAAGTTGGATGAGTTGCATTAAGTCCTACATTGAAGAGTAGGACTTGTGAGAGGTTGTTAATGGAAATGAGATTACCCCACCTCCTAAGAAAAATGTTGAAGCACTCCGAAAGTGAAAGATTAAGGCCGGGAAGGCAATGTATGTGCTTAAGTCAACCATTGAGGATGAGTTGCTCGGGTGAATCAAGGACGACAACACACCCAAGATGGCATAGGACACCTTTACATCATTGTTTTCAAAAACAAATGATGCTCGACTTGAATATTTAGAAAATGAGTTAATGTCCACCACCCAAGGAATTAAGTCGGTAAGCAAATACTTTATAAGAGTAAAAGATTTATGCATGCCAAGAAATTTCAGAATTAGATCGGAAAGTAAATATTCATGAGGAAAAAATGAGGAGGATCATTATACACGGGTTGAAGCCCGAGTATAATGCTTTTATCACGGTAATACGAGGATGACCTACTCAACCTACTCTTATAGAGTTGGAGAATTTGTTGGCCAATCAAAAAAGTTTATGCAAACAAATGGCTGGAGTGTCGATAAATAAGAAAGATGAAGCACTCTACTACAATAATAAAAAAGGCAGATATCAACAGCAGAACAGAAAGGGCGAACAAAGTCAGCAGAACTTTGAAAAGTCTAAGAAGAGAGAAGACCAAGGAAGAAGTCCTCGGACAGGGGGAGTTTAATCCGACAACAACACCAATAAATGACAATCCTCCATATCTCGAAGGTATGATATAGAGTGTTTCAATTGCGATAAGAAAGGTCACTTCGCAAAAAAATGTTGGTTCAAGAAAAAATCAGCCGAAGGTAACTTGGTGACTTCTAAAAATCACCAAGAAGACAGTGAAGATGACTGGGACTTTCAAGCATCCTTAGCAGTGTCTGAATCCATCAAAGGAGATTGTTCAGAGAAGGAGATAAATTTTGATGAACCACTCAAGCAGTCTGATGAAGTAGCTGCTTTCTCAATAGTGACAGAGACATGTGAAATAGCCCTTGCCGCAGTTTCCAATCAAGGAGCTATCAACTATAGTGATGATTGGATCGTTGATTCAGGGTGCTCAAATCACATGACAGGTAATAAGAAGAAACTGTTAAGTTTATCTGCCTACAAAGGAGATCGGGTGGTGATAACAACTAATAATTCAAGGTTGCCGATAACTCACGTAGAGGATGTTAAGGTGTATCGAAACTTTAAACCGTTAGGTACACCTATCATGGAAGGACGACGCTTGGAGTCAATCTACGTAATGTTAGTTGAATCAACTTGTATAGATAAGACTTGGAAAAATGAGACTGTAGATCTCTGGCATGCACGTTTAAGGCACGTGAGTTATCATATGCTGAAGATAATGATGAAGAAGGCTATGCTCAAAGATTTTCCCCAGCTGGATGTTCGAGAAGATATAATTTGTGTAGGGTGTCAATTTGGCAAAGCACACCAAATGTCATATGAAGAGTCAAAGTTTAGAGCTAAAAAATCCTTGGAGCTTTTCCACTCAAACGTGTTCAGACGGGTAAAACAGACATTGGTTAGTGGCATGCGTTACATGGTGACCTTCATTGACGACTTCTCAAGGTACGTTTAGGTTTACTTCATGAAAGAGAAGTTAGAAACTTTATTAAAATTTAAAGAATTTTGGGAGAAGGTCGAAAGTGAGTTCGATAGAAAGATCTAATGCTTGCGAACGGATAATGGTGGAGAATATACATCGAAAGAGTTCTCAAATTATCTGAAGGAGTGTAGAATCCGACGACAATTGACTTGTTCGGGTACTCCACAACAAAACGGCGTTGCTGAAAGAAAAAATCATCACCTTGCAGAAATATGTCGGAGCATGCTACATGCTAAGAATGTGCCCAGCTGATTCTGGATAGAGTGCATGCAAACGGCAGCTTATGTGATCAATAGGCTATCACAGGCAAAACTAGGCTTTGTCTCACTCTTCAAGCAGCTATGGAACATAAAGCCCAAGGTGAGTCACTTCCGAGTCTTCAGATGTGTATGCTATGTGTTTGTGCCTGATTACTTGCGTAGCAAGTTGGATAAGAAGGCAATTCGTTGCATCTTTTTGGGATATAGCAGTGAAAAAAAATAATGAAAATGTTGCAATCCTGCAACTGGTCGGTGCTACACGTCGAGGAGTGTTATCTTTGATGAAGCCTCATCATGGTGATCGCCACTGAAGGAGGAGCTGCCAAACTCTCAAGACTTAGAAGATGAACTGCATGAGAAGATGGGGGAGACAAGGGAAGGAGAAGAATCTCTTAGTTCAACTAAGGAGTTGACGCCTACAGCAGGAGATGGTAAGTGACTAATCTTTCTAGAACACCAGATAAATTTATGAGTCCATGACAAACTAGAGTACATCAAAGAAGTCCAGAAGAGCTTCACCTGAGTCAACTGAAGGTTGCGGTAGACAACTCACCCCTTAGGAGGACGACTAGACAGAGAAAGCCTAACCCAAGATACATGAATGCTGCCTTAGCAGAAGAAGAGACCGTGAAAGAGCCAACGACATTTAAAGAAGCATCCCAGGACATAAAATGACAGAAGGCGATGAAAGAAGAGATTAAGGTATTGAACCAAAATCAGACTTGAGAATTAGTTCCAAAACCCAATGATGTGAAACCGATATCATACAAATGAGTGTACAAAGTCAAGACTCGCTCCGATGGATTAATAGAAAGGTACAAAGCTCGACTAGTGGCTAGAGGATTCTCACAAGAATATGGGTTGGACTATGATGAAACTTTTAGCCCAGTAGCAAAAATGACAACGATGCAAGTACTACTAGCACTTGCAGCGAGCAAATCTTGAAAGCTGTGGCAGATGGATGTAAAGAATGCCTTTCTACATGAAGAAATTGATCGAGATATTTACATGGAGCAACCAAGTGGTTTTCAAAGTAAAAGGCATCAGGATTACGTCTGCAAACTAAAGAAGGTCTTGTATGGGCTTAAACAAGCACTGAGGGCATGGTACGAAAAGATAGGAGAATTCCTTGTGCAAAGCAGATTCTCAGTGGCACCTGTGGACTCCAGTCTCTTTGTAAAATTTCAGGAAGGTAAACTAGTAATAGTGCTAGTGTACGTGGATGACTTGATCATCACTGAAAATTATGACGATGAGATTGAAAGGACATGAGAGAACTTGTCTATACGATTCCAAATGAAGGAACTTGGAGAACTGAAGCATTTTCTTGGGCTGGAGATTGACCAAAGTAAAAAAGACATATTCCTCTGTCAGCAGAAGTACGCCAAAGACCTATTAAATAAATATGGGATGCTCGAATGCAAGCCAATTGCTACACCTATGGAGGCTAATGCTAGGCTATGTTCGGAAGAAGGAAAAGACTTGGAAGATGCAACTATTTACCGACATATAGTTGGTAGCCTAATCTACCTTACATTATCGCGGCTGGATATAGTATACGCACTTGGTGTAATTAGCAGGTTCATGAAAATACTAAAGAAGCCACATTTTGAAGCAGTACGTCGAATACCGAGGTATGTGAAGGGTACTGTAGACCTTAGTCTATTATACAAGAAAGGTGGAGCATGCAAGATAGTTGGGTACTGCGATGCTGACTATGGTGGTGATCATGACACACAACAATCAACTACTGGATACGTATTCAACCTTGGCTCAGGAGCAATCTCTTGGTGTAGCAAGAGACAACCTACAGTATCTTTATCAACCACGGAGGCTGAATACAAAGCAATAATAATGGCAGCACAAGAAAGCACATGGCTTATACAGTTAATAAGAGATCTTCATCAACCAGATGATTATCCAATGATATTGCGCTGCGATAATCAATCAGCAATCTACTTAGCTGAGAATCTAGTGTTTCATGCTAGGACCAAGCATGTGAAGGTACACTATCACTTCGTGAGAAAGAAAGTACTTTAAGGAGAAATCAAGATGAGTCATGTGAAAATCGACGACCAAGTTGCAGACATACTCACGAAAGGACTTAGTAATGCTAAGTTCACTGAATTTAGAAAGTAACTTGGCATGATGACCAAGGCAGAATTGTAAGAGATGGTGTTGAGGGGGAGTGTTAAATGTCATCATCACCTCTCTTGAATATTCTAGAGTCTTCCGGAAACTTTCAGACATTTTTAAAAAATTCGAGAATTTTTTAAAATCTTTCGAAAACTTCTAGAGTTTGATAGAGTTTTCTTGACTCTTCCAGAATATTCCGGACTATGCTAGAACCTTCTGAATTCTCTTAGAATGTTCCGTAATATAATAGAACCTTATAGGATATTTGGAAGCTTATAAAACTCTTTAGAGTTATGTTGATTTTAGAATCTTCCATAGCCCTCCATAAATATAGGAAGTGTCTCATTATGTACATATACATTAACAACAAAGAGTGAAAGCAAAGTGTCTAAGTATTAAGAGTTCAAAAGAATTTTTTCTTATGTGTGAGAGTTATCATTTAAGAGTGATAGTTTGTGAATGTTGTAAAGTGTACCCTTGTTGTGTACAAGTATTTGTAATAATTAAATTACATTTACTTGTCCTGTTCAACTCTTCATACTTGTTATAGTAGTTATCGTATTTTTGTAAACTATCACCCCTCACATACCTGACCCTTCTAATGTCGTGCTAGAGTTTTGAGATAATTACTTTGCTTGTTCTTGATTGTGAATAACCTATCAAGTGTATCTCCTACTTGCTTTTTCATTTTCACTTGAAATGCCCACATCTCCTTCTTCACAGGATCTACAAGATATCTGTGGTTGACTCACTTATAGCCTTCAATAATTTCACCCCTTTAGGTATGACTTGCATAGGTCATAGTCGAAGTCTGATTATTTTCTCCAAAACAAGAAAACACCATATCTTAACATCTTTTCCTAAACCAAAGTGGATTATTTTTTATAGTGCTTAAGCAATTATATTTATGAGTGTGATTTGATCTAAAATACTATTACTAATATAAATTAACTTAAATGATCATGTGTGAGTTTGGTTCAATGAACCAATCACTACACAAGATATTTGCTAGGTTACCCCGATCTTAGCACTTAGATAAATCTTGTTTGTCAATAATCTTGAACGAATCAATCAAATATTGATGAATATATATAATCGATCCAACACTTTGAAAATGGTGTTTCTGTTCGGAAACAAAATGTTCTAGATGCTCCTATAAATTTGTGCTTGATTAATGCATAATTGATCAAACATTATTTGAAAATGATGTTTTCATTCATAAACAAAATCTTCCAAATGTTCCTGAAAATTTGTGCTCCCATTAGCATCAGGATCCCAATTCATAGATGACCAAATTTGTACAAAGTTACCATGATCAAAGCTAGTGGCTATGATACCACTTGTAACTTTTATGCAACTGATTAATCAAACATGTCATGTTTCATGGCATAGATTATAGACATCACAATATTTATTAGACATATTGTAACACCTTTGTAAATAACATAAGTTAAATAATGATCACTACATTACATGAAAATGCGAAAAAAAATTTATAACCATCAAATTTGATAGTCAAGGGCTATTAAATAATTTGTTAGTTATTCGACGGGTAAGGGCCATTGATTTTTTGTGATTTGGGGATAAACAAAAAATTTCGAGCGCTTAAACCCTAATCTCTCTCTCTCATTAAGCCCCTCTCCCATATTTCTCTTTTCAGTTTTAAACGGTGGGTCCCTTTTTGAATATGGATGGTCAGTGTGATATGGCACATACATCAATGTGGACCCAGGGTGGTCCGGATGGTGGCCCCATTGTTCCCAACAATGGGGCTCCCCTGAAATGTCTAAATGGGTGGATGATGTGGATATAGAATAAATGTAATGAGGTGGGCCCCACTGTCTAGTAATCACAGTGGGTCCCACTGACGTCGTGGGCCCACCCAAAAAAAAAACCTAAAAAAACTAGATAAAATTCATCTACCTTGTTGGACTGCCCATTAAGGTTTCAACTGTGGATGTCAACCCCACTGATCTTTGAAGCAATTTCTTAAGTTTTTTTTTTTTTTTTTTTTTTCACTCAATAAAACAGACTCAAACTAGTTACATTTGTAATGAAAGAGTTGGTTTGAGACCTCCATGTACTAATTATATACATAAATGATCATTTATCTTTAGGTAATGATGAATAGATTATGTTAATTATGAGAAATAGAAGTATGGAACAAATTAAATAAATGTTAGTTAATATAATTATATATATACATAAATGATAATTGGTCTTTAGCGAATGATGAATAGATTATGTTAATTATGAGACATAGAAGTGTGGGACAAAATAAATGTTAATTACTATAATTGTATGTGTAAATGATAATTGGCGTTTAGCTAATGATGAATACATGATGTTAATTATGAGTCTTAGAAGTATGGGACAATATATATTGACAGATTTTTTACCATACATGTACAAAATCATGATTTACACAAAATCTGCAAGACTTACACAAAATCTGCAATTAGATTATTTTAGAACTCAATCAAATATATTTTTCCATTCATAGCTCGTTGTACATCTATTTATTTGTAAAGCTCAATACAAAATCTACAATAATTCAATCAAATATATTTTTCCATTCATAGCTCGTTGTACATCTATTTATTTGTAAAGCTCAATACAAAATCTACAATAATTCAATCAAATATTTCTCTCCCTCTTTCATCTTTACATGGTATCAGAGCCTAAAAAGATCAGCCCATTCTGTCATGGCCAACAACAACACCCCATCCATCCCCTCCTCTTATCTTCTTCACCCATCAGATTCTCCTAATTTAATTCTCGTCAATAGCCTTCTCATAGGGGACAACTACCCCAAATGGCAAAAGGCCATGACAAGAACCCTTGATGCCAAGAACAAACTTGGTTTTGTCGACGGCACCCTCACACCTCCTGAATCGACCAAACCAGAAAATACTCAGTGGAACCAAACGAAGGATATGGTCCTTACCTGGATCCTCAACTCCATCAGTCCTTCTCTCGCCAATTCCCTTGAATATCATACAGATCCCTGCGATGTCTAGCTCGACCTCTCTTCCCGTTTCTGTCATGGAAACGATGCCCGCATCTATCACCTAAAACGAACCCTCTCATCCCTTCAACAAACCACAAATTCTGTCCATGATGACTACAACCAAATCAAACAGATTTAGGATGAACTTGGCCATCTCCATACCACAACTAACATCAAAGACCTGCAAAAACAGGTTGATGATGAACGTGTTTTTCAATTTCTTCTTGGGCTCAATGATTCGTTTGCTCATCTTCGGACCCAAATCCTGGCCATGGATCCACTTCCCTCCATAAGCAAAGTCTTCTCAATCTTGTTTCAAGAAGAACAACAGAGACTCCTCAACCTTCAACCATTATCCTCCGAAACGATGGCAATGGCTACTCGCACCACTGCTCGCCCACGATCCCCTCTAAAGTGCACAGCATGTGGCAAAGATGGTCATACTCGTGAACGTTGCTGGACCATCATCGGGTACCGTCCAGGCAGAGAGCCTCGTACTAACAAATCGCGGCCGTCCATCTTAGGGCAACTTCCATCGACTACGAATCTGGTCTCTCATACTCCATCCACTTCAAGTCCGGTCCCTGTATTGTCACCGGAGCTGTATCAGAAGTTGTTTAGCCTCCTCGCACCATCGCAACCTCTAAATGATCCATCCCCTACAAATTTCGTTGGTAACCTCTTCTCCCCATCTGCTTTCTCCTTCAATCGGCGCGTCCATTGGGTGGTAGACAGTGGTGCGAGCCACCACATCTGCCACCAACGCGATGCTTTTATCGATTTAAAGCCTCTTGCCTCCCCTCACCACATTCGGCTTCCAACAGGATAAGATATCCCAGCCGAAGGGCTGGGTTCTTGCATTCTCTCCCCTTCTCTCAAATAAAAATATGTTTTGTATGTTCCACTTTTGTCCTTTAATTTACTCTCAGTTTTCTAAATTACCCTTCATAATTCTTGTGTTATCTCTTTTTCCTCTAACACTTGTTTATTTCAGGACCCTCAATCGATGAAGCCGATTGGAGCAAGTGATCTATGCAACGGGCTCTACGTGTACCGCCCCGACCCTCTTGTCATTTTTACTGCTCAATTTACTGCTAATAAGACCCTATGGCATCAACGTTTAGGACATCCCTCCAGTTTTACTATTCCCAGTATTTTTAATTCTCCTTTTATTCTTTCTGAATGTGATGTTTGTGCTCGTTCTAAGCATACAAGATTACCTTTTTCCAATTATGCCAATAAAAGTGATTCTCGTTTTAATCGTATCTTTTGTGATATTTGGGGTGGTTATCACACCGCATCTTTATGTGGTGCTCATTATTTTCTCACAATTGTTGATGATTTTTCTCGCACCACATGGGTATATCTTATGCGTTTTTAAATCTGAGGCTTACACCCATTTAACGCACTTCTTCGCTCTTGTCCACAATCAGTTTAACACTACAATCAAAATTATTAGAACTGATAATGGACAAGAATTTCTTTTCCATCAATTTCAAACATACCTACACAATCACAACATCATTCATGAACGTACCTGTGTCGAAACTCCTCAATAAAATGGCATTGCGGAACGTAAACACCGGCACCTTCTAAATGTTGCCCGTAGTCTTCATTTTCAAGCACACTTACCTCTACTTTTTTGGGGTGATTGTGTTCTCACCGCAGCCTACCTTATCAATCGCACCCCTAGTCGCACTCTCCAAAATAAATCACCTTTTGAAATTTTACTCAATAAACCTCCAAACTATGATCATCTTCGAGTATTCGGATGTCTTTGTTATGCACAAACCCTCAGCGCTCACCATGAAAAATTCTCCCCGTGCCACTAAATGTGTCTTTCTTGGCTACCCAAGTACACATAAAGCCTATAAGCTCTACAACCTCAATACTCAATCCGTCTTCTACTCTCGAGATGTCACCTTCCATGAACAAACATTCTCTTTCCAAGATCTTCCTAACACTCCTTCTCTTTCCACTCCTATCATTTCTCTTCCCATCACTGAACCTATTATATCTCTTTCTCATGATCCCCCGACCTTTCCTAACTCTCCTGACTCCCCTAACTCTCCTGATTCCTCGACCCCCATGACCTTATCAAACACATCTCCACTAGCTCCTCGCCCTCGCCGCACTATTACTCGACCTACCTACCTTCACAACTATATCTGTCCCACCTTACATGCGGAGCCCACGACATCTACACCTGCTTCACCGGCTTCAGGTACTGCTCATCCTTTGTTTGCTTTTCTTTCATATTTTCATTTTTTCCCTTCAGATATTACTTATTTGACTGCTCTTACCTCCTGTACTGAACCCCCATGCTATTTTAATGCTATCCGCTACTCTCACTGGCGTGAGGCTATGTCTGCTGAGCTTCGTGCTTTAGAGGATAATTCCACCTGGACTCTTGAGCCTCTTCCTCTTGGTAAGAAACCCATTGGGTGCAAATGGGTTTTCAAAACCAAACTCAAAGCCGACGGATCTATCAAGAGGTACAAAGCTCGACTCATTGCCAAAGGATACACTCAGGTTGAAGGACTTGACTACCATGAGACTTTTGCTCCGGTCGCTAAAATGACCACGGTCCGCTGCTTACTGGCAGTTGCAGCTACCAAAATTGGATTATTCATCAGCTTGACGTCAACAATGCCTTCTTGCACGACGATCTTGATGAAGAAGTTTACATGACACCACCACCTGGATGTTGTCCTCCAGGGGAGACCCGTGTCTGTCACCTTAGAAAATCCCTCTATGGCCTCAAACAAGCCTCCCAAAACTGGTTTTTTAAATTAACATCTATGCTTCTTGATGCTGGTTTTCATCAGTCTCAGGCGGATCATTCTTTGTTCACTCTCATCACTTCCACCAGCATCACTCTTGTCCTTGTTTACGTTGATGACATCCTGGTTGCTGGTAACGACATCTCTCAAATCGAGCTTTTTAAGCAAATTCTCTCCACTCACTTCGAGACAAAGGACCTTGGTTCCTTGAAGTACTTCTTGGACTCGAAGTTGTTCGCTCTCCCAAAGGCATCTTTCTTGACCAGCGCAAATATGCTCTCGACATTCTCTCTGACAGTGGACAACTTGGTGCACGGACTGCTCTTTTTCCTATGGAGCAACATTTGAAGCTTAATACTCAAGATCGTGACCTTCTCTCTGATCCTGGCCTTTACCGTCGCCTTGTTGGCTGTCTCATCTATCTGACCATCACCAGACCAGACATTGTTTATGCCGTCAACACACTCAGTCCTTTCATGCATGCTCCTCGGGTCCCCCACATGACTGCAGCTACCAGAGTTCTCCGCTACATCAAAAGCTGCCCCGACCAAGGCATCTTCTTTCCTTCATCCAATAGTACACATGTTACAGCTTATACAGATTCTTATTGGGCCAGCTGTCCCACCACCCGCCGCTCCACTACCAGTTACTTTATTCAATTAGGCACCAGTCCAATCTCATGGCGCACCAAGAAGCAGAATACAGTTGCTCGCTCTTCCGCTAAAGTTGAATATCGAGCCATGGCTGTCACAACCTGTGAACTCACTTGGTTAAAACAACTTCTTACTGATCTTGGTGTCTCTCATCCCGAGCCATTCACTCTACATTGTGACAATCAATCTGCACTATATATTGCACACAATCCTGTGTTTCATGAGCGTACCAAACACATTGAGATTGATTGTCATATTATTCGTGACAAAATTCGCTCGGGCCTCCTCAAAGCTATCCACACTTCTTCCAGTAAGCAAGTTGCCGATATCTTCACCAAAGCTTTAAGACATGAACTTTTTCATCATTTTTCGCGCAAGTTGTGCATTACGGACCTCCATGCGCCAACTTGAGAGGGAGTATTGACAGATTTTTTACCATACATGTACAAAATCATGATTTACACAAAATCTGCAAGACTTACACAAAATCTGCAATTAGATTATTTTAGAACTCAATCAAATATATTTTTCCATTCATAGCTCGTTGCACATCTATTTATTTGTAAAGCTCAATACAAAATCTACAACAATTCAATCAAATATTTCTCTCCCTCTTTCATCTTTACAATATAAAATTTAACAATTATACCAAAAAAAAAATGACAAATATTGCACGTTTGATCTAAGATGGTTATAATTTTTATAAAATTAACAATGGCACTTGAAAAGTTTGTAATTCAAGCAACCAAATGCTTTACTCAGTGGTTTTATATATGATAAATTTTGATGTAATTCATTTCCATGATCAAATTGGATGCATGTCACCAAAGCATGTGAGTAGTATATATAGAGGAGAAAAATATAATGATGCGAAAGTGATGCTTTGACGGCAACTAGCGTTTCTTAGGCCCTTGATTATCAATGTGTTTACTAAGACATTTAAATTTAAATTACATCTTTTATGTACATATGGTTTGATAAAATATTGCTTCTACACAGTGACATTAGGCCATCAAATTCTGTCTCCGCCGACATCTTCATTCGGTGGCTCCCTTGAGGCGATGAAAAGAATTTGACAATTTCGGATTTGGTGTTTGACTTTCGAAAATTCGACGGCAATTATCGACACCCAAATCCGTCCACTTTTTTTCAAATTTGGGCCTTCAAAGTTGGACGTTTTTTCACGTTGTTGGTTTTCTCCTCACCTATTTAAATTCAAATGCCCAACCATTATCACCATGTTTGTTGTTGAATTGATACAGCACAGGAGTTGGAGACACCAACCCGGTTATCTACGGCTTGAGGAGCCTTAGGTCCGTAAATCATCCACATAAAGGCCCTTTTTTTTTTTTTTTTTATCAGAGCAATGCATCAATGCATTTACCTGAAAAAGCAGTTTTAAGTTGAAGAACATGAAATCCATGGGCATGGATGTACTCTGATGGTGTGATTAAAATTTGATGGACAGAGTAATCGATTAGCCCACGATGACAGAATGGAAGAGTGTGTGTGTGTGTGTGTGTGTGTGTGTGTGTGTGTGTGTGTGTGTGTGTGTGTGTGTGTGTGTAAAATCTTACTAACAACAACTTTGATGTGTGTTCAATCAGTTTACATGGCGTGGCGATTAAACATAAAAATAAGCCCGAAAACGGGTTCATCTCATTTTAGTTATGATTAATTAAGATTGACTCATTTCAGAAATGGGCCTATTTGGTAAGCGCCTGAAAATGGGTTTATCTTATTTTATTTATGTTAACTAAAATGGACGCATTTTAGATAGATGGGCAGGTTTGGTAGGCACCCGAAAACGGGTTCACCTCAACTAAAATGGGCTTATTTTGAAAAAAAGGGGCCTGTTTGGCAGATGCCTGAAAATTCATTTTAGTTAGGCTAATTTGAGAGAGAAGGACCTGTTTGGTAGGTGCCTGAAAATGGGTTCATTTCATTTTAGAGAGAGGCTTGTTTGGTAGATGCTTGAAAATGAGTTCATTTTATTTTATTTACGATTAATTAAAATGGGTTCATTTTATATGCATGGGCCTGCTAGGTAGGCCCTGAAAATAGGTTTATCTCATTTTAGTTATGCTAAACTAAAATGGGCTCATTTTAGAAATATGGGCCTGTTTGTTAGGTACCTGAAAATGGGTTCATCTCATTCTAAAATGAGCTCCTTGTAGAGACATGGGTTTGTTTTGTAGCCACATGAAAGTGTTGATCTATTTTAGTTATATTAACTAAAATGGGCTCAGTTTAGAGAGATGGGCCGGTGGATGGCTGAAAATGGTTTCCTCTCATCATGTATTAGAGATTATGATCTTTGGTACGTAATTATGATGAGCTGAATAGAATTATATATTAAAGATCGTGATCTCTAATGCATAATCATGATCAAATAAAATGAGATTAATTCATTTTCATGCATCCACCAAATAGGCCCTTGATTACGAAATTTAAAACTGTGGCAAAGATATCCATAGTTGGGCTAATCCAAATTTCTTTCGAACTGTTCATTTAAGGATGGATCCGAAACAAAAAGCCGCTCATGATAAGTTAATAGAAACTAAATGCAGGTCGGTTGAAAAAATATCAAGATAATTTCAAATTTATATTTTTATTATTTAGGGAAAGGTTTCTAATTTTTGTCAAATTGAGAGTATAGGGCTTTTTTTACTTGTGCCATTAAATAAGTTGACTAACACCTTTCACCAATAATATCACTTTCATTTCTCATTATAGATATTTTTTAGTTTTTAAACATTCAAGAGCTATTTTTTAGAAGAAAATGATGATTTCTTCATTTTCTACATGTGCCGGGGATGATTCCTTCCTACTAGAAAACATTAGCGTTAGTTTATGATTGTTGCAATGTAGTGAAAGAAATATGTGGTTGTTATTGAATTACATATTCAAGATTTTTGCAGCTTGGTCCTTGCTTAAATAATCCTGACCATTATCAAACTGGTCCCATGTAAGAAAGGACTAGCCAATCAAACATCTCCACCATCCAAGTCGAAGATCCATATTTCAATATGTCCATTTGGAGGAGGATGATCTTTGATTAATGGGACCTCTCCAGTAGTCATTCAAGGCCAGGGAAATGAATGGGCTGCTTTGAATAGCCATGTGAAACCCAAAAATCAAGAAAGCAATCACATGTTAGGCCCAAACACTATAAAGCCAATATCCAAGTAGCCCAGCATGGGCCTAGCACAACAAAGTCCAGCCCTAGCCCAAAAACTGGTTGGACCGAGCTTAACCTGGTTCACTACAAAAGCTAATAATCAAGCACCAAAAGGCTTTAAATACAGCGGAAATGACTTATGGTGAGTAAAATCTGGCCTGTCCATCAGGTGCCTTGATAAAAAGATCAGACTGACTCAACACTCAGGTGGGCCACCACAAATTTTTACAGCTAAAATCCCATAAATTCAAAGGCTAGTCAGGTGGGCCACCACAACTTTTTACAGCTAAAATCCCATAAATTCAAAGGCTAGTCAGGTGGGCCACCACAAATTTTTACAGCTAAAATCCCATAAATTCAAAGGCTAAGATGACTCAACACTCAGGTGGGCACTCCAAATTTTTACAGCTAAAATCCCATAAATTCAAAGGTTAGGCTGACTCAACAGTCAGGTGGACCACCACAAATTTTTATAGCTAAAAGCCCATAAATTCAAAGGCTATGGCCCCAAATATTATGATTTTGGATATAAAAAAATTTCATCTTAATGAGAGAAATACACAGTAAAGGAATGAACTGTATGACATAAAAATACCACAGTGGGCCGTATACACTTCTAATAGTGACTGACTATTGGATGGTGTTCTATGGAGCCCGCCATGATGTATGTATTTTGTCCACACGGACCATCCATTTTCACAGCTCATTTTAAGGCATGAGCCCATAAAAGAGGAAGATCCAGGTGAATGCATCACAGGAAACAGTGTGGTTGAATGCCTGCCGTTAAAAACTTCTTGGGCCCACAAAAATTTTGGACCAAGCTGATATCTATGTTATCTATTCATCCATCATCCAGGTTTATGTGGCCTAATCAATAGGTTGGATGGGGAATAAACATTACAGTGGGTCATAGGAAGTTTTTAGTGGTGGGCATTCAATCACTGCTGTTTTCCTGTGGTGTGGTCCACATGAGATTTGGATCTCCCTTATTTTGGGGCTACTGCACTAAAATAATGATTCAAAATGGATGGACGGCGTGGATAAAATACATACATGGCATTGTGGGGCCCGCATAGCCACGCCACTCTGCAATCCATGTCAGATGTGAGGCCCATATGATGCATGCATGCCATCTAACCTGTCGATCATAAGAGTCACCTTATATTCCACTATATTAACAAAAATCAACCCGATCTATCCCTTAGGTGGGCCACAATACATAGAACAATGTGAGAGAAGATGAACACCCTTGATTTGCACATGAGCCCACCAGAACTGAAAAACATCCTAATTTTTCATATGACTCTTCATCCAGACAAATGAAGGATTGGAACGGACTAGATGTAAAGTAAATAAAATTGGTGGGCGTTCCCTCTCAACTTGTACCCAGTGGCCCACATGTTTAACGGATCAACCGAATTTTCGGATCCTGTGGATAATATACGCTGAATCATATGATGGACGGATTGGATTTGCTAAATACATCAACTAGCCGCCAATTCACGGAATCACAACCCAACATGACGGACTGTGCAGTAACTCAGCCGCGCTAGTCTGGTGAGTAAGCTCAGTGGGGCTCACCTTGATATATTTGTCATTATCCACTCCGTCTATCTGTTTTTTAAGATAATTTTAATATAAAAAAATAAATTTGAAGTAAATAAAAAGCTAAAATAGACCACAACACAAGAAACAGTGGGGATAGTGACGTCCACCATTGAAGCCTTCCTAGCGCCCACAGTGATGTTTATTTGTCATCCAACCTGTTCATAAGGTATAAAAAAAGCATGGATTAAATAAAAACATAAATATCAGCTTGATCTAGAACTCCTGTAGCCTCAGGAAGTTTTTAACGGTGGATGTCATTATCTCCACTGATTTATGTGGTGTGGTCCACTTAAGATCTGTATATACTTTAAGTTTTTTTTTATGGTTCTCAAATTGATGTGTAAAACGAATGGACGGCGTAGATAACGAAAATACATCACGGTGGACCCCACAGAGTAGCGTAGTGAGTTACTGTACAATCGCGTCATCAGCATGATACATTCTTCTCCTGTTTTAAGCAGAAAGCGAAGGGGAAGCAGAGAGGAGAAAGAGCCTCTCTCCCTCCGCCTAACACGATGTCGACGGCGACAGGCAGCGGCAGCAGCGGGCTGACGTTCAAGCTCCACCCGCTGGTGATCGTCAACATCTCCGACCACTACACACGTGTCAAATCCCAGTCCCTCCACCCCTCTTCACCCGCGGCTCAAGTTAGCACCAACGGCGCACCTTCCTCCTCTCCCCCTAGGGTTTTCGGTTGCGTCATCGGCGTCCAGAGGGGCCGGACGGTTGAGATCTTCAACAGCTTCGAGCTCCTCTACGAACCCTCCACCGACTCCCTCAACCGCTCCTTCCTCGAGAAGAAGCAAGAGCTCTGTAATCACATATCCTCATACTCCCTCCCATCTATTAACTTTTATCTAAATTCTGCCTCTTCTAGGGTTTTAGCTTCTGCCCTTTTCGAATTCCCCCCGCCAGAGAATGCCCGATTGCGCTGGGCCGACCTTTTTCTGCGATCCTCGGCGCTCATCGAGTTTCGGGTTTTTGAACTGTGGATTAAACATGTAGGACATCCGACCTATTAATCAGGTGGAACCGACTTTAGTAAATGGCCCATATTTCAGTGTGTTTCTGCAATTCAGGGCGTTTGACTCGTGGGACTGTCTCGTGCTCCCAAAACTCTCTCCAATCGGATAATAGGCTGTTGGCCGATTACCAATTTGTGCAATGCCAATCAGTTGGTTTAAGACCATCTGGAGGAGGAGATTTTTGGGGTGTTGCCCATGTGGTGAATGGCCCAGGATGCAGAAAGATGTCCCCAGCATGTTTGTTTGGTTAAGCACTATGAGATAACTACTGTACTTATAGCAGCGCTGCATTGTTTTTGAATGAAAATAGATAAGAAGGTGTTCCCAAATTTCTACATACTCGGTTGGTATTCTACGGGGAGTGATGCTCAGGAATCGGACATGCAGATTCATAAAGCTGTGAGTGTTGCATCTCTATTACTGTTTTTAATATTGCAAGCTCATGAGGTTTACAGATTTTCTAATGAGATATCTGTTAAGAAGAAACTCCACATGTTGTTAAGTTTTAAATTGTGTTGATGTTAGTTACTGTTATGCTATTCTTGTGTGGGTTTAGTTCTGCATTGGTTAGTTCAGAAAAGGCACCTGTGGCTCACTCCTATCTATAAAAAGGGCTTAAGGTAATGTCGGTTGATTTCTTAGATAACAGTACTTTATGCACCTGGGAGCTCTAATATGGTTAGAGTGCCCCAACCCTTTTTTGAATTTAATACTTTATGGTTCTTATTTTTTTGTTTTGTTAGTATGTTAAATCCCATTTCATCTGGTTCCTACCTTTCTTAATTGCCTTGTCGCGGTCTCATTTGGCGTATGCTTTGTGCATTTTTTGCTCTATCAGATCTTTACATATCAGAAATTTGGAATCCGTTTTTTTATTTTTTATTTTTTTATTTTAATAATTGTGAAATGATAATTGGATATGTTAAGAATTAAAGCAATGGAGCACCAGTGTGGACGAGTGCTGTTTACACACTGATGCGTAGTAGAAAATAAAGAAGAGAGAGAGAGAGAGAGAGAGAGAGAGAGAGAGAGAGAGAGAGAGAGACGTGTCTGCGCAACTTATGAGAAGGATGGTGTGGTACAGTTGGCTGACTTCAGCGCTTTTATGGAGGTCGGCACCTGGTGCGCTAGCATTGCCTCAGGGCTTGATCTGTCTAGCCTTTCTGTAAACATCAGATTTGTTGATTTTGCTAGCGACAAGTGTTCACCTCACTCTCCATCGGAATTTGATGAAGTAGGGGTGGGCCTTTATTGGGAGGATGACTCTCGTGTGGTCCATTCCTCCCGTGTGAGTGTGGGAGATCCATTTAACTTTCACTCGCGCTACTCCCCTCCTTTAACCCCTATCTCTCCAAAGGTCTTTCACACCCCTCCCTCCTCTTTTCCTCTGCTACCCCATAGCGCCTAGTGGTCTTGGGTTTCTGTTGTTGTGCCCCAAGGTCTCTAGTCTCTGGGTGCTTTCAGTCCCCTGCTCTGTTTTCTATTCCCCCTCGAAGACTCCCCCTTAGTTCTTTACCTGGGCCTCATTGAAAATGCTTTGCACGTCTCCCCCTTTCAGGCGGCTATGTGTTTGGATAATGATCGGTTTGCATCTGACCACATCCGTTCATCTACCTGTCTGATGGGAATTATGGAGAGCCCTTTTTTTTTTTTGAAGAATGAGTTATGGAGAGCCTTGTTGTGGCTGTTAGGGGAAAGCGATGGATTGGGGAGGCTATTAGCCATCTCGGCAGACTTATTGGGGTGGTGTTTGGGGATTGTGATGAGGACTATGTCACCCTCTTCCGACTAGTTGAAAAGAGAGGTTTTCAGGTGTCTTCATCTTAACTCCTTGTTGATCTTCAATCCAGGCCAAGTGATGCAGGGAGTTAGCTAGCCTCGAGGCTGATCCCAATGGGTTGGCTGAAGTTATTCGTAGAAGTGAGAGAAGGGGGAAATAGATCATTGGTTATCCAATGAAGATTCTAAAGTTGGAATGTATGTGGGCTCAAATGTCCCTAGAAGCACATCTGGGTTAAAGATATTGGTAAATGTTCTAAAGCCTGTCTTATTATTATTAAGGAAACTAAGCTCTAGAAGATTGATTGTGCGTTGGTTGATTCTATCCAGGGGTGTAGGGGTATTGAGTGGGAAGCGTGGACGCAGTTGGATCGGCTGGTGGCATTTTGGTGATGTCGAATCAAAGGACTTTGGTTAGGAAAGACGGAAGGGTTGCTCCTCTGTTATTGTGGCCTTCCAAGGTGTCACCTCTAAGTTCAAGTGAGTTTTCTCAGGGTTTATGGCCTAAACTAGCTGGCTCTTCGTCCGCTTTGTGTGAGGTGCTTTCTTCTACTTGTGTCCGGTAGCACTTTCTCCGGTGTGTAGGCGATGACGTTAATGTGATTCACTTCACTTTTGAGAAGCTTCATGGAGGTCGGATTTCCGACAGTATACTAGGTTTTTCAGATTGGATTCTCAAGCATGAGCTGGTGAACATTCTTATGCGAGGTGTCAAGTTCACCCGGTCTAACGTTCAAGCGAACCCAACCATGTCTAAGCTAAACATATTCCTAGTTTCTCCTAGGTGGATGGATATCTTTCCTTTGGTGCATCAAAGGGGCCTCCAAAACTAGTATCTAATCATTGTCTTATCCTTGTGGAGGCAGATGAAGTTGGCTGGGGGACTAAGCCCTTTCTGTTTGAGTTGGCCTAGCTCAAAGTGGAGGGTTTTCAGGCCTTGGTCTTAGGTTAGTGGTGCTCCTTTATGGTTGTAGGTTGGGTCGGTTTCAAGCTCTTCTAGAAGTTGAAGCTGTTGAAAGCTAAGGTGAAGGCGTGGAAAAAATACGTGTTCTTGCAAAGGGAGCTTCAGATCGATTCTATCCTCTGTGAGATCGAAATTCTGGGCATCAAGGAAGGAGAAGGCATGTTATTTGCTGACGAGTTAGCTACTAAAGATCAACTCTTTGGTGATTATAGTGCGTGCCTGAAAAAGGAGGAGATCAAGTCGCGCCAACACTCTTGGGCAACTTGGGTCAAGGAAGGTGATAAGAACACCAAGTTTTTCCGTGGATAGCCAGTGTTAGAGCCCATACCAATTACATCTCCTCCCTTCTAATTGATGGTAAAAGGCTCATTGATAATGGATCCATTTGTGATGTTATTGTTAATTTTTATTCCAATAGTAGGATAACAAACTAAAAAACAATGGACAACCATGCATATGCAATCATCAGGTGATGTGGTGTCCCCATGGTGAATTGGATGAGTTGGATGCCATGTTGTACACACACATGGTGTGCCGTAAAGGCCGTTATGGGGCCATAAAGGCCATTATGTAAAGGTAATGGTGGCAACCGTTACACGTTATGGGGTCATAACGGCCGTAACAGCTGTTATAGAAAAAAATGACCTGTAATTGCCGTTAACAGCACCTTACATCCCACCCAACGAGGTTTGGGTGAATGGTCTTCACCGTAGCTTTGCTCCCTATGGGTGAGGGTTCGATTCCCCTCCTTGGCTTTACCCGATACACGTGGTTGTGGGTGATTATGTGTATCCACAGGGATTAGTCTCACTTCAAAAATGAGGTGGGGACACCCTGTGTTTTTTTTTTTTTTAAAAAAAAAAACACGTTACATCCCCTATAAAGGCCATAATAGCCTTGTAATGATCTATTACGGGACATATACAAGTTTTTCATACTTTTAAATCAACATTATGTGGCAGATATAGGTTTTTTAGGGGTTTTTTTCAATAAATAAAAAAAATAAAAAAGAGAGACTGTAATGGCTATTATGGGGTCGTAACAGCCGTTATGCCCTGTATCGTAAAGGTAATGGTGGTGGCCGTTACAACCACCGTTATCTTTACGGAACACCTTGTACACACATGACACGCCAAAGTAGACCGCAAGCAACAAATGCTCGTAAAACAAGATTATTCTACAACATCACAAAAAAGGGGCATGCCAAAGAGGGGAAAACTAATAAAATATACTTTTAATCAATCAAAATTAAATGAAAATAATTAATTGTGGTCAAGAGTTAGAAATGTACCATTTTTTCTCTTCCAAATCAAGTAGAAATTGAAAATCTCAAACCCCATAGTTTTACGGACGTGAAACGGGGGAATACTGATTTCTCCTTCATGAAATTCTCACCATAGGATTCTCTCACAGGACCAATCAAACCCCTAAAAATTTTCTCAAATTGTTGAGTGGGTTGAGAGAATCGAGCGGATGAATTTTTTGGGGCCGGAAGAGTATTAGCCCTTAGGGTTTTAAAAACCCTTCTTTCAAAAGGATGAGTTTAATTATGGGGTTTGGTTTTTGTGAGTTTGACACCATTTAAAAGAAATAAAAACTCTCCAACCAGACACTTTCATTTCCAAATACAAATGGTTAGGATTGTCCAATGGGTGTGATAATAGGGGTATATGCTCCATCCACAATAGGGACCACCAATTTGGGTGGTGGTGGTCCGTATTGATCTAATGTAGTGCCACATGTGATGGGGATAAATCACGACCATTTCCAATATTGAACTAACATGGAAGAAAGACTTTAAGAAAAAGGGTTGCAGCTTTAGCAATAATGGTTGGTGTTATTGTTCTAAGCCTTACTCTAAATAGGGGAACCCCTTAGGATGTCATAGCCTTAATGTTAATGGCAAGGTTCAAACAAGGATAGGCTTATTGTGGATGGCTATTAGTTGCAGAGTTGAGTGGGTCAATAAGTAGGTAAGGGTGTTACAGTAGCGGAGAGAAGGATATTTCTCCGATCTCATCTCTAGTTAGAGACAACTCTCGCTTAACCTTAAAACTATCAAGCAAGAAAATTGTTAGGAATTTATTTTATATAGGATGGGCATTTTTTGCTTTAGAAATCAACATTGACACTTTTGTTGTCTCATCTAAAACAAAGCTTGGAAAAGAGATGCTAAGCGTACCTAAGCATTCCCATCTGTAAAATTGCTGATGCGGAAGCGAACTAAGAGTCTGATAACTAGCTTAGGCAGCGTACACTACCTATGCTACATGCTCCATGCCCTGTAGCATACGCTACCAAGGACATGCAATACATTTGTACACTGCAAAGCGTTTTAGCTACACTATTAAAAACATTGCATGAAAATGCCTTTTACAAGCTCAATTATTGGTTTTATATAAGAAACCTAAGTTATCTTAAGAAATCTTCATTGTTGATTTATTTATATCCTAGCCTGTGATCTATCACATGTCATACCATCCTTTATCACTTCTTTTTTTTTTTTCCTTCAAATCCTACCGGGGGAATTAAGTGTAAGCCCTCATTAATATTCTCTCAACCCTCATTTATTCTCCACATGTTAAAATTTTGCTTGCTATTTAAACCTAAGATTCTTGCCATTTTAGCATGACCCGTACTTGGCTTTATTTCTTCGTCCTTGTGTCATCTTACGACTTGCAAACTTATTTGCATTAACGCCTCTCACTTTGAGAGGATTCGTCCATGGTATTCATAAAGATCAATGGCATTGAAGATAGAGGAAGTGATGTCATATGATAGCTCTATGTGATAAGAATTTTCATTGGTCTTCTTTTGTAACAGCCCGAAAATTTCACGACCAGAGTTCATACTCGTGTTCGAGAAAACCGGGTGTTAATAATGTATAAACTTGGATACTTTTGAAAATCTCATCTTTTTTTTTTTTTTTTCCATTTGGATTGCATTCAGATACATTCAGGAAGGTAATATGCACAAGAATAAAATCATCTGTATTAATTATTTCATCAAAGTAAAAAAGAATAATCAATACCTTCTCAAGGGAAGTTTAGTACATTCATCGAGTTTGTAGTGGAAGTATAAAACTAAATCATAAATTGTCTTCTTATTCTTTCAACATAATCTTCCTTAGGGAGAATGTTCACTTGGTCTTTAATTTGTACGTCACCTGCATAATCTGTACGGCTGGGAGAGGGTTAATGCCCTACTCATAGTGATGGTTATCTTGTAAGATTAATAGTAATTTAAGAGATTTATAAAAGCGATGTAAATGTTCTGATACGTCAAGTACTCCACACTACAAGAGGTATCAATGTGCAATCAATCTATATGAGATGCATGCCTAGCAAAGTACATGTTGTGTATCACACTTAGCGATCGCCACAATGTGGAATATGATTTTAGCTATCCAACTTGGCCCGCATCCCATACTACGGAGATTCATTGGTGTGTCTCATGCTTAACATGGTTTTACACTATTATCTCAGGACGACCACAACACATGAACCAGGTGAATACGCCCCCAGAGATTGGAGCGACAATTTGCAACAACCAACCCTCCCATAAAAGGAATTGATGTACTGAGTATACAGAACGGCTCATGTACACCAACCAGGACATCATCAACTCGAGAAACATGGAATTACGTGTCGCCCCAGGGCAGCTACCGAAAACGCATTACATCCACGATATTTAATCGATTGCTAGAGGAGGGATTCCTAACATAGTACTTGCATCAAGAGAGAATTCTTTAATCTATGGAAGGTTAAAAAATATTAAGACACCTACCGAGCCCTTAAGGTAAAAGAGGCGAGTAACAATAATCAGCTCGAATAAGAGGCGAGTGACGAAGGTCAACTCGATCGTGAGGAGAGTGGTTAAGGCCAACTCATGATGATTAAAGGCAAGAGCAAGGCTTGTATCCGTTGCCTCACATAAACTCAGGAAAGTCTCTTACAATGGATATCATGTAAAAATCTCAAAAAGGCCAATAATTGATGATAACAATTTAAAATGAAAACAGAGGGTAAGTAATGAAAATCTAAGGAAAAATAAAAGGCATGTAAAAGGACAAGTGTAAAGGCAAGATAAAATGCATCAACCCAATTTAAACAAACGGTACGTAAAAGGTGCGATAAAATAGCATGAAGGTATAAAATATATCAACTTAAATTAATGTAAGTTTAAAGGATGAAATCCTCACCTTTTAAGATAAATCGCCTTTTAATTGCAACGGTTTGGTGTATTCGTACTTTACGGCCAAGATCTAATCACGATTAACATACTTCGTGTGGTTAAATCACAATAACACGTGGTCCATATAGTTAAGATAAATGACTCGGGTTGGGCCCGCAATTTAGGTCTAGGGTAATATAATTCAATAATCTAAATTTAAACTAGGTTATTACACAAGTGGATAACTTACCTTGTTTAGCTTTGGGTCTCAACCCGACGATCCAAATCCAGCGGACTGCGTGGAAATCACATCTTCTCTTCTTCTCTTTCTTCTTGATGATCGGACAGATGGACCAGATTTCAAATCGGATTGCTCTCATATGAGCTAGCTTGTCTGAATCTCTCTCATTTTCTATTTTGTTCTCTTTCCTTTCTTTCTTTCTTTTCCTCTTTCTCTTGTCTTTCTCTTTTCTTTTCTTTTCTTTCTTTCTTCCTTCTTTTCTCCTTGTTGGACGTCCGTAGCACTAGCGAGCAGAACCTTTTCTTCTTGTTGCCGCTGGACGAATTCCTCTCTCTCTCTCTCTTCACGATGATCCCACGATGGTGGGTGGGACAGATTTTATAGGCGTGTGAGGTTCTTGAACCTTCTGTGTGTAATCCTTATGCCTGGCGTGTGCCTTACGCCGCTCTTACGCAGCTCTGTTCGCTGCATAAGGAGTCGGTTGCTTGACAACGACTTGGCCAGTGTTTTGTGCGGGAGGTTTTCCAAACAGCCTCCTTGGATGTGGTCAAATATCCCTACGTAGGACCTTAAACGGTCTATATTGCGTGCGGCTTCGCTCGGTGGGTCATGGTGCCATCATTCCATACGGTATGTAGATTTTCTTGCAGACAGATTGCATTTGCAACCATTTGCATGGGCCTTCGCTGATCATCTTCTATCGGTCGAAATCGAGTGCTCAGGTTGATGAACGGCTCAGATTCCCCAGATCAGGCGAGATGGTGGCCCACTTGGATCAACAGATTGCGGTTTGTCATAGCCCAGTGATCCATGATGGACTGTGTTCACATGTGGGAGTCCGGCCAGCGTATGGATAACCCTAGGGTCCGGTCGATTTTTCCTGTTGGTTGTGATGAACGGTCCGGATTGTGCATCGGAATGATGATGGTGGCCCGTGTATCTTCCAGTGGACGATCGTTCGTTGCTTCTGCGAACATGGGAGGAACTCTCCCTGTGGTTTGAATTTAATCGGGTCAAGGCGTCCTTGACCGACTAGGAGTAATGGTGCGGTGTGGTTCTACACCTGTTGTGTGCATGTACTTCACAGGGTGGGGTCCACCGTGATGATCTCTAATGGATCTACACCATCCATTCGTTTTTCCATCTAATTTAAGGGGTTGAGCCAAAATAGGTGCACCTCCACAGGTGTGATGGGCCCTAAACTCAATGGTTATAGGTTGATCTATCCGTCGAGTTATTTTGATAATGATTTAAGGGCTGGGATTCGACGTGTACGGTTACTTTTAAGATATGTAGGCATGGTATAAACTTCTATATTAATCAGATCATGGGAATCATAAGATTTAGAATTTAGGGGGTCTAATTTAATGACATTTTCGTAATTATTGTTGGTCTAAGAGTTTTGTGAAATCTAATGGGTCTACCTGGTTTTATGCACCTTTCCAAACAATTCTTACAAGTGACTTTCATCTACATCATTACAGATAACTGGTTATTCGCTAATTCACTTAAGACCAAGTGCAAATGTCAAGTCGCATGACGGATGATCTTATGTTTTTTTTTTAAAAAAAAAAAAAAAAAAAAAAAAAAACCAACGGTCAGATGGCCTGATTTATAAATGAAGATTATTCTCAACGGTTAGGTTTGTGTCAGGCAAGGATGTAAGGATAGGATAATTGAATTGGTATCGTACACACGTATACATTAGGTTGAATCTTATGGTAATGCTCAAGTATCAAAAGTTCGGGGCATTACATCTTCAATGCCTTGCATGTTCCAACATTCTTTTGTCTTTTTTTTTTTTTCATTTTTTATTGTGGGTGCCTGTTGGAAACCTTTCTATTTGAAAAAGACCATGACAAGAAGCTCCCTTTCAAAAATCTTAGTTCATTGATTTTCATCGACAACTACCTATTACTTTGCTTTTGTGTGTGTGATGGGGTGGTGGTTTTGGCTTTTGATAAACCTCTTCGTAACTTTTATTGCATCTGTTCCGCCCATTGTTTGGAGCATCCTTGATATTATCGAGATTTCCTCAATATTATCCATATCTCCAGCTCGTTAATGCTGATAACACTAGTAGTCTTAGAAATTCAAGGTATCAGCGATGTATCGCCAAGTGTCGCCAATGTATTGTCAATATTTTTGACTGTGTAAATTCCAGGTGTTGCTTGTGTTGCTAGTGTATCGGCAATGTTTTGATAATATTGCCAAAAAATTTAATATTACAAAAAATCTTTAAAAAAAAAAAAAAAAAATCATTTCAATTTTATATGGGCTCATGGTTGTATGCAGTGTTCAAATTGTCGATGATAATATCGATCATCTTGCAATATTATCGTTATCACAATATGGGTGATATCAAGACCACAGTCTTTCATTTCCTTTCCAGTTGTCAACAATTATTTATTAGCAAAATATCGTGTTGTCAATAGTTTGAAATTTCGATGAATGTTTGGATGGACGGTTAGATGGTTAGATGGATGGATGAGGATGGTTGGTTGGATAGATGGGATGGATGGGATGGTTGGACTGGCTTCTTACAACGACACATGCTTTTACGCCCCCATTAAATGGAAACTTATTATGCATGCATTTTTTTAATTCCTAAATATGCAAATGTGTATTTTAACATCTCCTGAAGTTTCACTGAGAAATTTCAATGTTTTCCCCATGTTTCCCCAATGTTTCCTCGCATTTTTGGTTATCGGCGATATCGACATTGTTTTTGTATCCTCGACCAGCGAAAATTCTAGCAATACCAATACTTCGAACACTAGTTCTGCCTTGTCACCAGCGTCACTGTTGATTTTTCTCAAATTTGGTGATGGTACAAAATCAATAAATTGACTTTTAACTCATACCACACGTTCTTGA
Source organism: Magnolia kwangsiensis (assembly GCA_037074715.1). Taxonomy (NCBI): domain Eukaryota; kingdom Viridiplantae; phylum Streptophyta; class Magnoliopsida; order Magnoliales; family Magnoliaceae; genus Magnolia; species Magnolia kwangsiensis. Next base: position 113,158,372 of record CM073582.1, on the reverse strand, counting down.
ATGGGAGTTTACCAGTGAAGCAAGTTTTGGAACTATTGTAGGCTCCTCTCACTCAATGCTTCTTTGGAGATTTCCCAGCGTTCAGTTCAACACTTCTGTCTATCCAATGGTCTGAGGATGATAAGCAACACTATATTACAGATTAGTGCTCATCTTCTTGCACAAGTGTCTTCGTAGTTTAGTATCTTGATCTGAAGTAATCGTCTTCCAAACTCCATGTTACTTCACGACTTATTTGAATATTAATCATCAACACGTGAAGCATCCGATGTCTTTTGTTTTAAAAAAAAAAAAAAAATTTAAAAACTACACACGCTCACGCTGTGGTGGGATTTCACCACCTATGGATACTCGAACCCTTGACCGGGTGTTAAAACTCTCGGGAGTCCACCACCCGAGCAAGAGTAAGGATCCGATGTCTTTTGTAACCAATAAAATCTATCATTTTCGAGAATTGATCCACCATGACAAAGATTGAATCCATACCTTTTCTACCCTTGAAGACCCAACATGAATCCATGCTAACAATCTCCCATGGTGTCTTCAAGACAGGTGATGGGGTGTAGAGACCAGTATTTCGACCTTGCCCTTTTGGGACTTGACATATTTGGTAATGATCAACATGTCGAATAGTTTCTTGCCCCACGGCTTTGGCCCATTGCATGCCTGTTATAAGCAAGGTATTTCATATCAGTAATGGTGTTCGTAATGGTCACCACCATTACTGATACGGGTATCGGCTATAACAGCCGATACGGGGGCATAACGACTGTTACAACCACCGTAACGGTTGAAAATTTTATGTTGCCCGAAAAATTCTGAAAAAAAATATTTAGAAAATCAAAAATAATGTAAATATTCCAAATATGTATTCATTTTTTGTTTTGAATATGTCTATGTTAGTGTAATGGTCCACTCTTTGGTGAGAGTGTTGTATCAGGCTGTCTAGTGAATTTGTGAACATGATTATATGTATCTAATTTTACACATCACAATCAAGCATTAAAACTAGAAATAAGAAAATTTGCATAAATAGTATTTTTTCAATTTTTCGAAAAAAAGGCCAACAGAGTTTTTATTCGCTCAAATCACTTCAATCTACTATTTTAATATTAAAAACTATAGTAAGAGTGGTTGAAATCTATTGTAAAATGATCTAGGAGAGTTTTTGGAATGTTTTTTTTATTTTTTTTTTTTAAAAAAAAAGAGAGAGAGAGGAGAAAAATGAATTTAAATAGGAAAAAAAAAAAGTGGTCGTTTTTCGACCGTTACGGGGGTAACGGTCATTATGCCCCGTAACAGCCTTTATAGCCACTGTAATAGCCGATACAGTCCCAAAAATTCAACTGGCCCGTTTCACCCTTGTATCGCATAACGGTCATGGCCATTACCTATACGTATCAGCCTTTATCGGCGTATCGTAACGGATACGGAACACCTTGGTTATAAGCCTTTCTTTCTTTCTTTCCTTTTCCCTTTTTTTTTTTTCCCCTCCTCAAATCAGGCGTTATAGCCCTGTTTCATGTAAGGGCACCATCATTACAGTCATGTAACAGTCGTTACAGCCGTAATGTAACTATTTTTTAATACCGTGGTGATTATAGACTTCATTTTGCTAGTATTATTTTGATACTTGTGGGTGTTACTTATGGACCTCATTTTGCTAGTGATTATTTTAACGATATTATTTGATGGTTGGGCGCTTGATTTTATGTGTTAGTTTACTAGTTGCAGGTGTTAACTTGACCCAACCAGCCCAATCTAACCCTACTGAATTGTGTTAGGGTCATGCATTCAGTATGTAGCGTTGGGCTTGGGTTGGGCCACAGGTTGACTCCTCTTAAGGTTAGGTCAGGCTTGGGTTGACCTTCAGCCTGATGGTCCTGACCTGACCTACTCAAGTTACACCCCTAGATAGAACATCTCTTTTTAGTTTGTTTATGAGTGTTTTCCTTGAGAAACCATCTTGTTCGACTGTCTGACTAACAAATTTATATGATTATTATTATTATTTGGAACAGTTGATGGATATAAACGAAAGTCCAGTGTATGTTCTTCTGAATCCTGCAATCAACCACGCACAGAAGGATCTTCCGGTGACCATATATGAAAGTGGTATGTCTGATTTGCATCTAAACCCTGTTCTCAATGTTTTGTCACAATTGTCATCTTGAACTACTTTTTTTTTTTTTCTTTTCGCTTGTGTAATAGCAAATTGTTTAAAGCCATCATGTACCTAGATACTTTGCATATGTTAACAAAGTGTTGGACTAGTCACAATACCAATGTTGATTGTGGCTGCTCTAAGATACTTCATGGGAAAATTGTTTAAATAGAATCCTAGTTTACTGGATTTGTTATTTCTTTAAGTTTGAGAACTTCTTCCATTCTTGACATAATATCGTGCATGTGTTTCTTTTACAACATCAACAAGTTAATTCAATAGACAATGTTAGAAATATAGAAAAGGTTACTTGTTTAATAAAATTAAATGTTATTTTAATGTTCATATTTCATCATTAAACTAGATATGAATATCGTCGTACTACCAATGGGATACTCTTATCCATATCCATAACTCTATCTTGGATAGTTTGAGAAACAGAGAGTCATGGCCCTGACGCCCCTTGACCTTATTTTTGTTCATTTGACTAATCATATCTAGGCAACACTGGTTGCAACATTTGGTACTGTGAGTGCTTGTGAGGCATGACTTGTGATTTATTTTTTTTTTGTTAACAAATGGAAGGGCGTGCTACAATATGTTTTACTTGGCTTTTGGTCCCTCCACGTCCCACTTATTTTGTTGGAAATAGTTGAGTTCATTTTAGCTTCATGATAAATTCCAAGTAACACAATCATATAATTTATTTTCCTCGAGTGATTAAGTGCAAACACATAGTTGGACATAGCCTTAGAAAATAAAAGAAAAACTGTTGTGGGGGTGGAGGCACTTCCCTGCTTCTCCTCAACTGCTTATATTTATAAATTTGCTGGGCATTCCTTATTGATTACACACACACACACACACACACACAATTGGCATTGATTAAACCAAACAGTCTGTTCAATAAGGATGAGCCCACATGTCTTCCTGGATGAACCTCCTTTGGGACTTGCTGGCTCCAGGATATTGTTTGAGTCTTATGGAATAATGAGTTTATATTTCTTTCGGACTAAAATTATCTGATTTTGGCATACATGGATGCTGTGCAATGAGTTGTTATTACCGACTAGACAATTTGATTATCCATAATAATTCATTTCATGCTCTCTCTCTCTATTTTTTTCTTTTTTCTTTTTTTCTTTTTTTTTTTTTTTTTTTGAAAACTTGTACTAACAACATCTTTTTTGTGGGAATGGATTATTACAACTCAAGAATTGCATGTCATAGATGGGATTCCCCAGTTGATATTTGTTAGATCAAACTACACCATTGAGGTTGGTCCTGCCTGTCTTCTTGACTTGTATATCGCATCATCATTGCAAAATAAGATGATTAAATGATTTGCGTTTGTTTGAAGACTGTAGAAGCAGAACGAATCTCTGTTGATCATGTAGCCCATCTTAAACCATCGGATGGCGGATCTGCTGCTACTCAATGTAAGGTTTCTTATTTTATTTATTTATTTGTTATTTTGTGTTGTTCTAACTTCCACATTCTCTATTTGAGTCAGACTTCTCTTGGTTGATGAATAGAAATGATTGAAACTGATGAGCATGGATTTTGCATGCAGTGGCTGCACACCTTACAGGAATACATAGTGCCATCAAAATGCTTAATAGCAGAATCAGAATACTTCACCATTATCTTCTTGCCATGCAGAAAGGTACACTTGTTCAGCTTTTAACCACCACGTTTAAGCATTCATGATTTTTAAAAAAAAATAAATGGTAACTAGAATTTTATTGAAAGAAGCAGAAATATATCAATGGATGGGCACCTTAGATATGATATTTTGAGTGACCCTCCTGTCACTCCCTCCTTTGCAAGGGAACCAACTATGTGATTTACCTTTCCCGGAACCTTGGAAAACACATCCCTCCTATTAGCCCCAGTGGCTCTAGTTTCAAATACACAAAAAGCAAACTTCTAAGGACTTGTCACTAGATGAGGACCACTTGATGACATTAGTAGAATTGCCTTTGATAACAAGATTCCCTTGAAAATATGCAGAATTGCTGCTACCAAAATTTTAAGTGTTCTGAGCTTGTCAAGGAGTGGGCTCCTTAGTTCCTTCTTGGGCGGGTTGGTGAGGTTGCGCCTGCAACCCTTGCATCTCCTTTTGTAGCTCTATGTTTATTTTCCTTTTTCTTTCTTCTTCTTCTTTTCTTCTGTCTATATGGGTCTAGCTTTTGTTTTTCTTTTTTGTTTTTTTTTTGGTTTCCTTTTGTTCTTTTGCCTTTTTCCTTTAATAAATTGCATCATCTATCAAAAAAAAAAAAGGAACAAAAAATAAATAAATGCAGGACCCTTCTCTTGGTGCCAAAATCTATGCCTCATTTGAATGCACCTCACTGTAAGGCCCTGATATTGTGACTAAGATATTTTTTTATGGTGGCACCAGCTCCTTGAATCCTCAACCTCAGGATGTGCGAAGCCACTATATGGACCAGCAATTCAAAGGAGAGGAATGTCCTCAATAGAGTGGAATGATGGAATAAGATCTGTGTAGCTGACCCATTTAGTTCGGATGAGCCTTAGATGATGATGATGCAAAGGAGAGGAATGGTGCATGCCATTAAGAACTCATGTTTTTTATTTCCTAAAACATCTCCCACACTGGAAGGATCAATGTTCCCATGCACAAACGTCAAAATTAAGCTATAGGTGCTGCATAAGAGGCGGCTTCCACAAAATGTTGCCAATCTCACCACTGAAAATCACCACTTCCAATCACGGAGGAGATCTTCTCTAGCAATTCATTGTAACTAATGCCCAAGCCAGCTGACCACTCTATAACAAGCATAAGAGTTCTTTTGATGCTTTCCACCAAGGCTACATTGTTATCGAAGGATCTGCAATTTCATTCTTTCCATAAGCTCTAAAAGGTGGCATACGGGATCATTTTCGGCAACAGTTAATGCAACAGAATTGCAAGAACTGAATTTTCATTTTCTGATCTGATTCTTCAGCAAATCTATATGCAGAAAACTGACATCTGTGACTCTGAATGAGGATGGCAATGGACTGGGATTGACCCTAGCCCAGCCCTAGTGCCCTAAACCCGGGCCGGGGACTGGCCCTGGGCCTTATCAGACTGAAAAGGCCTGGCCTATTGAGGAAAGAGATTTATGTGTTCAACGGTTTGAAATAGTCAAATTAAATATGCATATATTTATTTTTTGGTTATCCTTCATCTATGATAAGTACCTTCATAAAAATGGTTTGGGTCGTTGAAACATGATCCAGATTCAGCCAGCGTCAATGTATGGTGAATGGTAATCGCTCAAAAGTGTCTGTGGCCCAAGCCCTTGCCCTGCAGGGCTGGCTTGAGCTGCCCTGACCATTGCCACCCATAAGTCTGAAATGTGCCATAGCAGATCTTTCCTGTGCTGATACCCAAAACCGATGCAACCAATGCCCAAAAACATCAGATTGAGATCTGTTTTGTATCAGAACCAATACAAAACCGGTGCAAGCAATGCCCAAAAGCGAGATGCTTGGGTTAGGTCTATCCAATGAAGAACTAATCAGGTTGGCAAGTGTCTTCAGTTGTGGGTCCGGCTCATTTCCTTCTTACTTGGGCCTTCCTTTATGTGTGGGGAAGCCCCCAAAACATCTGTGGAGAAAGGTTATAAAAAGATTCCAATGGAAGTTATCTAGTTGGAAAGGTGGGCACTTGTCCTTAGCTGGTCGTATCACCCTGATAAAAGAGGCCCTATTGAACCTGCCATTATACTTTATTGAACCTGCCATTATACTTTATGTCGCTTTATAGATACCCGAGATCAGTGATTCAGTAACTAGAGAAGTTGAGACGGGATTTCTTATGGCAAGGCGCGGAAGAAAAACACAAATTTCATCTCTTCAAGTGGGAAGAGGTATGTCTTCCCAAGGAAGGAGGAGCAGGTGTGAGAGATCTCAACTCTATGTACTTGGCACTGCTCGGCAAATGGCAATGGAGATTCAGCTATGAAGAAGGGAAGCTGTGGAGGGAGGGTATTGCCAACAAGTATGGGGTAGAAGAACAAGGTTGGAAGACCAAGAAGTCTTGGTTACATCAAGCATCGGGCATCTGTAAGGCCATTTCATCCTTATCCCCGTTGGTTATGGATTCTGCTTCTTTCACTGTAGGGAGTGGATCCCGAATCCGGTTTTGGGAGGGTTCTTGGTGTGGAGGTCAGCCCGTAGCTGAAGTCTTTCCTTCCTTAGCGGCTTTATCCTTGGATAAGGACATTACAATAGATAGATGCTTTAAGGTGGTTGGTGGTTGGTGGTAGGGGTGTCTGGTGCCCTCCATGTAGAAGGGACCTCTCGGATTCAGAGATAGATGATTTTGCCAACTTATTGGACCACCTTCAGCTTTTCATCCCTTCCCCTGATGACAGCGAATCTTTACCTTGTTTTGCTTCTCCTTCAGGTTCCTTTTCAGTCAGAACCTTCTATAACTCGATTCATTCATCTGGATCTGATCTTGGAGCCATGGCTCCTCATGGTTTCTGGTCATACAGGACCCCTCCGAAGATTTCTTCTTTTGCATGGTTAGCAGGCAGAAATCGGATCTTGCCTGTAGATAATCTTCAGAAGAGGGGGATGTCTATCCTGAATGTTTGGCTCCTTTATATGAGCAATGAGGAGACAATTGATCATCTTCTTAGTCACTGCCCCTTCACCATTAAGATATGGTCCAGCGTCCTTTTCTTATTCAACTTGCAATGGGTCATGCCACAATCTGTATCTCAGTCGCTTTCAGTTGGTCATGGGTTGCGCCTCTCGAAAGACGGATTGATTCTTTGGAGGTTGTCTTTTCTGCCACAACCTGTATCTCAGTTGAAGCTTGCGGCCCCCACATCAGATGATGATCGCTTAATGTAGAGAGTTCTCTCACCCCTCCAAGAGATTCTCGGTCTGTTCGATGTTTAATGCGATCCGCTCCTCAATTCCTCTCCCAGGTCCGCCTAATCGTTTCCACCAATGGTTCTATGAGGCTCCCCCAAAAGTGGTTGTGTTTGTTTGGCTAGTTGGAAGAAAGAGAATCTTGACAATAGATAATTTGCAGCGAAGATCTCTAGTTCTCCCCAACATTTACCCGATGTGCATGAAGGACGGGGAGTTGATTGACCACTTGTTCATTCACTGCCCCATTGTTTGATCAGTTTGGGAGTTTTTCTTTTCCATCATGCATGTGGCCTAGGTAATGCCAGACTCGGTGGATAAGATTCTTTGGGCCTGGTATGGTGCTGGAGGGTTGAAAGGTGGGAAGAAAGCTTGGAGGATGCTCATTGTGGCAGTCTTTTGGACCATTTGGAGGGAGCGGAACGAGCGTTGCTTCCAGGATAAATGTTCTTCCGTCAATGAGCTGATTTGGAGAATTATTAACCTTTTGTTGGTCTGGGTTTCTCATGTGTAGGCAACTCGTTGCCCTCTTTGTTTTTCTAGGTTGAGCATTGTATTCTTTCCTGCTATGCGGGCCTCATCAATAAATTGTTGTTTCCTCTAAAACAATATTATTTGAAAAAACCTATTTCAGTCCCATAATGGACCATTACGAGACCATTATAGGCTGTTATAGGACTGTAATGGGTTAATTTTTCTATAACAGTTGTTACAGCTAGATTGATGATTTCAAGATTAGGGCTAGGGTTTCAAAGAGGGATGGAATAGTGCGTTAATGTTAGGGTTTTATGAGAGAAACAAAGCAAAAAACAAAGGAGTAGTAGTTGTCCATGTGGACAGACTTGCACGCCCGTGCGCACGTGCATACGACCATGGGAGAGGGTGCACGGCTTAGGGTTTTGGATGGGTTGGGTGTTTGGAGGATTGAGGAGGAAAAAAAAAAAAGAAAAAAAGAAAAAAAAAAGATGAAAAATAGAGAAGAGTGGGGTTTAGGGTTTGAATAGAAAGAGAATGAAAAGAGAGGGTGGGACCTACCTTTGAAGAAAAAGAAGAAGGAATAAATGAGTATCATCCTCAATGCTTCGCACCTCCTCTTCAATCCTTAGAGAGTCTGGATCTTCATCTGCAAATCTCATGCAAGGAGAAAGAAGGAAGAAAGATTTCTCTCTTTTTTTTCTCCTCAAGAAATGTGGAAAGATTTCTCTTCTTTTTTTTTCTCCTCAAAAAACGCGGAGTAGGGCTTGGACGTCCCCCCACCCTATTTACATTCTCAATTAAAAGAAATTACGATAATGTCCTTAAGTCTAAAAGAAATGTGTATGCTCCAAATAAATTCAAATAAGCAATCAAAAACATCAAATCCTAATCTAAACCATCAATAATGCCCAAAATATAAATAAAACTAAAATGCCTACACCATGGACCTATGTTGTCCAAGATCTGGGTGGACCAACGGTCCGATGGCCTAGAGATGATGATCTGACGGTTAGATGTTCCAACGACCACAATCCAAGGATCGAAAACTCCTCCGATTGCTGCCCACATCCATCTTCCCAGTATGGGGTCTTCCAGATGCACGAACTACACGTGTGGTCTTCAAAGTGGCCCGCTGGAGCCCATGTAGATGTCATCCATTGATAATGAGGCTGGGGCTGCAGTAGGGAACCTCCTCATCTGGTAGACCCTATATGATGGTTCGATGTCCTCATCAAGAATTCTGCTCTTCCCACTTTTTCCTCGCATTATAGATTTCCATAGCCGTATTTTTCCACCATGGTGTGCATATCATGTCATTGCTTGTCGCCAGTTCTATTTGTCTGGATGCGATCCAATCAGGTTCAAGAGCCCGAAGATCATATAACACCGAAACAAACATGATTGCCACGGTTTTTATTTATTTATTGGTGCTTATGGTTGATGGTTGTTTCTTGATTTCATCCATACTGCGGTACCAGACAGGAGAGTTCTTCTCATCCAGCTCCTCACGAATGTAACGATTGAATAATAATACAGATGCATATGTATTTATTGAATGCACAATAAATCATGGGATTTATTGATAATGAATCTGTCACAAAAGAATCTGTTTATATTGTATATACAGCTAGACATATATTTATAGAAAAGAATTTATTGTTATGTGTTTGGGAACCACAGGCGACCCCTGACTTCTAGTGTAATTGCCTCGATTTTCAGTTCAGCTCTTGTATCAACCTAGGAAGCAAAAACTAGATCTTTTGAAGTTAAAGAATGTTGGACCAAGAGAATCGTAGTTTTGGGATGTTACATGATGAGTTGCACTGAAAATTGAGGCAATAATGCTATCATCAGTCAAATGTTTCTCATATTGTGAGTTAGATACTTTATGGGCACCAAACTGGTCCTTTCACTCTGTCCAGTTATTGGAGCTTGAAGTACGCCTCTTTATGGAATCTGGTCGAATGCTGACAGTGACTTTTTTGTTCCAATTGCAGGTGATCTTCAATGTGAGAATTCGTTGCTTAGGCAAGTTTCAAGTCTTTTGAGGCGATTGCCGGCCATCGAATCTGTGAAATTTCAAGATGATTTCTTGATGGTGAGTGATACTTTTGCCACAATGGTTGAATATGTTATCAATTTGTTTTGTCCAGGAAAAAGAAATCAGCAATGCAAATAGGGCCTGTTGATGAACATGTATATTGGTTCAGTTGGCCCTTATTTGTTTCTGTTTTCTGGTTTGCCTCAACCGAAAAGTTTTTCTGAGGCTGTTATTACTGAAAAGAGTAACCAATGCTTCTTTATCCAAACATATTCTGGTTTCAGATGGAATTAATTAGTGGTATTCATATCAGCCAACTTCTGACTCTGCCATCATTTGGTTGTCTCGTGCCTGCTTTCTTTTGTAGGAATACAATGATACGCTCCTGATGACTTACCTTGCCATGTTCACCAACTGCTCAAGGTATTATTATTATTATTATTATTTTCTAAGCGTGCACGCGTGTGCTATAAAGCTAATGTACATGCTACGCATATGCCAGCCGGGCATATTGGTGAGAGATCCAATCCATCCATCTGGTTGGTTCAACCTTGTACATGTTTTCCCCAAAATAAATCCGGTACACTCAGCATGTGGTCCCCACTATTGGAAACAGGTGGATAGGTTAGAAAACTTCAGCCAAGATTTTCAGAGCCGTACATTTGTTTTTCAAACTGTGGCCCAGCTGACCAGTGGATCAACCTGATTCTTGGGCCAGTGCATCAATATACTGATTCCGTTCTAACAGATGGAATGGATCTTGGACCTATCATGCCACGCTGACCCATGTATGGTATGTACATTGTTTATTGCACACAGTTTTGGACTTAGCAAAGCTCTATTATTACTACTATCATCACTGTCGCAGCCACCATTGTTATTTAAATATTGACACTGACAATAAAGGCTATTAAGTTGGGCACAAGAAGCCCTGAACTGATGGGACTGTTGTATCAACTAATTTGTTGGCTGGTGATCTCTAGGCCTATTGTTATTTCCCCCCTTTTTTTAATTGGATTGTAAGCTGGCTTGAACCTGAGATCTCAATGTTGAAATGCAGTCTGTCTACAATTGAGCTATAGGTTCGAACACTGTTAATATTTCCTTCAATTCTTTCTATCATCATCATCATCATCTAAGCCTTATCATAACTAATTAGGGTTGGCTACATGAATCCTTTTTCCGCCATTCCCCCCTATCAAGGGCCATAACTTCAGTTAGACCATAGGTCATCAAGTCTTTTCTTACTAACTCTACCCACGCCCATCTGGGCCTTCGTCCCTTTGCCCTTTTAGAGCATTCAACTTGTACAAAGTCACCCCTTTTAGACCATGTGGAGATCTTTCCTCCTTTCTCTATTATTCTCCATCAATTGTCTGAGTAGGAACATAATTTTAGTGTTGGAATCTCCCTGGCATGAAGCCAAACTGATTTTCTGATACATTCACCTCATTCCTTAGTCTATGCTCAATCACTTTTTCTTAAAGTTTCATACTATGGCTCGTAAGTTTAATCCCACAATAGTTAGAACAGCTTTATATGTCTCTTTTATTCTTATAAATAGGTACCACGATACTTTTCTTCCATTTGTCTGGCATTTGCTTCGATCTTTCAATCTTATTGAACAACTTTGTCAACAAAAATAACCCAGTCTTTTCCATACACTTACAAACCCCTATTGGTATGCCATCTGTCTAAGGGCCCCCCTTGTTTTTATCTTGTTCGAAGCTTCTTTCACTTAAGAAATCCAAATCATTCAAAAAGTATCTATAGACTCCGATGCTATTTGAGTAAATGGTTCCTTCTATCTATTTGCTCTCAGAGTGATTTCCATTTAACAAGTTCTGAAAATAGCTTCTCCACCTTTTATTGATCTCATTATCCTTGACTAGCACTCTCTGATCATTGCTCTTAATGCATCTAACGTCATCTAGGTCCCTACTCTCTCTCCCTCTTTTTTGCAAGTTCGAAGACATCTTTCTCACCTTCTCTTGTCACCAATCTAATGTAAAGATTTTAGCCTCACTACTTAACAATCTTTGGTGTTTTTATATTGTTCAAGATTTCATTGTTATTAGTCCATTTTCAAGCTTTGAATCATGCACATTTCTCTTTAAGAACATTTTGTACATCATCATTCCACTACCAAGTTTCCTTATATGATTGGCTTTTCTCTCTAGGTACTCCTAAAATAACTTTTGCCACTTTCCTAATGCACCGAGTCATCCCATTCCACATATCGTTTACTTCTTCCTTGATATTTCATTTTCCTTCTTCCATCACTTTATTTCTGAATAATATTGTTCTCTCCTTTTAAATTCTAGCATCTAGTTTTAGACACCTATTAATGTCAGTTACTTTCTTCCATCTCTTAATGTAAACATCTATAAGACTATAACCATAGACCTATATTGTGTAGTTAAACTCTCTCCAAGTATCACCCTATAGCCTTTACATATTAATGGTTTTGTCTTCCCAAGTAGAAAGAATTTTATTTGGCTTGTATATGATCCACTTTTGAAAGGTTATTAAATGTTCATCTCTCTTCTTAAAGTATGTGTTTGCCAGCGCTAGATTGTATGCCATAGCAAAATCAATGATAGCTTCTCCGTCTCATTTCTTCTCCCAAAACCATATCTCCACATACCTTCTCATACCTTCCTATACTTTCTTTTCTACATGACTATTTAAGTCTCCTATAAATATCCTCTCTCCATTCAAAATTTCTTGCATTAGTCCGTATTTTTTATCCTCTAACCGTACCTACCACACATACATACTAATAATGTTGATATCTCCCCTGACATAACTTTCATTGATAAAATCCTATCACTTACTCTTTTCACATCTATAAATTTATCCTTTTAATGTTTATCTACAACCATTCCTATCTATTTCTATGAGTGTCCTTTTACATACCAAAGCTTTTATCCATCAAATTTTCTAGTTTTGGCCCCTATACTCTTAAGCACACAAGTTATGTTAACTCTCCTTCATACTTCTCTTACCTGTCAATGTTCTTATATTTCATGTGGTAATACAAATCCTATTTTCCTGGACTAGCTTCTTTACCTGCACACATCCAGAATGGCGCAGTAACCTTTGCATATTTGTCACGGCAATTGGGTGTTGTTGTGGCATGTCACTTTCTGGAAACGCCCTGGCTAACCCTTGGCCATTTCCCACTACACCCTGGTTCCAATGTAGCAGTTGCTTACAGAGAATGCCCTCACATGACATGAGTTCAGAATGTCATATTGTTCGTTTTCATGTTGGGAGTTTTGGCATAAGTTTGACGCCAGTTGCCATCCTGGTGCAACCTTCCTTTATGTGGTCTGGGGACTGGCAATGAGAACATAAAACTCCCACAGGAACAATGTAATAGACTATCACATAGGTTGATTGCAGTCAAGTGCTATCTAATGGTCTAAAGTTTTAGTTCTTTCTATTGAGGGGTAAAAAAATCTACTTCATTTCATATAGAAGAAAGTTTCATGAAATTACAGACATCTTCTTCATTTTTGACATTTGGGAAGTGTAACGAAACTCCTTGTAACTTTTGCAGCACCATGAACGAGCTCGTCGACAAGTTCAACACTGCATATGACAAACAGAGCAGAAGGGGAGGAAGGACTGCTTTCATTTAATCACACTGCTGCTATTTCTGCTTGAACCAGATGCAGTTTTTTGCACAGCAGCTCTCCCTTTTTTTCTGGTCATAGCACATACATTTTTGGAGCTGTGCTGATTCAGAAAGAAAATTTATTGACAAAAAGTTTTATAGGATATTCAGTCCCTTTTCCCATTTATTTTGTATCCAGGATATGAGGATCTTAGTCCTACAAGTTTGGTTTGGATGAGTTTATTACTAAGGAGATGTGTTGATTCAACTTCATAGATATATATATATGTTTTTTCTCAAGTTTATCCAATTTCATTTTGTTATTATACATTATGGAATCCAATTGACTAATGAAATTTCAAGACCTTGGGGTGGTATGAGTCTCTTAATCCCTGTATTCAGGATTGAATACTGTGTTACTTGCCCCAAAGAAAATCATTTCTATTTTCTGCAATACGGGAAGTTTTCTGAGATTGTGTTTGGGTGCACATCAAACGAGCTGGTTCATCCCAACTCAGTCGACTTGTGACTTTAACTTGGACCCAAACAAGTTAGGAATAGTTACCAAAGTCTGAAAACCATGTTGGCCTGTTTACCTTTCCTGGTAGTCCCAAAGAAGCCCTTGTATGGGAGTTGCTTTCCTTCCAACTCCTTGAGAGCAAGATACTGAAATTTGGAGCCCAAACACTTGATATAGATGCTGAGGAAATTAGACTTCGGTTAACTTGACGTTACTAGAATGATGGTCACAATTCAATTCAGCATTGAGGCTGTACCCGCCTGATGCAGATTTAGCTGTGACCCTGGATCCAGCCAAGTGGGCATGTGACCTTGCCTGTGAGGCTCACCACAATATATGAGGACTTCAAGATCAAATATAGAATGTTTCTTTCCATTCCTCTCCGAAACAAGAGATCAAAGCGATTTTCCTCCTCTTTCCCAATAAGTCGACGGTGTTACACCATTGGGATACTTCGAATAAACTTGAGTACATATAGGATGCACTGGTGCTAAAACCTTTTCTCGAGATATCTTCCAAACTGTTGGGGTCGTCGCTTTGGTTCCATAGTTTGAGAATTCTGCTGATCCCAAGTACTCCATCTCCATCATTGCATATGAGAATATAAAAAGTAAAGAGGAGAAGGCATGACCAGAAGATTGCATCCATTTTGCCGGCTCATATTAGAGCGTTGTCCAAAAAATGAAGCAAATACATATCTCAGGTGGACCACACAGTAGAGATCAAATTCTCACCATAATGTTTATTGCCATCCAACATGTTGATAGGATCACAGAGACCTAGATGAAGGGAAAACAGACAGCAGCTTGATCCAAAATTTTGGTGGCCCCCTAGAAGCTTTTAATGTGAGAATTTGATCTCTACTGCGTGGTCCACCTGAGATTTGCATCCACTTCATTTTTTGAGACATGCCCTAAAACAAGCTGGCAAAATGGGGGCCCCACTGTCACGATCACACCCACCTGGCTGGATCTGGGGCCATGCCTGCCACCTTGATTGAAATTTAGTTATCAGCTGCTGGCTTATGGCGGGTGTGTAGGAGCAGCAAAGCCAAAGAAGAAATTAAGCCACCCTAAAGATGCAAAGTTGATTTGGAAATTCTGAAATGATAAACCTAAACAGAGAACTCTTGCAAATATGCACATGACGTCTCTGTGGATATGAAAGTCATTTAAATAACTGGACAGTTGAAATATATTTGGTTCTTGTTGGATGTTCCACTTACTGGTGAAACTGATTCAAAATTCTAATGACACAAGGCAAGAAATGATAAAAGCTTATTACAAACTCTAATGAAGGAAAGTAACATAGACAAGGTTCGAAAACCGTATCATTCCTTCATAGAGGTGTCTAACTAGCTGGAGAAAACACTCTTCTTGAGGTGTTATACAATACATGGCCTGAGAGTTTCTAAGTAGTTGTTTTCGCACTCCCGGGTGCATGGTTCCACGACCGAAACCATTGATATGATGGGAGCCACCATGGATGGTCTACGCACCGGAATGCCTCAGAATGAAAAATCAGGGCCATGAATCATTCAGCCCCTTTCAGTTGAATGTGCTGATGCTGTATTTTCTTCCCTCTCTATCCACCGGCAACCAATTAGAGGAATTACAATTTTACCCATCTTCGAGATTGCTAGTGCTTGGGCCATCATGAGTGCTGATTATAACTTCTTGGATCACTAAAGCACGGAGACCCAAGAGAACCGTTCTCAAACCCCGAGCATTGTATAATATCTCCTGATTGGAAGATTGGTGAGCTTGCTTGTAAAACGCACTAGTCACACTTGCTGGTGAAAACCAATCTTTCAAACTAGCTTATGCATCCATCATAGCAGCCCATTTCACAGCCATTCAAACATAATCTCAGCTCGGGACGTTCGATAGAAATCTCCAAGAGCCCAGCATCAGCTTCATTCAATTCACAAGTGCGCCCAGCATCACCTTCAATCAACAGACAAGTGCTTCCAATGCCAAGCCAACGCAGACCACGAAATGAAGGCCTCTTCAGCGATCCAAACAAATTGACAGACAACCCACTGCAATGACAAAGATCAAGCCTTCTAAGGGGCTTCCGCCCCTCTCCATACCCTCTCTCTAAACCCAAAGCTGCTATAGAAGCATCGGTCACGTAGAAACAATATCGGATGCAGAGGTCTGTAATCTCCATACCTGCCTCAGCAATCGTGAAAACAGCTCTATCTGATATGCCTGGCATGTAACCTATGTCAAGCACCGCTAATGTTTTACTGATAATCCCTCCCCCATGAAGTAGAAAAGCCACCCCTCTGTCGGTGACTCTCTTACAACCTCGTAGACATAAAGATACAATCGGCACATTCCCACGGCCAAGAACTGATATACCACTGTCGGTAACATCGGCTCCACCAAGATTCAATGTGGTCAATCTGCTAAGGCTTGAGATTGAACTAAGCCCACGATCTGCCACGCTTTTGCAACCCCACAAGTCCAGCACTTCCAAACTTTTACATGAGGAAAGGTTCTCCACAGCTTCGCTCGTTAGAAGGCTGCATGATGCCAATCTCACATTGACAAGGGAACACGAAGTGTCGGCTAGATCATGAAAAGCCAAGTCAGAGAGGAAAAAGGCATTGATGATTTCAAATTTCTTTAAGCTCTTGCAAGAATGTAGGATGGATACAAAGCCAGCATCTGTAGCTCTAGAGAATCCACCGAGCCTTATCTCTTCAAGGCTCTTGCACCCCTCAGCAAGGAGGAACATACCCATGTCATTTACCCTCCTGAAAGTGGCTGGGAAAAATTCTCTACTCCGTATGAGGGAGAGGTCGATCAGATGGCCGCAAGAGCCCAATGATTGAATCCCACTGTTGGTCAAGTCATGATGCAACAATGGTTCTAACCTTGGTTTGTCTTCGAGGTCTAGCTTGACCAGAAGAGAGAGATTGCGCGTGATGGAGATGAGTAATTCATCTGTAATTCCATCCAGGACGAGTGATAAGGACTGCAATTTGAAGCTGATGGGTCCCAGAGAGAAGGGAATGCTGAAGTCGACTGAGGATGGCACAGAGTTCCTAGAGTCCCTTGTTTCATGTATGAGCTGTTTTGCATGCTGTTCAGACATGGGCCGCAGCTGTAGAGTTTTGATGGTTTTGGGCAGGAAGAGTTCGATGGACTCGAAGACACCTGGATCACAATCTGCCCCTCGGAACTTTATGCATAGAGACTGGATAAAATCAGGAGAAAAGAAAAGAACAAGAAGAAATCTCTCTGTGTAAAGCTGGCAAATGTGTTGTAAAAGCCAAAAATAAATAAATAATCCGCAGTGCAAGAATTTCACCTCTATGCGTGAGCACCCTTTAAGCATCTGCGCAAGCTTTTCCTTGCAGATATGAGATGGTTCGAGCACTGCCCGGCTTACCATTTCCAATGTAAACACCCTGTGATGAAACAAAAAGAGAGACATAATCATGGCTTTTAGACACAAATTGACTCATTTGGTATCAAGTCGAGTCACGGCTCACCTGACGGGGAGCTCGTGGTATTAAACCGGATCAGGTATTGCCAAATACGAGTCGAAACAGACGAGTCGTAAAATCATTGACATAACATCTTACCTTCAATTGCTTTGCAAGAACATGTAGGAGTTCAGAGATCACAGCTATTAGAAACTAACAGGTAAAAGCATTGGGCCCACAAGGGTTCAAATCATAGGTTCCAAACAGAGCTCCACTCGAACCTTGTGTATTAACTTTTTCTTCTTCTTTTCTCCTGCCTCCCTACTCAAGCATTAGGAATCTCTTTACCCCTTCTACTAGAATGGAATACTTCACAGAATTATTTCAGAAATCATCTTGCAATGGTAAGATGAGATACCTCGTCTCAATCTAAAATAACTTGCTAAAAAAGTTCGGTGATGTTGAAATCACAGTACTTAACCAAAGTCTATAGCTTGATAGACCTTGCATGATCAATGGTTTTAGTTTTAAGACCTGATGATAATAATGATTTTATCCATCCAAATTTCACCTAGGTAGAAGAATGTATAAATCAACGACAGAAACAGAGATGTATATCACATCATCATCTAGGCCTAATCCCAACTAACTGCAGTCGGGTACATGAATTCTGTGTTGATATATATATATATATATATATATATATATATATATATATATATATATATATATATATATATATATATATATATATATATATATATATATATATATATATATCATAACTAGCTAATGTTTCTTTTCGGAAGGTAGGCTGGGATCTAACACGGGACCTCAATCTTGAAGCCCCAAGTGCCAACAATTGAGCTACGGGGCTCAAACCCACCAAGGAGAGTATTGGAAAAGATGAGCATTGTAACAGAGAAATATAGTAGCAAAACATAAGAAACATGATTTAGTGACACACAATTTCAAGCTCAACAATAGCTACTCAAGGAAGGTTCAAGTGATGACTAAAGAATGCTGCATACAGCATATACAAATCCCCCAAAACGATCCATATTATATTTAAAACCATGTCTACTAGTGAGTAGTGACTGATACCTTATGTTTGGGCAGTGCTCTCCAACAGAAGTGAAAACTGAAGTACATGGTAGAGAGCACTTCAACAGAACTACTTCTTGAAGATAGTCTTTGGTGAAAATGCTGATCGAAGAGCTGTCTAGCCGACTGCAATCGAGGGTGAGGCTCTTAAGGACTTTATTTTCATGAAGAACGTGATTAAGGATCCAGGTATCAGGTGAAAACCCCTGCAATTCACTCAAAAAGTGGAAATCAATTAAGGAGAGAAAAATGAGGAATGACACAATGCTCAGCCAAAGGGTTGGTAAAAGTGGGGCTCATGGTTCACTTTTCCAACTACAACAAGCCCTGTTGATGGCCCATGCATCAAACATCCCCCAAATTGAAAATCTTGACCATTAGATCATCGGACTTTTCTTGATTGGATGTGGACCATTGCTGTATATATCTTTGTGTGTGTGTGTGTGTGTGTGTGTGTGTGTGTGTTAATTGTTATTTCTGGCTGCAATTGAAGGTTTAGGGGGAATTTTGGTGCATGGGACATCAGAGTGGATCCAACTGCACTCAGTGGTTTGGTGTTATGAAGACCATCGTTCAAGGACCTAGCTTGACACATTCAATCAGTCATAGAGCTTTTGATGTATTGGTAAGTTCCTTAACACTTGCCATTGCATCAAACACCACATCCTGTGTTCGAGTCATAGAGTTGGCAACCTAGACCAGAGTGAGAGCCGCCACAAGCATGGCATCCAAAAACAGTTACCTATTGGCTATAATGGCCACTACATAATGGTAATGGTGGGTACCATTACGCGTTATTTAAATAAATAGAAAAAAAAAAAAAAAAAAAACAGCCCGTAATGAACTTTACAGCCCCTAATAATCCATTATGGGGCCATTACAGTTATTATTATTATTATTATTATTCAATTTGGCTGTAATGGATGTCATGGTCCGTATCGTAATGGTAATGACGGTGGTCGTTATGGCCACTATTACCGCTATTGAATACCTTGGCCACAAGGAAGAAAGGGCTACATGGACGTAGGCCCGAGTGAATGCCACCATGGAATGGGCCACCGGATATTGGTGGTGGAGCATGGTGTGTGTTATGATCCCAGAGTTTTTGAAGGGCCTAGCTTGATTTGATCCATCAGTCCTAGGGCTTTTGGCATATTGATTAGGTTCTTAACATTTGGTATTGGCAATGTTCAGAATATCTGTATCGCGTTACGTATCGCACACTTGGGATATGAATATGTATCGATTATCGCATGGGATGTATCAGTTGTATCACGTAATGTATCGCCATTGTTAGAAACATTGAAAAATTGATCAAATTTTTCATTGAAAACTCCAATCCATGCGTCGTGATTATTAAAAAAGACAGCAATACACTCTTATAAATCAAAACATTACAAAAAAAAAAAAAAAAAAGGGCACATAATAGGTTTTCTTTATATGATGTCCTAATCTATGTGCTGTCTAATTGAATTGATACAAGTATATTCAAAGTTTATTCATATAATTTATAAGTGTAAGAAGACGTGTAGAAACACAGGCAATACATTCAAAATCAAATGAAGAACCACTAGATTACGTTATATACATGTTTGATTTTTTATGTTTGGATACAAAGATTGCAACCGATTTGCGAGAAATTAGGAAATTTTGATTTTTTAAAAAAAAATTTCCACAACTCCGCCCATCACCTCCAAATCTTGAAATTGAAGCTCCAATCCATGATTTTCCATGCAAAACATGAAAAATCATGGATTTGTAACAATTTGACACTGATTTAACATGATTTACAGGAAAAAAAAAAAAAAGGATCGAAAATACTCACTAGATCGAACATGTGGGATATATCTCACTACTTGTGTGTTTTGTATCGCATAAGTCAGTTACAAGATATATCGTGGGATATATCGGCCAATATCGTTGATACTTAAAACACTAGGTGTTGGAGTCAATACTACATTTCATGTTTTGAGTCACATTGGGGGGGCAACTGTGGAAAGGGAAACCTGGACTAGAGTGAAAGCCGCCACAAGGTGGATGGGGCCTTCCTAGACATATTCTAGAGAGTGACCTGCCATGGAAATCAGCTCCTGGAGGGGGGGCAACTTGAACTATTGTAGAGTGAAAGCTGCCACAAGGTGGAAAGAGCTACCTGACACTTGCACAAGTGAGCCACTGTGGACATTGAATGCCGAACATGGCAGTGGGTTATGAACTTCCAATCCCTAGCATGGTTTTAAGTCTTGTTTGAATCCCAAGCGATTCATCTGAGTTGACTTGGATTCAGTTGGACTTGATCCAATTCTTTTTTTTTTTTTTTTAACACACGCACACACACCACCACACACTCACGCCATGGTGGGATTTCACCACCTATGGGTACTCGAACCCTCAACCAGGTGTTGAAACTCCTAAGAGTCTACCACCGGAGTAAGAGTAAGGACCTGATCCAATTCAACTGCATGAGTCACACAAACAAGTCACCCCCAACTCAGCTGAGTCGCAATTAGACTCAAGACCAGACAAATCGGTCTGAGTTGCCAAGTCTCTTAACCATTATCCCCAGATGTTTAAGGGACTGTTTTGATACATTCCATCAATCCTACGGCTTTTGGGGTATTGGGTTAGGATTTTAACAACCGCTTATAACATGGGCCCCATTTAAAGCCTGTAAATGGTTTAAGTTGTGTAAATCATTTACAGCCTGTCCTGTTTGGCTTTAAGCTGTAAATGATTGTCTGTGTTTAGATAGCCTGTAAATAGTTTTAAGTCGTGTAAATGCAGAGCCAATCTTTCCATTTATAGCCGTTAGGCACTAAATTGAGAGCCTGTAAATGAGATTGGGGTAAATTCTGCAGGCAAAAAAGGTCATCCAAACGCAGAGTGTAAATGATTTACAACTTGGCCCATTAACAGGCATCCAAACGACCCTTTGTACACTCTGAAAATTGAAGCGTGCCTTCAGTATACCTTGAGCAAAATTCACAAGATCTCTCATTTTCCAGATTGAAAAGAACCACCTCATCAAAGGAAGGAAAAGTTGTGTATAATAACAAGATTAAAAAGAAAATAGAAGCTAAAATATACAATACCCATATAAGAAAAATGATTGAAATTCACAAAGAAGAGAGAAATCAGTACAAAAGAGTACGAACAAGAGAAACCCATCTCAGAAAGAATGAAAACCTCACAAGAAAAAGGTAAAATTGAGAAAAACCCATATTCTAAAACCATGCTTAGAAGAGAATAAGAGTTACAGAGAAGTTAGGTTTTTGAAGACTTATTCTAAAAACATGGTTAGAAGAGAATAGGAGTTACAGAGAAGTTGGGTTTTTGGAGACTTACAGAGAAATCAACGGTGGAGAGAAAAGAGAGAGCTTGGGAGGCCGAGAAATGAAGGGCTTTGCAGACAGGAGCTGTTGAAGACAGAGATTCAACATCCAGCTTCGTTAAGATTTCATGGAGGAGGCTTTGAGGAAGCCTCTCTAGATCACTACCTCCAAACATTTCTCCCCCAACTGAGAGAGAGAGAGAGAGAGAGGGTAGAAAAATGTGGTGCCCAGTCACTATCTGCCGTCATGATGAATTCTATGATTTGGGGAAAAAAAAAAAAGTGGGGCCCAGTTTGCATCTTTCATCAAGAAGAACTGGATGATCCTTGCCATCAGATAATAGTTAGATGATGGAGCTTGAGAGAGAGACGCGTTTTGGATTATCATAAGTGGGGCCTGTGACTTGATAATCTGGACCGTTGGTATGTTGAATCCCACCATGAATGGATTGCCCGGACCCGTTTTCAGTTGAATGTGGACCGTCTTATCAACCGTCTGTTGATATAGATACCACTTTCTAGCGGGGAGACTCTACTGGTGGGTCCCAATAGATGAAAGGCCTGAATTACAAGAATGTGGGCTTGCCTGTAATGCTGTCCTCGAGAAAAATCGATTTCATTGGACCAGCCAACCTCACTGCGTTTCTACATTCCACATGAAAAAATCACAAGCTGAATGGAAATGTTAATGTTAATATCCTACAAGGATGGAGAACTCCCATCGACATTATTTTTAGCACGGCCTTCCATCAAGGGAATCCAAATTGTTGTTTGCCACGGATAGAAATTTTCTCTTTTTTGTGTTGTGATTTATCCACATCATTATTAACATGGTCAGCATTGATACATTAAATATTGTTGGGAATTTGACGGCAGAATGACATAGAGATGAACCTATGATAGCAATCTAAGAGCACCGAGCAAATACAAGAGAACATAAATATTTAACAAGGAAAATCTTTTCGAAAAAAAACCACAGTATAAAGAGACAAATCTTTACTATGAAAGCAAAATTTACAAAGAAAATGGACTTACCAAACTTGAGTAATCCTCAAATCTCACCTTACTCCACCCTTTTGAAACCCTATATCCTTTTAGAAACCCTTAGAAATACTTCCCAGTCCAATATACATGCATTTATATAGCTTTGGAAAAAAATCAAAATGGAATAGGAAGCAAAATCGGTGTTTCCGCAGAAAATCTGCGTAAAACCTTCAATGACATCGAGCAACCTTTAATGTCATCAAAGAATGATAATATATGTCTAGTGACCAGAGGTCAAAATATAAAAAATACTCAATATCATCGAACTGGCTTCGATGACATCAAAGCATGCTCAATGTCATCGAGCCAAGACAGACAAATTTAAGACATCCGTTAGCAACAATCTCCATCATATCTTCGATCTTCAAATATGTAGCTTCTTGTTCTCTTCTCTTATTTGTCTCATATCATAGCTTCATCAATGCTTCTCGTGCACACTCCGTCCTCCTTTTTACGTCATCGCCAAGCCTAGAGAAGTTGCACAGAACTTAAACTTCTTCGTATGAACGAACTTAGTGAGCATGTCTGCCAGATTCACATTGGTGTGAATCTTCTCCAAAGTTACGCCTCATTCTTCAAGCACCCGTCGGATAAAGTGGTGACGAACATTAATGTGTTTAGTACGTGAGTGATAAACAGAATTTTTAACCAAATTGATAGCAATTTCGCTATCACGATTAACCGGCATGGTCTCCTATTGAAGTCTCAACTGATTTATCATGCCTCTTAACCAAACACCTTCCTTAAAAGCTTCTGTCACTACCATATACTCTGCTTCTGTTATGAAAAGAGCCACCACAAATTGAAGTTTCGACATCTAACTAATTGTTCCACCCGTTAGTACAAACGAGTAACTTGAAGTCGACTTTCTGAAATTCACACTGCCTGCATAATCTGAATCAACATACCCCATCAACTTTACCCATACCTTCTCAAAAGTTAAGATATAATCTTTCGTACCTTGAATATATCGAAGTAGTCATTTTACCGCTTCTTAATATTACTTATCGGATTTTAACATATATCTGCTCACAACACCGACTACCCGTGAAAATTTTAGTCTCGTATAGACCATGACATACATTAAATTGTCAACCGCATTCGAATAAGACACATGAGACATAACTTATTTTTTCTCATTTGATTTACGATATTGTTCTGAAGAAGGCTTAAAGTGAGTCGCTTGTAGAATGATCACTGGCTTTGCCTGGTCCAACTCATACTTGATCAACACATTTTCAAAGTATTCTGCCTATGATAATCAAAGCATGCTCCTCTTCCTATTTCTATGAATATTTATGCCGAAAACCCTCTTTACAGCCCTCAGATCTTTTATCTCGAATGTCCCTAATAACCAAGTCTTCGGTACGTTGAATTCAGATATATCATGACAGGCGATCGACATATCATCAATATACAATACTAGGATGATGAATTTTTCATCACTCAGTGTCTTATAATAGACACAGTAATCGTATTTACTCTAAGTAAATTTCTGACTCAACATGAAAGAATCAAATTTTTTATACCACTATCTACGCGACTGTTTCAGGCCGTACAATGATCTCATTAACTTGCAAACATTTTTCTCAGCCCCTTTAACTTCATAGCCCTTTAATTACTTCATGTAGATCTACTATTCTAATTCTCCGTGCAGGAATGCAATCTTGACATCCATTTGTTCTAGCTCGAGATTGTATTAGGCAACCAACACCAACAAGAATCTAATGGATATTTGCTTAACCACTGGCGCGAATATCTCTGTGAAATCGATTCCTTCTCTCTAAACATACTCATTCGCTATCAGTCTTGCTTTGTATCTATCTTCTTTTTTTTGAATAACCATTTGCATACGATCACTTTTTGGCCCACTAGAAGCTCCACCAGCTCTCATGTATAATTTTTGTGCAATGAGTCTATCTCATCGTCTATAGCCGCCTTCCACTTTTCTGCATCAAGTTCACTGAGAGCCTCCTGAATAGTAGACGGGTCCCTCTTATCTGTAACAAGAGCATATGAAATATTAGAGTCATCCTTATATCTTGCACGTAACCTGCGATCACGCGGTGAATTTCTTCTCATAGGTGACTGCTCCGCCTGCTCATGTATATCTGTTTGCACATCTGTCTCTTCCTGAGTATCATTTGTGTCAATCTGGACGTATACGATCAACCTTTCAGGTTCCTCTAACTCTTCCTGATCATTCTTGCGGAATAGGGAGCTTTCATCGAATTTGACGTCACAGCTAGTGATGACCTTGAGTGTGACTTTGTCAAATAACATATAACCTTTCACACCAATATCATAGTCAACAAAGATATACTTTTTGACTCTATGGTTTAACTTATCTCTCTCAACTGACGGTCTATGAGAGTAAGCCTCACAACCAAATATGCGCAAATCTGAGTAGTCCAGCCTATGACAACTTCATACTTCCTCCGAAATTTTACATTCAATTGCCGTATATGGGGATCGGTTCACAAAGTAGCAAGCTGTGTCAGTCCATAAGTCCTTGCCCAACGCAGCATTATTTAACATGCATCAGGCCCTCTCCAAGAGAGTCTGATTCATCCGCTCAGCCACACCATTTTGTGCAGACGTGTGGCGCATTGTATTGTCCCTAATGATCCCTTCATCCTTTCAATATTCATTAAAGTCATTAGAAGTAAATTCTCCACCATCATCAGTCCTTAAGACATTTATTTTTTGTCATGACTGTTTTTACACCACTGCCTTCATTGTTTGAATATGATGAAAACTTCGGATTTTTGTTTTATGAAGTAAAACTAAAGATTGTTGAAGTAATCGTTAATGAATGAAACAAACCACAATGACCCCCTAATAGAAACCTCTGGCGATGGCCCCCATACGTTGGAGTGCACATAATCAAGCATTCTCTTATATACATGTTTTCTAGTTTTAAAAGACAATTTAAATTGTTTATCATATATACAATGTTCACATATATCTAAATCAGAATTCTTAAAAGTTTGAATCAAACAACGATCAAATAGTACCTTCATGCCTTACTCGCTCATGTAGCCAATATGAGCATGCCACATACGTACAGACGTGAAATCTGCAACAGTCGCTGCCGCTTTACCTGCTGAAGTGTTCTTGATCAACTTGTAAAGGTCTCTATACTTTTACGCTCTCATAACCACGAGTGCCCCTTTTGAAACTTTAAAGACATCATTAATACCAGTGAACTTGCACCCTATAGCCTCGAGTACACTGAGAGAAATCAGACTTTTCTTCATATCAAGAACACATCTGCTATCAGTCAAAGTACACTCCATCCCATCACACATCTTGATGCTCACCATACCAATAGCCACAACATTACAGGCATTGTCATTACCCATAAAAACCTGTCCACAATCGCATTCTCTGTAACTGGCAAACCAACTCCAATTAAGAGTCATGTAATATGATGCTCCTATGTCAAGAATTCACTCATCTCTATAATTATCGTGCAAGTGTTCGTCATGGACATAGACAGAACATCACCTCCACTTGTTTATTCACCAGATGTGACAACATTAGCCTCCTTAGAAGAAGCCGCTGAATTTTCTTTTTTCAATTTGGGATTAGTACAATCCTTCTTCATATGTCTGGTCATCCCACGGTTCCAGCACTTTAGTTTTCATTTGTCCTTACCTTTGAATTTGAATATAGGTCTTAAAGATCTTGTACATCGATCAGTATTCTTGTCTCTCGTAATCAGTACATCGGAAGATGTCCTCATGCCGCCATTTAGCTTTCTCATAGTCTTCCCTTGAAGGGCTAAGATAACGGTGTCGACACTTAGGGTTTTATTTATGGTGCACATTAAGTCCCTTAATGACTCATACAATGCCGGAAGAGAATTCAACAACATACATGCTTGTTAATCCTGCAAATTCAAATTTGTGCCCTAACGATTGCTCTGATACCACTTCTTAGGGATTTGACGGCGGAATCACATAGAGATGAATCTAAGATAGTAATCCAAGAGCACTAAGAAAACATAAGAGAACACAAAGATTTAACGTGGAAAACTCTTTCAAAAAAAAACCACAGCACAAAGCAGCAGATCTTTACTATAAAAGCAGAATTTACAAAGAGAACGAACTTATCGAACTTGAGTAATCCTTAAATCTCACCTTGCTCCACTCTTTTAAAATCCTAGAACCCTTTTAGAAATCCTTAGAAATATCTCTCAGTCTCGTATACATGCCTTTATATAGCTTTAGAAAGAAACCAAAACGGAATAGGAAGCAAAATCCACAAAATTCGTATTTTCACAGAAAATTTATGTAAAACCTTCGATGACATCAAGAAACCTTCGATGTCATCGAAGAATGACAAAATATGTCTAGTAATTAGAGGTGAAAATAAAAAAAATATTCAGTGACATCGAAGCATGCTCGATGTCATCGAGTCAAGACAGATAGATTTAAGACGTCTGTCAGCAACAAATACAATATATGATGATGTAGCCTAATTACATTACAACAAGCAAGAGATTCTTATTTGTGACAAGCAAGGATTCGAACTCCCATCAAGGTGGAGTGGCCCAGTACGATAACATTGTGGGACCAATTTTGAGAGAATATTAAGTGACATGTATCAAGCTCATGAAATGTTAAAATCCAAATGTTGATGGCTAAAGGAGAGAGAACAAAAGGACACCTTACATATTTGTTGGGAAATTGGAGATACATATACCAACGGTGTCCTATCATCATCTTTAGGCCATTTCACCGTGCGAGCATGTACTATGCATACACATGTTGGTTGTTTTAAGCTTTAATAGTTAGATTATAGATTTTAAGAATGATTATAATCTGATTATAAATTTTAATTATAGTTTTTAGAAATGGTTACAGTTTAATTATAAATTCCAACAACAATTACTGTTTGATTATATGTTCCAAGAACAATTACAATATAATTGCAAGACTTAATAATTATTATTATGGTTCGACTATAAATTTCAAGAATGATTATAGTATGATCATAGGTCTTGAAAATGTTTATAAATCCTAAGAACAATTACAATTTGGATAAAATAAAAATAGAATATCTTACAGTCAGTTTCAAACTTTCCAACCACATATTTCCCTTAAACAAGCGAGGCCTTCGGTTGTCTTAAGCTTAGATGTTTAATTCTTATAGCCGGCCGTTAGGTTGGGCTCATTGAAAATTTCTCTCTCTTACTTAGTCCTAGGGTTGAAAGTCGGGCAGGTTCAACCCGACCAACCCGTGACCAACCTGACATTGGGTTGGGTTTGCGCAAGATGCATCAGGTTTGGTCCTGGGCCTAGGTTGTATAAACACCAATCCAGTAAAACTTGGTTCGGGTTCAGGTTGAGGTCTTAGGTTGCTCAACCCAAACCAAACCCGATCGATATATAAGTTATAATTATAATTGAGTGTGGATTGTCTATGTTGAAGGCACAGGAAATTTTTGAGCTGTAGGGTTTCATTGGTCCACGTCATTTCGATGACTCAAAGCTAACAAGATATGTCGGATTTCTCTCCCAAATAGATTTCATGCTATACAACACGACGTTTAAAGGAGTAGTTAGCTTATTTGTTTAGAAAAAATGAAGTTATTTATGATAAATAACTACATATAATTAATAAAATTATAAGTACAAAAATAAGTCCCGTATTGAATATATAATAGACTAATGATATAACAAAAATGTTAGCATGTATTCACCTGCCCAACCTAACCTTGCCCACTTCGGTTGGGCTTGGGTTGAGAATTCTCAATCCGAGGTTGGGTTGAGTTGGGTTAGGATTGAGGTATAAGAACCTTGGGTTGGGCTAGGGTGAGCACCAACCCAACTCGCCCGACTTTCAGCTCTACCTAGTCCCGGTCCATTGACAACCGTGGAGGCGTGGACGTCTCAAAGTCCTTGAGATGTGTGCAAGTTGGTGAAGCCGTCCACATCGTAAAGAATTTTAGATATGTTTTGTTTTAAGTTGTTGAAATTAGACTCACTTAAATGCACTTGGTTGAACATAGCCGCACCTTTGACCTACACAAACCACTTTGGTTGACATGGGGGCGGTCTGGGTGGTCCACCTGCCCGGACACATTTACTTAGCCTGACCTGGCTTCATATATACATGTGTCGTATTTTCAATCGTCCGTTAACTAATACATGATGCACCTTGCACGTAGGACTTGGTTTTCATTCTTCTAAATGTCTATGTATTTCTGCCTATGGCCCACCTAATCAAGGTACGGTTTGGGAGCATTCACCATTGTAAATAGTTAGTAGGGATTCAATCATATCATAGACCTGGTCCAACCATTTTTTCTGGCTTGGGTTCGGGCCTATCTTGTCTAGGCCCGTCCAGAGCTTGGGCCTCTGGCTTTATACTGTTGGGCTGTACAAGCTGATCATATGATATCTAGCCCATTGACACGCTACTTGCAGCTGCCCTTGGATTAGAATGACTATTTATCATCACATTTCAATTTGAGGCATGAAGGAACTTCAATTTTTCCATTACAGGTGGGACCCATTTTTTATTTTTTTTTATTCAGATCGTTCCTCAATATAATCCAAACCATTTCTTGGGTGTCCACATTAATCGCATTTGACATCATAGATTTTTTTAACTCACCCACCTTTCCCAACTGGTTTGGGTTCAAGTCAATCCATGTAGGGCAGGTCCCGACCAAGTCTGAGTCAACTCGGATGAGCCAGCAATCCATGATTGATTCGGATTGGGTTGGGCTTGGGCAGGATTTATGGGGTTTGGTCTTGGGCTTGGGCTATACAAATACTAATCCGAAAAAATTGGAGTCCGGCTCAAGTTGCCCTACCTAACTTGAACCCAATCGATATATAAGTTACTTATAAATTATAATTGATTGTGGATCATTGTATTGAAGGCACATGAAATTTCAGTACCATTAGGTCTCACTGGTCTATGTCATTTCAGATGACTCAAGGTAACAATATAGGTTGAATTTCTCTCTCCTTAATAGATTGCGTGTTACACAATATGACTTTTGAAGGAGTAATTATCTTATATTTTAGCTCATATGTTTATAAAAAATAAATTTTTTTATGATAAATAAATACATATATAATTAATAAAATCATAAATATAAAAAATAAGACGTGTTGAAATATAATAGACTAATGTAATAACAAAAATATTAGCATGTATCTACATGACCGAGCCCGCTTAGTTTAAGCTTTGGTTGAGAATTTCCAACCCGAAGTTAAGTTGGCTTGGGTTAGACTTAAGGTACATGAAACTAGGGTTAAGCTAGGGTTGAGCGCCAACCCGGCCTAACCATCCTTTTGGCCATAGTAGTGACCTCTCTAGTATGGGCCCCATCATGATGTATGTGCTTCATCCAAGCCATTGATCCATTTTAACAGCTCGTTTTATATCATAAGCCCAAAATTGAGGTAGATCCAAATCTCAAGTGGCCCACAGCACTGATCATACCGACTCATACCAGTCCCCGGCCGAGTCCGATTCTACCCGGACGAGTCAGCAATCCACGATTCAAAGGTCTGGAGAAACCATGTCCCACCTATTTAGGGTCATATAAGTTAAAATAATACAAGTGTAGTAATGAAATGAAATCTGCCAAAAGATTGTGTTCGGTTGTCCACTTGAGTGTAGCCAACCATCATCATCATAACCATGGCCCACTTATTTCGGGTCAGCTAGCACTTCAATTTCTTTGGTGGAAAGTCACGAGGTCTGAACCCATGATCCGGCATGCAATATCTTGGATGGACCACACCCCAAATCCACACCGATTGGCTGACATTGACCATTGGTTCTGACTATTTCGTAGGAGAATTTTGGAGGGTTAAAAGACCATCTATTTTCTTCCTTCAATCGAGTGGTTAGGATCGACAGATCAGTTTGATTTTTGAGATGAGGCCCATCCAAGGTACGGCCACAAGCTGTGTACGTAGCTAATACACACGCCCCCGTTTAAGCACACCTGGCGTTTAGGTGCAATATCCAAGCCATCCATCGGAAGGATATGATTATTTAGATTATCATTCCCAAGAATCAAGTGTGGTCTACAAGCTAGGTGGGCCACAATTAACTGAAAAAATATACGGCTGTGAAGAAAATTAACTGAAGTTTTCTAAACCGTTAAATTGCTTCTAACATCATCTCATATCTGCAAAACGGACCACCTTTATATCTGAGTAGTAAAATCTACATAGTGAGGTCTACATGATGAATGGCTTGGATATATATTTCACATGTCCACCACGCTGGCATACGTGGTGGCGTGTGCATTATCTGACTTGTACATGCGTGTGGTATAATACAGCCTTTTGTTTCATGCCAACTCATATATGTAGGAAATCCAAGCCATACAAAAGGTGGGCCACACCATGGCGATCACTTGGAGTGAAATTCAGGTCAGTAACGCATCAGGCAGCATGCAATGTAGAAAATCAATGGACAGATGATAGTATGTAGGATTACAATGTACAGGTGTGGCCCACCCCATGATTGGATTTCCTGCACATTAGACGTTAGAGGGAAAGGAAGGGTCCGTGGAGAAGATCCCATATAGGTCATTGGTCATATGAGGCCGGATCCTGCACTACCAATGGGGTGTACATCGAGTCCAGCTCGCCTACTAGTCGACCACATCTCTAACTCGGCCCAGCTCGATTTTCGAGCCTGGTTTGTCAGCTCAGCTAGGTTATCAATAGCTCAGGCCAATTCAAGCCAAGTTTAACATTTTTATAAACACAAAATATACCTTCAAAATTCTTCAAAATTTTATCATTTTACATACATTAACAATTGTTTTACAAACATTTTATTAAACACTTTCTAAGCAACATAAAAATCAAGAAAAAAAAAAGATATTTGTTTTATATACATACCCTCCTTGTAACTAGCCACACTTCGTTGAATCATTTCATCGAATACTTAGTGAGCAACATTAATATCAAAGTAACCGAGTCACCAAACTGATTCGATTTGAGTTTGAATCGAGTTGGGTTCGATCCGAACTCATTATTTAGGTCAAAATATCAACTTGACTTGGCTCAAACTCAACTTCAAATTGTGTCGAATCAAGCCTTTTCTAGTCAAATCGAGCAAGCTAGCTCGGTTCGTGTACACCCCCGACCACCATGTGTTGTATGGGGCCCACCATGATGTTTTCATAGCATCCAATCCATCCATCATATGTGCCTCATGTTTTCCTTGGCACTCAAGATTAATCTGATCCAAAACTCAGGCGGCCATTACCATGTAGAATCATGCTTAAAACTTTTAAATTTACGCAGTGTGGCCCACTAAGCTTCTGAATGTCTGATTTTTGGAATAACTGTTCAGCCTGAAAAGGCCCCATCTTCTGAATGGATTGGATAGCATATTCAAAATACGATTGGGCCAAGCACAATATGAAAGATTTTTAATGGCAGACATCATCTTCCCTGTTGTGGCACACTTGAATTTTGAATGGGCTGATTACTCATAGAATAAGTACAAAGAGAATAAATAAATAAATTGCTACAATGTCTCTAGGTCAAGGGCACCATCATGGATGGTGATGTTCCCAAATTTCAAATTAACCTACGTCTAGATCTTGTCCCTCCATTGTCTCTCCCTACAAGTGCCACGCAGCCAAATCTGTCTCACTATCCCAGCGGGCCCACCATGTCCACCAACCATGGCTCACTTACAACAAATATTATGAATCCATGATCATATATTTCTTCCCTTAACATAAGACAAAACGATAAAAAAAAATGGTATCATTTTCAATCTAAGGTGCAAAGGGTCCAGTTCCAATTCTAGTTTTCCTGGAATGTTACAATTCCAATTTCACCCCAAAACTGAATTGAATCGAACCATGTGCACTCCTAGGAAATACTCTTCTTTTTTTTTTACATTATATTTATTTCATTAAGTTATACCCAAAAACTTAAAAACCCATTTTCTTTTCTTTATTTTTCTTCTTAAAATCTATGGTTGAATATCTTGTTATTATCATTTTATATCTGCAATTTTTCTAATGTTTCTGTTCATTGCTTCAAACTAATCACATTAAGAAACTTGGGATCTTTCAAATTTTGTCCACAAGAATTTTCTGTAATCTTTCAAAAGGTTTTAAATTGTGTTTGATTTCAAAGTACTTTTTTTTTTCTTCTTGAACTCGGGTTTCACTGGTACAATGGCTGGGGAAAGTAAAATTGATCGAGAACTCGATGATATTGATCGAAAACTCAAATTGATCAAGAACTCAAAAAACTTAAGTAAATTGACTAAGAACTCAAACAAATTAATCAAAAAATTGGTAAAATTGACCAATAACACAATGAAATTGACCGAAAACTTGATGAAATTAATCCAGAACTCATGTAAATAACCAAGAATTTATACAATTGATCAAGAACTCGTACAAAGTGTAAATTTTTTGTTTTATGATTTAAAGAGAGGTACAAATTGACTAACTACTTCGATTATTCCTGCAATGCATGGCTTCTTAGACGAAAATATCATTTTCTTCCTTTTCTATCTCTCAAATCTCTCTTTAACATAATAGGGTTGAAGGATATATTGAATTAAGAAAATAAAGTATAGATTTCAGTAAGGAAAAGTCTACAAATTGAAAATAGGAGTCAATTTTAAAAAGAAATAAAAATATTTTAGGAAAATAAGCTTTTGATATGATAGGAATAGTTTTGTTTAAAAAAAGATCTAAAGTTTAGAAATGAAAATTAAGACGTTTAGAGTTTAAAAGAATTGGGTCATTACTCTTGCATCGAGTGGTAGACTTTCAGGAGTTTCAACACCGGGTCAAGGGTTCGAGTACCCATAGGTGGTGAAATTCCACTATGCGTGAGTGTGTGGGGTGGGTCGCAAAATAATAATAATAATAATAATAAGAGGTTTTAAAAAGTTCCTTACTTAAAAGCAAAGTTTACTGTGGAAAATTTCTTTTTCGAAAATAGTTAGATTTTAAGAAAAAACTTTAATAGTCTATCATGAAAATTAAACTGTCCAAATAATGGTAATAGTAAACATGTTCATGAACCAAAAATTAAACTCATTTGGCATCTCACCATTAGATTGGTGGAAATTTATTGGACGGTTAAAAATGAAAACAAACATCAAGTGTCCCAATCAAACGCTAGAATTGTTCAATCAATCTGATCGTGGAATCGTGATAATCCACTCGGTCTATTTGAATTTATATATGCCACGTGTAAAATGTCTGAGCACCTGCGTATAAAGCGGGATACCCAGCCTGAGTATCATATAAAAAGAGAATTGATCAGAGGTATACAATCCCCATCAAAAGTTCTGATACATCCATATTTTATCGCCAACAGATCCCACGCGTGGAGTATCCAAATCTTGAAAAAGGTGGGCCTCATCACGATTATCACATTGTATGAAAATCAGGACGGTCCACTCACCGAGTCATACCAAGGGCTATCCATTGATTTTGATGCTGTGCTCAGACCTATAAGTGGGTCTGCCTGATTTTCAATTCAGATGATCATCGTAGTGCAACACACCATTTGAACGGATTGGATATCAGCCACGTGACATTTTGGCTGAAAAAAAAGGTGGCTGTACAATAACTCCAATACAACGGGCTGTAGAAAGGAAAAGATGCACCCGGTCTTGGCATTTTCTTGGATGGAAGCTAGGCTCAAAGATCCACGCCCTTGAATCATTTACTTTGATGAAGTTGTCCCAAAACCATCAACATTGATAATACCAATGTCACAAAAATAGTAGCCGTTCAACCCATGCAAGCATGCACTATCCACATACCACGTGCATTTTCTATAGGGAACCGTTCATCATGTGGGTCCCACCTTGGATGGATCCCATCCCAATATCCTTACCCAGTGAACAGCTTCAACCATTAGATTTGAAGGATTTCAGTCCAATCTGATTAGATGGTCAAGATTGTTAGACAGCTATGATTTTGGGGGTGTGGCCCATCCAAAGTAGACTCTACCTGATGAACAGTTTGTATTTAGTGCACCCGTGCGAAAATCGAGTCAGTCATATATCTTGGAATGACAAAAAAATGATAAATATTGTGTGGTGTGGCCCATTATATTATATTGGATTGTATTGAAGAATTACAAAGGGGTTTATCAGAAATATTTTATGTATGGAATGGATGAGATTGACAGAACACAAAAATCAAATACGTGAAGGAATCATCTCTTTTCCACAGCTCTGTCTATCCCATTCAAAACAGTCCCTTAGATTGTGGTGAACATGGTCATTTTAAAATGGTACTTGGGTCTTGTACCTGTTTAGGCACTCGAGGTAGCTTGGCACGTGTTGGAGATTGTGAAAATTGTTGCACGCTTGGAGATGCACACGTGCAGATTGGAGTTGTAACGGTAATATGGGTTTGAATCTTTGAAAGTGGTGGTGACTCATTGTCATTACAAGTGGACTGATGCATGACTATCCAGACCATCCAAATTGTGGGTCACAATACAGATGGAGCATATGTAGAAAATCACACTGAACAAGAAATCTGAACCATCTAATTAATGGATGTTAAATGGACGGTTAACAGTTAAATATCGGAGTGGTGAAATTAAAAGGGAATGTTTTGATTATAAATATTATTGTTTCTGATCCATTCACAGTCTGTTCAGTAATTTAGACGGTCTGGATTTTCGTACAACTATGTCATGTGTATGAGTGAAAGTCATCCTGATTTTTAAATGGTGTAAAACTAATATAAGAGTCTCGTTGTTACAATATATACAGCTCCAAGTGAGCATGATTATGGCGTGCTTAGCTTCTTAGTTTGCATAAGTGAAGTCAATGATCCAGTGATCCAAACCATTGGTATGATGGGCCCCTCACTCTAGATAACTGGATAAATCAGAACCGTTAAGTGGTAAGGACAGAAAATAGACGGTTAAGAATGAGTCTACATGCAACTGAAAATAAATCGGATGATTCCGTGGCCACGATCTTCTGGTCTGGGATGCGTAGCGGATTCGGTCAGGTTGGGGTAACAGCGAGATCGGTCAGTACGTAACCGTGGGGTCCACCTTGATGTATGTGTTATATATCCACGCCGCTCATCCGTTTTTCCAGCTCATTTTAAGGCATGGGGCAAAAAATGAAGCTGATCCAAATCTTAGGTGGAACACACCATGAGAAATAGTGGCGATTGACCATTAAAAACTAGTTGTGGGCTACAAAAGTTTTGGATCAAACTGATATTTCGGTTTTCCCTTCATACAGGTCTGTGCGACCCGATCAACAGGTTAGATGGCAAATATACATTATGGTGGGCCCTCATTTTAATGATAGGTATTTAATCGCCACTGTTTCCTGTGGTGTGGTCTACCTAAGACTTCGATCTGCTTCATATTTGGGGCCATGGTCTAATACGAGCCGAAAAAATAGATAGACGGGTGGCTAACATGGAGTGTATGAACTGACATGGGTGTGTACTAACAAACTAACCCAAAAAAATAAAAAAAGATCCACTTGATATTTGGTTCTGCTTCATTTTTGGACCATGCTTTAAAATGAGTTTTCAATACAGATGGACAATATAACATACATCGTAGTGGGGCACATAGTTAGAGGTTCCACTCACATAGGTAGGATATGGGGTCTCACTTAACTTGCTTCCAATAATTAAAGCATATCCTAAGCTCAAGTGGGCAACACCATGGGAATAAGTAGAAATAGAGTTGTACATGAACCATGTTAGCTCAGTTTGCTCGCTCGGCTCAACTCAA
The DNA here is from genome assembly GCA_037074715.1 of Magnolia kwangsiensis. Lineage (NCBI taxonomy): Eukaryota > Viridiplantae > Streptophyta > Magnoliopsida > Magnoliales > Magnoliaceae > Magnolia > Magnolia kwangsiensis. The sequence continues at coordinate 113,121,977 of CM073582.1, read as the reverse complement.
AAAAGCTTAATTTGAAGTTGAGCTCCAGCCGAGTTTAGTTGATTTTTATAGCTTGAAAAAATTTCAAACTAAGTTCAAACTTGCCCAAGCTCAACTCAACTCGTATCAAACTACTTCAATAATTCGGTTACATTGATATTGATGTTGCTCACTAAGTGTTTGATAAAATAATTCAATGTGTGTTAGCTAGTGGCAAGAAAGGTATGTATATAAAACAAATACCATTTTTTTTTTTTTTTCAATGTTGCCTATAAAGTATTTGATAAAATACTTGCAATAGTTTTACATACAATGAAAAATTGAAAATACACTGTATGTATTTGTGAAAATGCAATAGAGGCTTGATTTTGACTTAAACTTGGATCAAATTAGCCAAAGTCAAAGTCACTGGCCGAGCCGAGACAAGCTGGCCAGTCAGGCTCGAGGACCGAGCTGAGCCAAGTTCGAACTGGGTCAGCTAGTGGCCGAGCCAAGTCCAACTAAGGCTAGCTCGACTCAGTGTACACCCCAAAGTAGGAATAATGATTTCCATCATTGAAAACCCACTGAGACCTACAGTTATATTTATTTGTGATCCAACTGTGAAAGGAAAACACAAATACCAGCTTCATCCAAAACTTCCATGGCTCTAGAGAAATTTTCAATTGCATGCGTTCAATACACATTGTTCAAATACATAAATCACAGTGGACCCACATAGTTTAGCCTGCTGAGTTACTCATTGGGCAATCCACTTCCTATCTTTAGTGCGTGATGCCTTCACAATGACCGTGGGTCCCAATAGACCAATGGCCTGGATTGCTAAACCGTGGGCCCCACGTGAAAAAAACTGAAAATCCAAGTGTCAGAAATTGGAAGACGTTTGGGAGTGGGGACGTGGAGAAGAGGACAGGAAGAGCCGCTCGTGCACTAGAAAAAAGGCAAGTGGGGACAGGCCCCGTTTATACTCTCTTTCTTCACGAAAAAGGACGGACCGAATCGCCTGTTTCTTCACAGGATTTCGCTGTTTTCTAGTTAATGAATATCGATACCCTACAATACCCTTGATTTTTTAATAATTCACAAGAATACCACCACCTTGCAACTTTGAAAATTATTATAATAAAATAAATTGAGAAATTCTCTAGTGATTTCACAGCATTACAAGTTAGAGTGCTCCTGATTTCATTGAGATATTCTGTCAGTCCAATCCATTGATCTAGACCGTTCATCAGGTCCAAAACATATTTCATGGGCGCAGATTCGGTGGATCCCTGACAGTGGGGCATACGGTGATGTATATTCCTTAAATCCACACCATATATCCATTTTGATAACTCATTTTAGGACATGATTTAAAAAATGAAGCATATCCAAATCTCGGGTGGACCATACCGTTTGATCAATGGTCTTGAACGTTCATTGGTTGCCATAGACAAATATTAACCGTTTGATCAATGGTCTTAAATATGGGCGGTTTAAATCATTTATTAAAAGATAGATGCGATCAATAATTCGTTAGGGACTATCATGGATGACTTATGTTTCTAAAGAATCACCATTTTAGACAATCTTAGCCATGCCATCCTTGGCTTGGAAGATGGATGGCTAGATAAAATAAGACCAAATCGAGGATGGATCAGATCATTCGATCAGTTTATTTTTTCATGGTAGCCCATGAAATGTGTTTTGAACTAAATAAACGGTTCAGATCAATTGATTTGACTGTCCAACTGACCCGATACACCTAGGAGCACCATAACTTATAGTGCTCTGAAGAGGACTGGAGCATTTCTCTTTTTAATAGCAACAAGTTTGGGAAGAATCTGATACGCTTACTGTGAGCCCCACCATGATATGTGTGGCATCCAAACCGTGTGCGGACTCAGGTGGGCCCCACAAAATATTTTGATGGTTTTTATGGTGGGCCCAACAAAAGCTTAAATCAGCCTTGCTTTTGTAACTTTGTTGCTACACACATATCATAGTGGGCCCCAGCTATCAGTGTGCAAGGGGACACTCCAACAGTCTAATTGGTTAATCTGGACCACCCATTACTTCCTCACATTTCAAGGGCTTCCATTTAAAAACTCTCAGATGGGATGATTTCTAGCCATCCAGTTAATAGCCTATAAATGACATGTTGATGGGCCATGGGATGGAGTTCATACCAATCAGATGGTGGTATGCATCTGATCAGTGGCCTACAAGTGATGGGCCAATGCCAAGTTGAACAACATTGAGACACAAATACCTGAGTTTTCTGTCCAAAATTATTTCTAAAAAGAATCTATTTTTCCATAAAAGGGGCTTTTTTAATTAAGGAATTACTAAAATATTAATATAAATAATTAGTGCAAGTTGTAGAATTTTATATTACAAGGATGCTTTGATACAATGCAATATAAGCTAATAAATTTCTATGAGAGTGACATGGCTTGATAGAGAAGACCCACTACCAATGTATTCAACTGGTACAAGGTCGTTGCCGTTACCATTACGATACGGGTCGTACGGGCCATTATGGTACTTTTTTTAAAACTATATCAGTCATGTAATGCGTTAAAACTACTTTATCAATCTTGTAATGACCTTCGCAGGCTATTTTTTCTATAACGGCCGCTACAATCCTATAACACATAATAGTTTAGGTTATATAATTAATTTTGTATATATTACACATAGGGTTGTACTCGAGCAAAGTTAGCTCGATCGCTCACTCGACTCAACTCGAAAAAGCTTGATTCGACTCAATTCAAAACTCGAGCCAAGTTGATCTGATTTTCTGAGCTTGAAAATTTTTTGAATGGAGCTCGACTCAACTTGGATTGAACCCAACTTGAATCGAACTTGGATCGATTCAGTTTAGTGACTTGGTTACTTTGATATTGATGTTGCTCACCAAGTGTTTGATGAAATAACTCAATGAAGTGTGACCAGTGGCAAGGAAGGGTATGTATATGAAACAAATACCTTTTTTTCTTGATTTTTATATTGCTTATAAGGTGTTTGATAAAATACCTGTAAAATCATTGTTGTTGTTTTATATACAGTGAGATTTTGTAGGTGCAGATCATGTGTTTGTAAAAATGCTGCACAGGCGAACTAGTTTCGATCTTGGCTCAAACTCAGCTCAAACTGGCCTGAGCCACTGACCGAATTAAGTTGAGTTGGCCAGTCAGGCTCGAGGACCGAGCCGAGTTGAGTTCGAGCTGGGGTCAGTAAGTGGCTGAGCCGAGTCAAGTTGTGTCAAGCTCAACTCGTGTACACCTTTAATTACACATCACATGACATGACAACCAAGCTTTGGGACTTGTTCGAACACACCATTAATTTAATGACCATTTTTTTAAAAAAAAATTATTTTTATTTTTATTTTTATTTTTTTTACACACGCATGCACACCACCACACACTCACGCCATAGTGGAATTTCACCACCTATGGGGTACTTGAACCCTCGAGCAGGTGTTAAAACTCCTAAGAGTCTACCACCGGAGTAAGAGTAAGGACTCTTAATTTAATGACAGTTGTAGAGGAATATGGTTCTCATAGAAGTTAATTCTCTAAAAAGCAATGTAATTGGTCGTCCTCACATAAGCTTTTTAATACTTATTTCAACTAGCGCGGTATTAAATTGACATTTGTAATATGGTTTCCAAAAGGACAAAAAAAAAAACCTTGGTTTTGATTGAAACGAAAGTTTTATATAAGAACCCATTTTGAGTATGCATTGACTCTTAAAGTATTAAATGATATAGTACACTAAAATTGATTTTCAATTCAAATAATAACTTTGTTTTGTTGCCCTTCTATAAGGGGGCGTGCTCAAGGGTACTAGTACCACTATAAGCTATGATGGTATTAGGCAGATGACGGGCTCATGCAATGTATGTATCAAATCCAACGTATTCAATAACTATGAGGTCATTATCATTATAATACGAGTTGTAAAGGCTATCATGATGCTTTAATTTTTTTATTTATTTTTATATATAACTATAACAGTTTTGTAATAATTTTTTTTTTTTTTTTTTTTTTTGTAATGGCCATTATATACTCGTAACACATAATAATTACTATTACATAATTGTTTTTAGATATCTTGCACATTACACAAGCATAACAACCAAGCTTTTGGACCCATTTGACAAGGTTCTTATAGAAGTTAATTGTCCAAAAGCAATTCAATTAGTTTTGGGGGAGTAAGCTTCTTAATACTTATTTCAATTAGCCAAGAATCAAATTGACATTTATAAAATGGTTTTCAAATTGTTAAAAAGCCTTCATTTTAATCATAACGAGGGCTTTATTTAAGAATTCATTTTGATGGTGCATCTGAATGAACCCTTAAAGTATTGAATGACATAGTATATTAAATTGATTTTCAATCTGATGACATTGGCTGTATTTGTTGCATTTCTACAAGGGAGTGCTCAAGGATATCAAGACGACTATAAGCTATGATGGTACCAGTCTGATGTGGGGGCTATGTGACGCATGTACTAAATTTAAGGTATTCAATAACTATAAGTTTGTTATCATTGTAGCACGGCCGTAAGGGCCATCTTAGCACTTTTATTTTTATTATATTGATTTTATAGTCGATTTTGCATGATATAATGTCCGTAATGGTTGTTATGGTCCCGTAACACATGATAATTACCGTTTATGTAATGATTGTAGAATACTTAGTACATCACACAAGCATGACAACTTTGGAATCCATTTAAACACGCCATTAAAATGTCGTTTCCTAGGAATATGGCTATATAAGAGCTAATTCTTTAAAAAGCAATCCAATTGATTTTGGGTGGGTAAGTTTTTTAGTGCTTATTTCAACTAGCGTAGTGTTAAAGTAACATTTGTAATTATAAGGTGATTTTCAAAATGGCTAAAAGACTTCATTTCCAATCCAAATGAAGCTTTTTTCTAAAAACTCATTTTGATGGCGTGACTAAATGGGCCCTTAAAGTATTAAATGATATAGTATAGTCAAACTGATTTTCCATATGGTGGGTAAGCTTTTTACTACTTACTTCCACTAGTGTGGTATCAAATTGATGTTTCCAAGATGGTTTTCAAAACGGTGAAAAACCTTATGTTTGGACAAGATTTAGCAACACCATATTAACGACATAAATTCAACCACGTGGCAAGTATGATATCTTTATAACATGCACCGAATATACAGAGGATAATGTATTAATAGATAAATCTTTAAAGAATCGTGACGTTTGAATAACCATGTGATAAGAACGAGCAGTTGCTAAGGTTTCATCGGCACGAAAGTACATTTGGGAGATGATTAATCACATTTGACGAAGGTAAAAGCATAATTGGTTGAGTATAACTGCTACTTTACTTAAATAACAAAGAAAATTTTGAAGCACTGATCTCAGCATTAATTCAAAACATAACAACTCAACAATCAACTCAGCACAACATTGTTTATGTAGTTCTTCAAGACATTTAGCTTTCTCCACCGCTCATCATCCGTGGAACCCTTAATTTATAGGATTAGTATAATCCATCTCTGCTTTAAAGCCGAATTAACTTAGTGATAGCCAACAGTTGTAATTCTCTTCAATCTGTGCCTGCATGTCGAATTTGAAAGAGGAGTTTAATCTTAGAAATTATTCACCTATGCTTATATGCTGGGTCGACAGTAGTTTGTGATTATTGACATTGTCTTTTCCCCACTCATCAACAAGTTGCTTGACGAAGCACCCCATTGTTCTTAGACAAATTTCATTTTAGTGGTAAGTCTCACTTTTTTCATACATATATTCGACTTATTTACATTCAATCATATAACTGCCCCGCCTTTGAAAATTCTTGATTTTTAAGGTAATAAAAGAATTCATTAAAAGAAAGTCTCAACCTTTACAAATTACTTGATTAGCACAATAATAGTTGGTTGAATAGACAGTTCGATTAAGCACTATTTTATATCAACATTATGAGTCGGTGGCGTACAGTTTGAATCAAATCATAAATTACTTGTAGCATGCCTATAAATCTCACATGTGTACATTAAATGTGTAGGTGCATATGAGTTATTACCCATAGAGCCTGAGAATGATTCTCTTCCATGCATTAGGTGGGTCACACCATAGCATCCAATATGGTAGACACACCTACCCTTGACTTGTGTGAAGGGCCCACTATATTATGGATATATAATTCAAGCTTTGTGACTTTCAGGGTCACACCAAAATTCAGGCTGCTTTTCAATTCAGGTGGACCCCTTTGCAAATCAAGGATCAATGTTCTCTCTCGCATTTTTCGCTGTGTTGTGGCTCACCTGAGTGTTGGAATGGGCTTATTTTGTTTGTAATGGTCGTTATGGCCCCGTAACACATGATAGTTACCGTTATGTAATGATTGTAGGATACTTAGCACATCACACAGGCATGACAACTTTGGGATCCATTTTAACACGTCATTAAAATGATGTTTCCTAGGAATATGGTTATGTAAAAAGTAATTCTTTAAAAAGTAATCCAATTGATTTTGGGTAGGTAAGCTTTTTAGTGTTTATTTCAACTAGCGTAGTGTCAAAATAACATTCGTAATTGTAAGGTGGGTTTCAAAATGGCTAAAAGAGTTCATTTCCAATCCAAATGGAGCTTTTTTCTAAAACTCATTCTGATGGAGTAACTAAATGGACCCTTAAAGTATTAAATGATATATTATAGTCGAATTGATTTTCCATCTGATGGGTAAGCTTTTTAGTACTTACTTCCACTAGTGTGGTACCAAATTGACGTTTCTAAGATAATTTTCAAAATGGTGAAAAGCCTTTTGTTTGGACAAGATTTAGCAACACTAGATTAAAGACATAAATTCAACCATGTGGCAAGTATAATATCTTCACGACATGCACCAAATATATAGAGGATAATGCATTAATAGATAAATCTTTAAAGAATCGTGACGTTTGGATAACCTTTGGATAAGGACAAGCAGTTGTTAGGGCTTTATCACCACAAAAGTATATTTGGGAGATGATTAATCACATTTGATGAAGGTAAAAGCATAATTGGTAGAATATAACTGCTACTTTACATAAATAACAAAGAAAAATTTGAAGCAAGGATCCCAGCATTAATCCAAAACATAATAACTTAACAATCAATTCAGCACAATGTTGTTTATGTAGTTCTTCAAGATATTTAGCTTTCTCCACCGCTCATCATTCGTGGAACCTTTAATTTCTAAGATCAGCATAATCCATCTTTGCTTTAAAGCCAAATCAACTTAGTGGCAGCCAACAGTTGTAATTCTTTTCAATCTGCGCCTGCATGCCGAATTTAAAAGAGGACTTTAGTCTGAGAAATTATTCACCTACGCTTATATGTTGGGTCGATAGTAGTTTGTGATTATCGACATTGTCTTTTCCCCACTCATCAACAAGTTGCTTGATGAACCACCCCATTGCTCTTAGACAAGTCTCATTTTAGTGGTAAGTCTCGCTTTTTCCATATCCATATTCGACTTATTTCCATTCAATCATATAACTGCCACACTTTCACAAATTCTTAAATTTTAAGGTAATAAAAGAATTCATTAAAGGAAAGTCTCAACTTTTACAAATTGCTTGATTAGCACGATGATAATTGGTTGAATAGATGGGACTATCTGATTAAACATTATTTTATATCGACATTATGAGTCGGTGGAGAACAGTTTGAATCAAATCATAAATTAGTCCTAGCATGCCTATAAATCTCACATGTATACGGTAGATGCATAGGTGCATATGGGTTATTACCCACAGGGCCTAGGATGATTCTCTTCCATGCATTAGGTGGGCCATACCATAGCATACAATTTGGTAGACACACCTGCCCTTGACTTGTGTGAAGGGCCCAACATATTATGGATATATAATTCAGGCTTTGTGACTTTCAAGGTCACACCAAAATTCAGGCTGCTTTTCAATTCAGGTGGACCCCTTTGCAAATTAAGGATTAGCGTTCTCTCTCGCATTTTTCGCTGTGTTGTGGCCCACCTGAGTGTTGCAATGGGCTTATTTTTTGCACTTGGAGGTAATATGAAGTGATGTGTCTGATGGACGGTTTTGATGCCCTGCATACATCATGTGGGTCCCACATCTACTCGTTACAATCTTAACCTTACAGTGGCACTGGCCCCGGAGCCCGCCAGTCAAGCACCCAATTTGGCATGGTTAAAAGTCAGGTGAAAGCGGACGTGGATTGCTTGGAGACCAAGTCACCGACTCTATGGGGCCCACCATGATGTATGTCTTTTATCCACGCCGTCCATCCGTTTTCCATATCATTTTAAGCCATAATCCAAAAAAATAAATGAGTAGATCCAGGACTCAAGTGGACCAGAAACAGGAAACAGTGGGGATTGAATGCCTACCGTTGAAAACTTCTTGAGGACCACAAAAGTTTTGGATCAAGCTGATATTTGTTTTTTCCACTCATCCAGGCCTTTCTCAACTAATGAACATTTTAGATGGCAAATAAATATCATGGTGGGCCCCGGAAAGGTTTCAACGGCTGCTTCGTTATTCCCACTGTTTCATGTACTGTGATCCAGTTGAGCTTTAGATCTGCTTCCATGTTGCGCTCCTACCCTAAATTGGTTTGAAAAAACGGATGGACGGTGTGGATGAAACACATACATCACAGCGGGCCCCACAGAGTTGGGCCATCATGATATATCTGGTGATCGGGTCTCCAGGCAATCCGCGTCCGATTGGTTACCATCCAGCCCTTACTCCAACCCAAATCAGGATGGGTCAGAAGCAGCTAGGGCCCACCATGGAAGTGTAAGGTATTTTTGTAATTTTAATTGAAAACAAGGGCATTTACAATGCTTTGTTGCGTATAAAATACTGGTATTGACTATATAAACTAGAAAGCGACTGAGATAATGCTATTTTGGCGACAACAGGCAGATCCTCCGCAACTTCCCCAATTTAAAATTGTTACTGTAGTTGGAAATGTACACTACTCTGGTAGGAATCTCTGGTGTATACTCATGCATGCATTAACCATACTCAATCTGCATTATCTAAATTGTGGGTTCCACTTAAATGGGGCATATATCAAAAATCAACATTTATTAGATAACTGTGTCCTTGTAGTCAATGAAAATTTTCATGTTAAATTCAGACCGTTGATTGAAGATCTTTCTAATATAACCATGAATAGAGTGTCATTATCTATTCTGAGTTGGTCTAGATATTTGAATGGACTGGATTGACTTATATTTTTAGATGATTACAGGTGGAGGATACGTTGGTGAATATGATATGTAATTTTTCTGAAATGCAGTAGCACTGATCTCTCTTTAGTCCTCTCTATAGTCCGGGAGCTGATTAGGTGTTACCCGGGTAGCATGTTAGTGGGTGTTACGCTGAGGGTATGGGGCTTACCTTGTTAAATATTTTATATATCCATGCCGTCAATAAGTTTTGATATATTTTTATAAGATGTGATCACAAAAATTAAAATATTAAAATTGTAAATGGACCACACTAAAGGAAACAGTAGTGATTGAATGCCTACTATTAAAAACTACTCAGGGCCCACCGTAATTTTTATTTACCATCCAACTTGTTGATAAGATCAAAAATACATGAATGAATAGAAAATAAAAATGTAAGTTTGATTAAAAAAACTCTTATGGCCACAATAATTTATTTAATGGTTAATCACCACTGATTTCAGTGGTGTGGTCTACCTGAGATTTATATCTACTTAATTTTTTGCAATTAGTATTATAATGAAATTTAAAAATTTATGGACGTCATGGATATATAAATTAATCATCAAGGTGGGCCCAATAAGTTCAGAGTAACACCCACAAACGTGATCCCGGGTAACACCTAATCCACTCCCCTACAGTACAAGGTCGGCATCCGATTCTCTTTTCAGGAAAAACGAGAAATACACTGTAGAAGACAAGTAGAAGAAAAAACAAAAAGAAAAAAAGAGAATTTAAATGCTCCTCGCCCCAGGGTTCCTGTCAGTCTGATCTCTGATCTGGTGGGACCCACCATTCATAGGCCATGCTTTAAGATTTCCTTGGAAGATCCTAGGGATCTTTTTTTTTTTTTTTTTTTTTTTTTTTTTCTTACTTTGAAAAATGATCACATTCAAACGACAGACTCCTAGAATATCTGAACCGTTCAATAGGTGGGGCACACCATCATAAACAATGAACATTCAATGGTCCAACTCAGTGTATATTTGTAGCTCATCTAATGAGTAGATCGGATTGATCTTCATGGTGTGGCCCCATCTTCCGCAAAACACAACTTTTTTTGGGCATGGTGGACCCACAATTGGATCACGCAGATCAACGGTCAGGATCAATTGAATGATCCCCACTTGTAGGAACTCAGAATCTGATGATACCAGAGAATCCTATCCATCATTTTTTATCAATTGAAACCACTGAATATTTTTGACCGTCAATCTTAAGCGACCATCCATTGATGGATATGATGGTCCAGGAGTAATTATTAAAGAAATGAACCGTCCAATCTAAGGCCCAGTAGATGGATGGACTCATTGATAGGTCACCCTGCCTGAGGGACCGGTACCCCTACAAGAACTGTAGGACGCAATCCATGCAACACCCCATCTATGTAGGCCCACCTTATTGTGTAAAATCCAGGGAAAAAGTCAGGTGGGCCACCCCATCAGAACAATGTAAAATCACTCCAAAAACCTCTATGTTTAGGCAGTGTGGCCCGTCTGAGTTTTTGGTCTGGATCATTTTTGGTTTGGCACTTCATCCTGGTGAGGCTAACCTGATGAACGGGTGAGATGGAATATAAACTCCATGATGGGGCCCACCCCAACTATATGGTTGGCATCCCCTCCCCATTGTTCCCTGTAGTGTCCCACTTGAGTCGTGGATCAGGGTGATCTTTTAACCTAAGTCCAAAAATCCAGGGGTCCACCTGATGGACGGAGAAGATGTCACATACACACTCACAATTCGGTGGGCCACACAGAGCTCGGTATGTTGTACTCAGCGCCATTGTACGGTAGAGATAGGTGAGTGGATTCGGTCAGGCCGGCCTAACACCCACTTCGGTCACACCGGGACCGTGGGGCCCATTTTGATGTATGTGTTTTATATACACGCCGTCCATCCGTTTTTCCAGGTCATTTTATGCTATGATCCAAAAGATGAAACAGATCCAAATCTCAGGTGGACCACACCACAAGAAACGGTGGGGATTGAATACCCATCATTAAAACCTTCCTGAGGCCCACCGTAATATTTATTTTCCATCCAAACCATTGATAAGGTTACACGGACTGGATGAAGGGAAAAGACAGATATCAGCTCGATCCAAATCCCACAAGAAGATTTTAACGGTGGGCATTCAATCAACACCGTTTCCTGCAGTATGATCCACCTGAGATTTGGGTCTGCCTCATTTTGGGGGCCATGCTCTAAAATAATCTAGCAAAACAGATGGACGGCGTGGATAAAACACATACATCATGGTGGGGCCCACATAGCCATTCCAGCACCGACGTCGGTTCTTTGTGCTACACTAAACAATCCAAGTCCATCATCTCCCGTTGAAGTAAATGGCACTGATCGTAGGGCTAGGATTATCCCATCGGGAACTGTTTCAATAACTGAAAAGCCCATTAAATCAACGGAAAGGATCACGTTGGTCCCATAATACCTCTGCATGAGAGAGAGAGAGAGAGAGAGAGAGAGAGAGACACCGAAAAGCAGCCTCGAAGAGTTAAATCCTACCTTTGACTCGACTCGAAAAATAAGAAGAGAAAGAAAAACAAAAAGGATGGGATTATTTGATACTCCGGCTACGTAGGACACTTGATACGCAGGCACCGAGAACTTCTTAATTAAAAAAATATATAATGTGCATCCCACTGTCTCCAACTCACTTGAACAATCTTACCGTCTGATTCCTGGACATTTGTTCGTCGAAATAGGACCGTTGGATCTTTGCATCCACAACCGTTCAAGAAATATCCACCAATCACATATTAATACAATAAAAAAATGATTATTTTTTATTTAAGATACATCTACGCTGGGTATCATAATTTGGACGGTTTACTTATACTAGTTCTATCCAACATATGCAATTTCTAGGCGGCTGCGTATCATCCATCACCATCAACCAGAGTATTAAAAGTCTTCATTTCCGCTCTTTCTCCAACAACTTGCCGCTCGCTTTCTTCTCTTTTCTTCAAAACCTCTGACTCTCTCTCTCTCTCATCGCTCCGAAACTCCGATACGTTACACGATACGGAGAAGTCGCGTTTCGTTGGAAGAAGAAGAAAAAGAGAAGATCTGAAATCGATTGTTAGATTTCCTGATTTGATTTCGTTTCCTTATATACGTTCTCCACCGTCCGAGATTCGAATCTCTCTCTCGAATCCACCTGCAAGAAGAAGACAGCTTATGATATCTGAAGAGGAAGATCGTAACGGATCCTTTTCCCGATTCGCATCAGAAGCGAAACTGTTACAGTTTCCATCTTAAAAAGGTTTATCAATTTCACTCATTTTCGCGATTTTCGCTTCCTTTTCTTCTCTTTCAATTGCTTTCTGTGATTTAAAATCTCCGATCGTAATTCTGCAGTAGGCGAAGAACGAGAGCGGTCTGTTCGAATGCTGATTCGAAACGAGAAGGGTTAGAAAGAAGAGCGCCGAGCTTTGGCGGGAAGAAGATCGAGTTTCTCTCCGATTGGGGAAATGGCGGTATCGGAACGGATTGGATTCTTCCGTTTTCTGTTGCTTCTTCAATTATCGTCTTTTGCCTCCGCAGCTTCCCCGACCGCTGACATGGCTGCTTTGATTTTGTTCAAATCGTCGGTAGAGAGAGACCCGAACGGCGTATTGCAGAATTGGGATGTGAATTCTCCGAATCCATGTTCGTGGAATGGAGTCGTCTGCTCGAGGCCGGACGATCGGGTTGTCGGGCTCGATTTCACCAATGGCGGCCTTGTCGGTCGACTCCGGATCGCCGATCTCATGGCTTTGGAAAATCTCGAGAACGTTAGCCTAAGAGGGAATTCGTTTTATGGCAATCTCTCCGGCAGCAGCAGCAGCAGCAGCGTAGCTTCTCTCCTCTGCAATTTCCGTATTGTGGATCTTTCCCTCAATAACTTCTCCGAATCGATTCCGGAAGCGTTTCTGCTCTCTTGCGACCGTCTGATCTCGCTCAACCTCTCTCACAATTCAATCCCTGGCACGGTGTTTCCGTTCAGTCCGTCGCTCGTTGAGCTCGATGTCTCTCGCAATAAGATTTCGGATGCTGGGCTGTTGAACTACTCAATTTCGAATTGTGGGAATTTGAAATTTCTCAATTTCTCTGATAACAAGCTGACCAGCGGATTGGGCGGCGTCTTTCAGTCTTGCAAGAATCTCGAAGTTGTTGATCTCTCATACAATCTGATAGCTGGAGAGATGTCATTCAATCCCATTTCGGGTTTGCCGGCTTTGCTGAAACACCTGGACCTCTCTCACAACAACTTCTCAAGCAAATTCTCCAAGCTCGAATTCGGCCAGTGTAGCAATCTCACGGCGCTCGATCTGTCTTACAACTCGCTCTCAGGTGCTGGGTTCCCATCAAGCATCACAAATTGCCGGCAGCTTGAGAAGCTTGACCTCACTAATAACATTCTCGAAAGCAAGATTCCGTCGCTGTTGGGAAGTTTCGGCAATATACAGCAGCTGTTTCTTGGCAAGAACCTTTTTGGGGGGGAGATTCCACCCGAATTGGGCAAGACTTGTGGAACTCTTCGTGAGCTAAACCTCTCCACCAACAACATCTCCGGCGGGATTCCATCGACATTCCTCTCATGCCCTTCTTTACAGACGCTTGATCTCAGCAGGAATCAGCTCTCCGGCGATTTCATCGACACTGTCATCAGCAGTTTTATGTCGCTGAAATACCTCTCCATTGCTTTCAACAACGTCACTGGATCGATTCCTATGTCTCTTAGGAACTGTACTCAGTTGGAAGTGCTTGATCTCAGCTCCAACGGTTTTACGGACAATATCCCTTCTGGATTCTGCTCTTCTTTGAATTCTCTGCTGAAAATCGTCCTTGCCGGTAATTCCCTTTCTGGTTCAGTGCCTTCAGAGCTCGGAAACTGCAAGGGTCTGAGAACTTTGGATCTCAGTTTCAATGATCTAAATGGTTCGATTCCTTTAGAAATATGGAGACTACCGGAACTCTCGAATCTAATTATCTGGGCTAATAGTCTCGATGGTGAAATTCCAGATAGCCTCTGCTCGAATGGAGTTAGCCTACAGACTCTAATTTTGAACAACAATCGCATCCCTGGTCCAATTCCTCATTCTCTCACCAATTGCAAGAATCTGATCTGGGTGTCGCTCGCCACTAACCAGCTCGTCGGAGGCATCCCCGCTGAGATAGGAAACCTCCAGAGCCTCGCAATTCTTCAATTGGGCAACAATTCACTCACTGGGGAGATTCCACTGGAGCTCGGTAACTGTCAAAACCTCATCTGGCTCGATCTTAACAGCAATGAACTGACGGGCCCACTCCCTCCTGCACTCGCTGACCAGTCTGGGAAGATCATCCCAGGAGTTGTGTCTGGTAAGCAGTTTGCATTCGTCAGGAATGAGGGAGGGACAGCTTGCCGGGGTGCTGGGGGGCTGCTTGAATTCGAGGGTATCCGGGCAGAACGACTTGCTGCCCACCCCATGCTACGTTCATGCCCGTCGATGAGGATATACACTGGGACAACAGTGTATTCTTTTACCAGCAATGGCAGCATGATCTACCTTGATCTCTCCTACAATTCACTGTCCGGGACAATCCCAGACGGCTTCGGATCAATGTCATATCTGCTAGTCCTGAATTTGGGCCACAACGAGCTGATGGGAGCCATCCCAGATAGCTTAGGAAGCCTAAAAGCAATTGGAGTTCTTGATCTCTCTCACAACAGTCTTGACGGATTCATTCCTGGGTCATTGGGGGCGCTTTCATTCCTCAGTGATTTGGACGTCTCCAACAACAACCTCACGGGTTCAATCCCTTCCTCCGGTCAGCTGACAACATTCCCGGCATCAAGATACGAGAACAATTCTGGCCTCTGCGGAGTCCCATTGCCTCCTTGCAGTTCATTCCCTAGGTCCCATTCTCCAAATTCGAATTCGGGAAGGAAAAATCAGTCTGTGGCTGGGAGTGTTGTGATCGGCATCACAGTTGCTCTCCTCTTCATTTTTGCACTCACGTTGGCCTTGTATAGGATGAACAAGCACCAGAAGAAGGAAGAACAGAAAGAGCAATACATTGAAAGCCTCCCGACCTCCGGCAATAGCAGCTGGAAGTTGTCTGGCGCTCTCGAGCCTCTAAGCATCAATGTCGCAACATTTGAGAAGCCGCTGAGGAAGCTGACCTTTGCCCACCTCCTCGAAGCTACCAATGGCTTCAGTGCTGAGAGCCTGATTGGGTCTGGTGGATTCGGCGATGTATACAAGGCCCATTTGAGCGATGGGTGCACCGTCGCAATCAAGAAGCTGGTCCATGTAACGGGCCAGGGTGATAGGGAATTCACCGCAGAAATGGAGACGATTGGGAAGATCAAGCATCGGAACCTTGTTCCTCTGTTGGGTTACTGCAAAATCAGTGAGGAGAGGCTGCTTGTCTACGAGTACATGAAATGGGGGAGCTTAGAAACAGTTCTCCATGACAGAAGTGTCAAAGGGGGGAGCTCAAAGCTCGACTGGGCCGCAAGGAAGAAGATTGCAATTGGGTCAGCGAGAGGGCTCGCTTTCCTTCACCACAGCTGCATTCCTCATATAATTCATCGAGACATGAAATCTAGCAATGTCCTTCTGGATGAGAATTTAGAGGCCCGAGTGTCAGATTTCGGAATGGCCCGTTTAATGAATGCCCTCGACACTCACTTGAGTGTAAGCACCCTCGCCGGGACCCCTGGATATGTCCCGCCAGAGTACTACCAGAGTTTCCGTTGCACAACAAAAGGTGATGTTTACAGCTATGGTGTCATATTGCTAGAGCTTCTTTCAGGGAAGAGACCAATCGACCCATCAGAATTTGGAGACAGCAACCTGGTTGGATGGGTGAAGCAGCTAGTAAGAGAGAAGAGAGCTATCGAAATATTTGATCCCGAGCTGACAGGGCAGAACTCTGGGGAGGCAGAGCTCTATCAGTACCTAAAGATTGCATGTGAGTGCCTGGATGATCGGCCACTCAGGCGGCCCACCATGATCCAAGTGATGGCCATGTTCAAAGAGTTACAGATCGACTCGGATAGTGATATCCTTGATGGGTTCTCATTAAAACACACTACAATTGATGAATTGAGAGAGAAAGAGCCTAGTTCGTGACGATTCTCTAATCTGTTCACTTGAATCCGATTACGATTTTGCTCGTCGTGAATTTGGAGTATTTAATCAGGTTTAGGCATTACACCTTTTAGCTTACTGTAAATAGCACAGATGAAAATTGTAGAGGATCCATGCTTTCTGAAAGGAAAAGAGTCTTTGATTGCTTCGTAATCCAAATTCCCTTTTCCTTTCCTTATATAATGTCATTGTACTACTATTTCTTCTTTTCTATCCTTGTGTTTCATACCACAGTTTTGGGTTCTTTCCAAAGGCTTTGGAAACAACACTTGAATGATTCTTCTTTGGTTGTTGAAATGTTCCAATATGAGATTGTATGAGTAGATATCTTCTACTAACAGTAATCCCTAATTTCTTTCATTAAGACACCCCATTTTCCTGCTTTGCTGGTTGCTACACTGCTCTTTGCACTGTTTAAATACCAAAAATAGAAAGAACATAGAGACATGAATGTCAGTTTTCTCTCCTTTTATCATCTAGTTATACCCATTTTCTTTCATGTTTCATATCAGTCTTGTATTGAATTAGAACCTTCTTTCTTGGATTGCGACTTAGAGGTTGTTTGGATGCTTGTAAGTAGTTCTGTAAGTGGGAAGTGACTTAACAGGTAAGTCACTTACAAGCAGTGTTTGGGAGAGGAAATTTACCTGTAAGTCACTTGGGCCAGTTTGGTTCAGTGTAAATGCATGTAAATGGTTTTCTGTTCGCAATAGAGTTGGAATTTCACTTCGAAAATCAGGTAAAACTCAACCCCATAAAAGGTGGGGCCCACCATGATGTATGTGTAATATCCATGCCATCCATTCATTTTTTTCCTTCATATCATTTCAGGGCATGAGCCCAAAGATGAGGCAGATCCAAAGCTCACTTGGACCATGCCATAGAAATATGTAGGGATTGAATGCCTACCATTGACAACTTCTTGGAGGCTACGGAAGTTTTGGATCTGCCTCACTTTTTGGCTCATGCCCTAAAATGATATGGCAAAATGAATGGACGGCGTCGATAAAACACATACATCTAGTGGGGCCTATAGAGTTTATGTCATGCAATCGGAGTCTCTTTTCAAGATCCGTACCTGTCAGCATCTCTAACGAAGAAAATATACCATGGTCGTCATTACTTATTTACCACCATTTACATGCATTTACAGCTAACTAAACATGTTCTTACAGGCAAAACTGCTAGGAAACTTGGGAAGGGAGGTGAGAAGTCATTTATCTGTAACTTTTAGGTGGAACTCACCACTTAAACTTACAAGCATCCAAACGAGTTCCGGGGTACGTTTGGATGTACAGTCAAATTGAATTGCAATAATTAGTTCCATAAGGTGGAAATGAATCGAAGGATCATCTTCCCTACTATTATATTAAGGGACTGGGATCCAAATTGCAAGATACTTGGTCATTAAGGAAATACTAGGAATCATCATGGTAATTTCCTTTTAATCGAACTGAATTTTCATGATGTGATTCGACTGTACATCCAAACGCATCATTTGGAAGTAAAAGCTACTTCTTCCATGCAGTTGGAAGCTACATATGATGAACAGTGAAACTAGATTTCATTTGAGATATGCTTATCCGTTCAATTGAGTGATTTGCTTGAATCATTGAGGGGGGAAAAGGTCTCATTATCTAATCTTACTTTGGTAAGCTTTTTCTAAGTGCCCGTTGAAACAGCGACAAAAGTAAACTTATTAAAGTTGAATGATTGCCTGAAATTAGACTAGAGCTTCACAGCTAAAAGTTCTCCATATGTACAGGAATTGATTTTTACACCCCCATCTTGTCGATATCTAGACCCCACAACAGGGACGCTAATCGATAATGTGGGTGTAAATAGTCTCCCTTTGCTAATATTGAATTATATGGTAAGTAGATTTTAATCAATAATTTTCGATTATGTACTTTTAATGGACTAATTCAAGATACCCAAGAACTGAATTTCACAGATCGTGTTAGCTGATCTGTTGTTTCTTATTCGATTGCGTTTCGTGTTGCTTGCAAGTAATGATCTTTGATTTTAGACCATTCATCTATAGGGTCCCACCTTAGATTAGCAAAATGGGAAAAAGATGTCATTGATATGAGATTTCAACACCAATACAAGGTTGACTTGGGGAAGAAAAAGGAAGTACAGAATGGACAGAGAATCAGTGATCAGTTAGATTTTGAAATGTGGGCTGTATACAGTGGGACCTTCTAAATGAATGGTCTGGATCATCTCATGATGGGACAAAGAGGATCTTTCAAGAGTGGTGCTCTTCTTTTGAATTCTTTCAAGTGAAAGAAGGAAAATTCATTGAATTTCAGACAGAAACATCCCAATCAATACCTCTACTTAGCTAAGCAATCATCTATCCAATTTGCATATTTTCTACTAATGTGATTGGCACTAATGAAAGCGACCTGATCAACAGAGTAATAAAAGATTTCAGCAACTGTCGAATGTGGACGCGGCCCATCTAACCATTTTCGCCATCAAAACATACTTATTTCATAATCTTATGATAAACAATGCCGCCCCGCCCCACGAATCAATTTCGCCAAACAAAAGTATTGTAATTTAAAAAAAAAAAATTATTTTTATCAGTCAACATGATTTTTAATTATCTAATAATAAATTATCCATGGAAGTGATTACGATATTAATTACCAGTTTATTTGTTTGAATGAAATGATTAGCTCTTATGGATTTGAAAATTGGTAAACTGTCATTATCTTTCTCCCTGTATTGAATCATGATCAAGTGGGCCGAGTGTACTGGGGCCTTACTATGAATATAGTTGCATTTGGACTTGTTTGTATCCACATCACCTATCCGGACCGTCCATTAGGTCCAGTCTATTCTTGATAGGCAGCCTTGAAAAAAATTATACTGTTTGAATGATCCAAACCATCCAATCAGCGCCTTGCTGAAATTGAAGGACTACCCAATCATGGATGTTTAGGACCATCTAATTGCTGTGATTTTTCCCTAGTGATGGAAGAAGATTAGATTAAATCTAATGGATGGTCCAGATAAGGTGATGTGACGGATGAAAGGTCCAAATGCAACTATGTGCTTGGTAAGATTTCCATACACATTAGCCCACCATATCATTTCTCTTCTGTATTTGTTGTGTGATGGTCCTTTTTTTATGAGTGGTTTGGTATTAGTTGATTAAATGCTTGCATCAAGCTACCTACCTAAGTGATTCTTGCACGTGCGGATCGAGACTTGCACGTGACTAGGAAAGAGAAAGTGTTCCTAGCCCCTCACCCACCTCGCATGCTCCACACGAGCCAAAATTGTCGAGCTTGTGGGACATCTGATCCGTGCATATGTTGGCCCCCACCATGAAGATGATGACTCGCAGAAAGACGAAGATCAGAACAGTTAACTCATCATCTGAGCCGCACATATCTGAAAAGGATGCACGGTCCAGAACATCTCTCAGCAACGGTCCACATTTCATCACAAACATACGGCTTGCCCATGAGAAGGGGTCTTGGTGGGGGCCACCTTATGCACTGATGATGATCAGATGTACGAATTAATCATTTATGTTGGCACGTGTGATGCGTGTGAAGGAGCGTGTGGGGTTTTAGGTCAGCACACCTACATAAAGCTAGCAGAGGGCTCGACGTGCACGACAAAAACAGCTACAACCCTTTGGTCAACAAAGGTTACATGAGAAGGGGCTCTTTAGTCATACTATAACGTGGACGTGAGCCAGATAAGACAATCAAAGGGTCCGAATTTCAACCATCTATTTTCCATGATGCTTTCTGGTGGACCATCTTAGGACTAAGACCCTTCTTCTAGATGGGGCCCACCCATTGCTTTTGTTGAGGGATATGTTCACCTGAATGGAGAAATTTCCAACTGTACGACCACTATATGGCCCATTGCCGAGACGAAGCCCACCCCTTTTTACTTTCCAATAATACTCCCCGGGTGTACGGACGCCTTGCAAAAGGTCGAAAATGCCCCCTGCTTTTTCCTTCAAGCGTAGCGTTGACGCTCCTCAAACTCCCAGTTGTACGAACGGTTCAAAGGAGATCAACGTTACATGGCCCATCAGTTACGTATTTATTATATCCACAACGTTCATCCATATTTTGAGATCATTTCGGAGCATTATCCATACGAAAAAAAGCATATCCAAAGATCAACTGGACCACACCACAGAGAGCAGCAGAAAATTGATTTTCACTGTTGAAACTTTTGTAGGGCCCACCATAGCATTTATTTTCCATCCAATCTATTCGTGACGTCACAAAGACCTGGATGAGTAGGAAAAACAAATTTTGTAATGATCTAAAACTTCCGTGACCCATGAAAGGGTTTCAACGGTGGACGTTTAAAGCAGAATGGCGATGTCAATTGCTACGGTCAGACCTATGGCTACGTATTATAACCGTAGTCATAGATACAATAATCCGTAGCAATAGAGTCCATTCGGGATGGGCGCGCCGAACTAGCGGCACCCCGCACCACTTGTTGGCCCGTCCGGCGCGGCCAAGCCGATTTGGAGGGGCCACGCCCACAGGGTGGTCCCTATTGCTATGGACAATAACCGTAGCTAAAATTCGTAGTAATAGGTTCTTTGTTTTTTTGGATTTTTTTTGTGTTTTTTTTTTTTTTTTTTTATAAAATTTTATTGGGGAGAACTTTTTCTCCCTTGCATTTTTTTCAAATACATAATTATGTAAATATGTATATATAAGTATATAAAAAAAAATTTATATCTCTTAATTCATTTCTTTGTCTATTTATTTAACAAGCATATCTCCCAAACTAGAATGAGTTACATAACATACCATATATAATTTTGGGGTAGGATAAGCTAATTTAGCCAACTAACATAGTAATTTTTGTAGATTCCATCGGATCGATGGTTAAAAATACACTTCACGGTCAATTCACTTCACTTCACGACCATTTTCACGCACTTCGTGGTCAATTCACTTCACTTCACCATCATTTCCATGCATTTCACGGTCATTCCCAGCAATTCCGTGTTCATTCACGGTCAATTCGATGCACTTCACGGTCAATTCACTTCACTTCACGACCATTTCCACGCACTTTGCGGTCATTTCACTTCACTTCACCGTCATTTCTATGCATTTCACGGTCATTCCTAGGGATTCCGTGTTCATTCACGGTCAATTCACTTCACTTCACGGCCATTTCCACGCACTTCGCAGTCAATTCACTTCACTTCACCGTCATTTTCATGCATTTCACGATCATTCCTAGCGATTCCGTGTTCATTCACGGTCAATTCACTTCACTTCACGGCCATTTCCACGCACTTCGCGGTCATTTCAGTTCACTTCACTGTCATTTCCATGCATTTTACGGTCATTTCTAGCGATTCCGTGTTGATTCACGGTCAATTCGATGCACTTCACGGTCAATTCACTTCACTTCACGGCCATTTCCATGCACTTCACGGTCATTTCACTTCAGTTCACCATCATTTCCATGCCTTTCACGGTCATTCCTAGCGATTCCGTGTTCATTCACGGTCAATTCGACGCACTTCATGGTCAATTCACTTCACTTCACGGCCATTTCCACGCACTTCGCAGTCAATTCACTTCACTTCACTGTCATTTCCATGCATTTCACGGTCATTCCTAGCGATTCCGTATTCATTCACGGTCAATTCGACGCACTTCACGGTCAATTCACTTCACTTCACGACCATTTCCACGCACTTCGCGGTCATTTCACTTCACTTCACCATCATTTCCATGCATTTCATGGTCATTCCCGGCAATTCCATGTTCATTCACGATCAATTTTCAAGCTATTGTACCATCGCCTGCAGGTGATCAGTTCACAGTTGAAAAGAGAAATTTCCAACTGTACGACCACTATATGGCCCATTCCTTGATTCACGGTCATTTCGAGGCATTTCACGGTCAAACTCCTTCACTTCACGGTCATTTGCATGCATTTCACGGCCATTTTGCTTCAATTCATCATCACTTCCATGCATTTCACGGTCATCCGAAACAATTCCGTGTTGATTCACGGTCATTTCGAGGCATTTCACGGTCAAACTCCTTCACTTCATGGTCATTTGCATGTATTTCGGGGTCATTTCGCTTCAATTCATTATCACTTTCATGCATTTCACGGTCATCCGAAACAATTCCGTGTTGATTCACGGTCATTTCGAGGCATTTCATGGTCAAACTCCTTCACTTCACGGTCATTTGCAAGCATTACACGGTCATTTCGCTTCAATTCATCATCACTTCCATGCATTTCACGGTCATCCGAAACAATTCCGTGTTGATTCACGGTCATTTCGAGGCATTTCACGGTCAAACTCCTTCACTTCATGGTCCTTTGCATGCATTTCAGGGTCATTTTGCTTCAATTCATCATCACTTTCATGCATTTCACGGTCATCCGAAACAGTTCCGTGTTGATTCACGGTCATTTTGAGGCATTTCACAGTTAAACTCCTTCACTTCACGGTCATTTGCATGCATTTCACGGTCATTTTGCTTCAATTCATCATCACTTCCATGCATTTCACGGTCATCCGAAACAATTCCGTGTTGATTCACGGTCATTTTGAGGCATTTCACGGTCAAACTCCTTCACTTCACGGTCATTTGCATGCATTTTTCTTCAATTCATCATCACTTCCATGCATTTCACGGTCATTTGAAACACTTCCGTGTTGATTCACGGTCATTTCGAGGCATTTTAAGGTCAAACTCCTTCACTTCACGGTCATTTGCATGCATTTCAGGGTCATTTCGCTTTAATTCATTATCACTTTCATGCATTTCACGGTCATCCGAAACAGTTCCGTGTCATTTCGAGGTATTTCACGGTCAAACTCTTTCACTTCACGGTCATTTTGCTTCAATTCATCATCACTTCCATGCATTTCACGGTCATCCGAAACAATTCCGTGTTGATTCACGGTCATTTCGAGGCATTTCACGGTCAAACTCCTTCACTTCACGGTCATTTGCATGCATTTCAGGGTCATTTCGCTTCAATTCATTATTACTTCCATGCATTTCACGATCATCCGAAACAGTTCCGTGTTGATTCACGGTCATTTCGAGGCATTTCACGATCAAACTCCTTCACTTCACCGTCATTTCCATGCATTTCACGGTCATTCCTAGCGATTCCATGTTCATTCACGGTCAATTCACTTCACTTCACTTCACGGCCATTTCTACGCACTTCGCGGTCATTTCACTTCACTTCACCGTCATTTCCACGCACTTCGCGGTCATTTCACTTCACTTCACCGTCATTTCCATGCATTTCACGGTCATTCCCAGCGATTCTGTGTTCATTCACGATCATTTTGACGCACTTCATGGTTTTGGTTTAGGTTATAGGTTTTGAGATTTGAGAATGGGTTTGGGTTTGGGTTTAGGTTATGGGTTTGGGTTTAGGTTATAGGTTTTGGTTTTGGTTTAGGTTATATGTTATAGGTTTAGGTTAAGGTTTTGGTTTAGGTTTAGGTTATAGGTTTAGGTTATAGGTTTTGGGATTTGAGAATGGGTTCGGGTTTAGGTTATAGGTTTTTGTTTTGGTTTAGGTTATAGGTTTTGGTTTAGGTTATAGGTTATAGGTTTAGGTTATGGTTTAGATTTTGGATTTATAGGTTTTGGTCTTAAATCTCAAAACCTATAACTTAAACCTAAACCTAAACCAAAACTCGAACCCATTCTCAAATCCCAAAACCTATAACCTAAACCCGAACCCATTCTCAAATCCCAAAACCTCTAACCTAAACCTAAACCTTAACCTAAACCAAAACCTATAACCTAAACCAAAACCAAAACCAAAACCTATAACCTAAACCAAAACCAAAACCTATAACCTAACCCGAACCCATTCTTAAATCCCAAAACCTATAACCTAAACCTAAACCAAAACCTTAACCTAAACCTATAATCTATAACCAAAACCTTTAACCTAAACCATAACCCATTCTTAAATCCGAAAACCTATAACCTAAATCAAAACCAAAACCAAAACCTATAACCTAAACCCGAACCCACTATCAAATCTTAAAACCTATAACCTAAAACAAAACCAAAACCTATAACCTAAACCCGAACCCATTCTCAAATTTCAAAACCTCTAACCTTAACTTAAACCTAAACCAAAACCTATAACCTAACCCGAACCCATTCTCAAATCTCAAAACCTATAACCTAAGCCAAAACCAAAACCTTAACCTAAACCTATAACCTATAACCAAAACCTTTAACCTAAACCCGAACCCATTCTCAAATCCCAAAACCTAAACCTAAACCTTGACATAAACCTATAACCTATAACCAAAACCAAAACCAAAACCTATAACCTAAACCCGAACCCATTCCCAAATCCCAAAAGTTATAACCTAAACCAAAACCTATAACCTAAACCAAAACCAAAACCTATAGCCTAAATCCGAACCCATTCTCAAATCCCAAAACCTATAACCTAAACCAAAACCTATAACCTAAACTAAAACCAAAACCTATAGCCTAAACCCGAACCCATTCTCAAATCCAAAAACCTATAACCTAAACCTAAACCGTTAACCTATAACCTAAACCGAAACCAAAACTTATAACCTAAACCCGAACCCATTCTCAAATCCCAAAACCTAAACCTAAACCTTAACCTAAACCTATAACCTATAACCTAAACCAAAACCTATAACCTTTGGAATTTGAGAATAGGTTTAGGTTATAGGTTAAGGTTAAGGTGTAGGTTAAGGTCATTTGTTATAGGTTATAGGTTTACGTTAAGGTTTAGGTTTAGGTTTAAGTTATAGGTTTTGGGATTTGAGGATAGATTTAGGTTATAAGTATAGGTTTAGGTTAGGGTATAGGTTAATGTTTAAGGAAATGACCATGAATCAACACGAAATTGCTGGGAATGATCGTGAAATGCATGGAAATGACCATGAAGTGAAGCGATTGGACCGCGAAATGCATGAAAATGACCGTGAAATGCATGCAAATGACCGTAAAGTGAAGAAGTTTGACCGTGAAATGCCTCGAAATGACTGTGAATCAACATGAAATTGTTTCGGACGATGGTGAAATGCATGGAAGTGATCATGAATTGAAGCGAAATGACCATGAAATGCATGCGAATGACTGTGAATTGAAGGAGTTTGACCGTGAAATGCCTCGAAATGACCGTGAATCAACACGGAATTGTTTCGGATGACCGTGAAATGCATGGAAGTGATGATGAATTGAAGCAAAATGACTGTGAAATGCATGCAAATGACCGTGAAGTGAAGGAGTTTGACCGTGAAATGCCTCGAAATGACCGTGAATCAACACGGAACTGTTTCGGATGACCGTGAAATGCATGGAAGTGATAATGAATTGAAGCGAAATGACCCTGAAATGCATGCAAATGACCATGTAGTGAAGGAGTTTGACCATGAAATACCTCGAAATGACCGTGAATCAACATGAAATTATTTCGGATGACCGTGAAATGCATGGAAGTGATGATGAATTGAAGTACCATGAAATGCATGTAAATGAAATGAACGAAATTGACCGCTAAGTGAATGAAATGGATTTTTGATCATCGAGCTGATGAAATCTTGTAAAATAACCAAGTTGGTTGGTTAAAGTAGCTTCTCCTACCCCAAAATCATATAGGGCACATTAAGTAACTAATTTTAGTTTAGAAGATATTCTTGTTAAATGAATAAAGAAAGAAATGAAAAAAAAGAGAAAAAAAAAAAATTATATGCTTATATAGACATATTTATATAGATATGTGTTAGAAAAAATTATAGGTAGAATAAAGTTCTCCATTAAAAAAAAAAAAAAACCACAAAAAAACACAAAAAAATTAAAAAAAAACCTATTGGTACGAACTTTAGCTACGGTTATTATTCGTAGCCATAGGGCCCACATTCATCCCCATCTATCTTTTACAACTGGCTTCACTCTAGTCCTAAAACAAGCTAACTTGATTGCTTTTTAAGCTTTGATATTGTCTCATCCCTATGGGCCTGTTTGGTAATAGTATACAAAATATCTTTTGGAGGGACATCTACTGAAAAAATGCAACAACTGCATCTTCGTACAGTTTGTTTGGCTTCTAGCAATAACACCTTAGCATTAAGATGAGTAGCAGGGTATTGTTGTAAGAGCAAGAACAACTTGTGTAAGATGAGTTCCTTGTAGGAGTGCATTTTCATCCAGGTATAGTATTAAGAAAATGCTTCGAAAGCTTTGATTATAATTGAGTTGATTGCAAGTGTTTAACAATAATTTTCTTGAGGTATGTTGTTTGCAGTTATGAGGTTCTGGTTGACTAGACCAAAGAGGGTAAGAATGTTAAATTGAAGGCCCTAGAATCTAGAGTTTTAAAAATAAGAACGAAATGAAGAGTATTTGGTGCAAGTTCATTATGAATATTATAGAGACAAGACTTTGGTTAGAATTGGACATGAAATTCCTCATTTCGAGACATCTTTTATTGGAAGGATGGACTGATCATGAGAGCGTCTCAAAGGGTATTAGAGCCGGGTGAATGAAAGAGCTCAATGAATAAGTAGGGATATGCTTTTGAGTGTATGCCAATGAAGTTCAAGTGAAATTTCATTAGACTGCTATTTGATAAGCTATACTATGTGGGGTAGACATTGGTTCAAGGCAACATGAGTAGATGACCATTTCATAGTGAAATTTGTATTTCACATTCATCCAGGTCCTTGTGACCTTATGAATATATTGGATGGAAAGTAAATACATTTTAATTGCCTTCTAAGGGCCTGTTTAGTATGTTATGGTTTGAAGCGAATATAACCTAAACCAAAACCAAAACCTTAACCTAAACCTATAACCTATAACCTATAACCTAAACCAAAACCAAAACCAAAACCTATAACATAAACTCGAACCCGTTTTCAAATCCCAAAACCTATAACCTAAACTTAAACCTTAACCTTAGCCAAAACCTTTAACCTAAACCAGAACCTAAACCTATAATCTAAACCTGAACCCATTCTCAAATCCCAAAACCTATAACCAAAACCAAAACCAAAACCTTAATCTAAACCTATAACCTATAACTTAAACCAACACCTATAACCTAAACTTAAACCTTAACCTAAACCAAAACCTATAACCTAAACCCAAACCCATTCTCAAATCCCAAAACCTATAACCTAAACTAAAACCAAAACCTATAGCTTAAACCCGAACCCATTCTCAAATCTCAAAACTTATAACCTAAACTAAAACCAAAACCTATAGCCTAAACCCGAACCCATTCTCAAATCCCAAAACCTATAACCTAAACTAAAACCAAAGCCTATAGCCTAAACCCGAACCCATTCTCAAAACCAAAACCTATAACCTAAACCCGAACCTATTCTCAAATCCCAAAACCTATAACCTAAACTGAAACCTATAACCTAAACTAAAACCAAAACCTATAGCCTAAACCCGAACCCATTCTCAAATCCCAAAACTTATAACCTAAACCAAAACCAAAACCAAAACCTATAACTTAAACCTGAACCCATTCTCAAATTCCAAAACCCTAAACCTAAACCTTAACCTAAACCTATAACCTATAACCTAAACCAAAACCTATAACCTAAATCCGAACCCATTCTCAAATCCCAAAACCTATAACCTAAACTAAAACCAAAACCTATAGCCTAAACCCGAACTCATTCTCAAATCTCAAAACCTATAACTTAAACTAAAACCAAAACCTATAGCCTAAACCCGAACCCATTCTCAAATCCCAAAACCTATAACCTAAACTAAAACCAAAGCCTATAGCCTAAACCCAAACCCATTCTCAAAATCAAAACCTGTAACCTGAACCCGAACCTATTCTCAAATCCCAAAACCTATAACCTAAACCAAAACCTATAACCTAAACTAAAACCAAAACTTATAGCCTAAACCCGAACCCATTTTCAAAACCAAAACCTATAACCTAAACCCGAACCTATTCTCAAATTCCAAAACCTATAACCTAAACTTAAACCTTAACATAAACTAAAACCTTTAACCTAAACCAGAACCAAAACCTATAACCTAAACCCGAACCCATTCTCAAATCCCAAAACCTATAACCTAGACCTAAACCAAAACCTTAACCTAAAACTATAACCTATAACCTAAACCAATACCTATAACCTAAACTTAAACCTTAACCTAAACCAAAACCTTTAACCCCCGAACCCATTCTCAAATCCCAAAACCTCTAACCTAAACTAAAACCAAAACCTATAGCCTAAACCCGAACTCATTCTCAAAACCAAAACCTATAACCTAAACTCGAACCCATTCTCAAAACCAATGACCGTGAAGTGAAGGAGTTTGACTGTGAAATGCCTCGAAATGACCGTGAATCAACATAAAATTGTTTCGAACGACCGTGAAATGCACGAGAATGATCATGGTTTGAAGCGAATTGACCGCGAAATGCATGTAAATGACCGTGAAGTGAAAGAGTTTAACTGTGAAATGCCTCGAAATGATCGTGAATCAACATAGAATTGTTTCGGACGACCGTGAAATGCATGGGAATGATCATGGTTTGAAGCGAATTGACCGCGAAATGCATGCAAATGACTGTGAAGTGAAGGAGTTTGACTGTGAAATGCCTCGAAATGACCGTGAATCAACACGGAATTGTTTCGGACGACCGTGAAATGCATGGGAATGATCATGGTTTGAAGCGAATTGACCGCAAAATGCATGCAAATGACCGTGAGGTGAAGGAGTTTGACTATAAAATGCCTCAAAATGACCATGAATCAACACAGAATTGTTTCGGACGACGGTGAAATGCATGAGAATGATCATGGTTTGAAGCGAATTGACCGCGAAATGCATGCAAATGACCGTGAAGTGAAGGAGTTTGACTGTGAAATGCCTCGAAATGACTGTGAATCAACACGGAATTGTTTCGGACGACCGTGAAATGCATGGGAATGATCATGGTTTGAAGTGAAATGACCGCGAAATGCATGTAAATGACCGTGAATCAACATGAAATTGTTTCGGACGATCGTGAAGTGCATGGGAATGATCATGGTTTGAAGCGAATTGACCGCGAAATGCTTGCAAATGACCATGAAGTGAAGGGAATTGACCGCGAAATGCCTCGAAATGACCGTGAATCAACACAAAAATGTTTCGGATGACCGTGAAATGCATGAAAGTGATCGTGAATTGAAGCGAAATGATCGTGAAATGCATGTAAATGAAACGAACAAAATTGACCGCTAAGTGAATGAAATGAATTTTCGATCATCGAGCTGATGAAATATTGAAAAATAACCAGATTGGTTGGTTAAAGTAGCTTCTCCTACCCCAAAATCATATACGGTACATCAAGTAACTAATTTTAGTGTAGAAGATATTCTTGTTAAATGAATAAAGAAAGAAATGTCAAAAAAAAATAAAATAAAAATTATATGCTTATATATACATATTTATATAAATATGTGTTCGAGAAAATTATAGGTAGAAAAAAGCTCTCCATGTAAAAAAAAAAAAAGAAAAAAAAAACCACAAATAAAAATAAAAATTCTATTGCTACGAATTTTAGCTACGGTTAATATCCATAGCCATAGGGAGCACCCTCTAGGCGTGGCCCCACTAGATTAGCGTGGCCGCTCCGGACAGGACAGCAAGTGGCACAGGGGGTGCTAGTTCGGCGCGCCCACCCCAGGTGGGCTCCTTTGCTATGGATTATTGTATGTATGGCTACGGTTCTAATCCGTATCTATAAGTTAGACCATAACAAATGTCGTTATCATTCTGTTTTTAACGTTTACCGTTGAAACCCTTTCTGGGATCACGAAGTTTTGACCTCATGAATAGATTGGATGGGAAATAAATGTTATGGTGGGCCCTACAAAAGTTTCAACAGCGAAAATCAATTTTCTGCTGCTCTTTGTGGTGTGGTCCAGTTGATCTTTGGATATGATTTTTTTTTTGGGATAATGCTCCAAAATGATCTCAAAATATGGATGAACGTTGTGGATAGAATAAATACATAACTGTGGGGCCCATGTAACGTTGATCTCTTTTGAACCGTTCGTATAACTCGGAGTTCGATGAGCGTCAGCGCTCGTCTTCGAGCAGCGCCCGATCCGCTTGAAGGAAAAAGCAGGGCATTTTCGACCTTTGGGAAGGCGTCCGTACACCTGGGGAGTATTTGTGGAAAGTAAAAAGGGGTGGGCTTCGTCTCGGAAATGGGCCATATACTGGTCGTACAGTTGGAAATTTCTCACCTGAATGGGAGCGGATTAGGTGTTACCCAGATAATACTTTATTGGGTATTTCCATGACAGTGGGGCCCAATTTAATGTATATGTTGTATATCCACTCCGTCCATCGTTTTTTTCAGCTCATTTTAGCATGGTCCCAAAAAAAATGAAGCAGATTCAAATATCAAATGGACCACACCAAAGGAAATAGTGGTTATAGAATATCTACCGTTAAAAAATTCATAGGGCCCACCTTAATGTTTATTTTCCATCCAAAATTTTGGTAAGGTCACACAGATTTGTATGAAGGGGAAAAAAAAATATCAGCTTGATCTAAACTTTTGTTGTCCCTAAGAAGTTTTTAATGGTGAGATTTCAATCCTTACTGTGTGCCTATTTGTGATTTGGATCCACTTCATTTTTGGTAACATATCATAAAATGAGCTGAAAAAAATGATGGACGGCGTGGATATGCAACACATCTATCAAGGTGGGCCCCACGGTCTAACGTGTTACCCGGGTAGCATCGAATCCGCTCCCCACGAGGATAAGCATCTCGGGTTTTGCTCACATGCGTTCGAGTGCAAGTTAATAAGTTATCATGCATTCATGATTTGTGGATCCTACTGTGATTTATTGAAATCAAAACCGTCCATCTGGTGTAACCACTCATATGAGATGTACATGTCCAAATACAGCATGATAGATAACTTATATAAGGACAAAAAAGGGGAAAACCGAAGACGTTAGCTTGCAGTAGAAATTTTCAGATGTAATATGGTTTCCATGATATTTTTTATATACCATCCAAACCGTTAATAATGTTTGAAGAACCAGGATGAACGGATAGAATAAAATTACACCACTAAAAAATTTATGTGCGCTACACTACGCCAATAATACTATAGGTTTAGGTATAATTGTACATTTCTACTTGTAGTGTGTACCATATGAATTATTTATCAGGACGATTCTTTGATTGTAAAGCCAAGAGAAGGTTATTCACCACATTAACGGTTTGGATTTCATAAATATATGTTTTTGTGGGCCCCACGTAGCTCGAACGCACATTAACACACTCATCCACACATGACATAACAACGGAAATGGCGGAAATGTTCCTTTTTCCCCTTTTGAAAGTTCGACGTGCGGACCAGACTAGCCTTTTTATCACATGTGGCAAATGTATGAAATGGAATCCGAACCTAACATGAGTTAGGCCATAACTTGGATGGGCCATACCCCAAAAATCACATGGATTTGATATCCTGACCAATCTATTTAGAACTTTTTCAAAAATAAAATGGACGGTTATAAATGAACAATGTCCAGTACAGTTAATTTAACCTCCTTTTTTTCCTGAAAAAAAAAATCCCTCAAATCCAACGGTCAGGATTTTCCAGTTAGTGCGGATTTTGGGTTATGGCCATCCAAGGTAAGACCTACTCGATGACCGGTCCAAATCTCGTACGAGTGTGGGTGTGTTCGTGAATGGTACGTCTTATGTACGGGGGGTTTAGAATCGGAAGCGGATTTGGTGGTGACCCAACACTACTTAGTTCTGTGGGGTCCACTGATATAATTTTTTTCATATCCAATCCATCCATCAGCTTTTTCAGCTCATTTTAGTGCATGATCCCAAAAATGAAACAGATCCTAGGTTCATGTGGACCACAACATAGAAAACAGGGGGAACAATAACACCCACCGTTGAAACATTTCTAGGGCCCACCGTTGTGTTTATTTTCTTTTCAACCTGTTGATAAGGTCACACAGACATCAGCTTGATTCAAAATTTTGGTGGCCCCAGTTTTTAACGGTGTAAATCACCACTGTTTCATGGGTGGTGGTGACCCTAAGACTACTGGGTGGTTTGGGAACTGTGAGACCCACCGTGATGAATGTGTTTTATCCACACCGTCAATCCATTTTTCCATCTCATTTTAGGACATGAATACAAGAATAAAATAAATCAAAAGTTCAAGTGGACCACACCACAGGAAACAGTGGCAATTGAATGCCCACCATTAAAAACTTCGTGAGAGCCATTGAAATTTTGAATCAAATTGATATTCGTGTATTCCCTCCATCCACATCTGTATTACCTCATCACCTATGACAAATAAACATTATGGTGGGCCCTAGAAAGGTTTCAACGGTGGATGTCATTATCCCACTGCTTCGTGCGGTGCAGGCTGCTTAAACATCTGCTTCGCTTCTGGGCTCATGTACGGATGACGTGTATATAAAATACATACATCACGGTGGGCCATAGCACCCAACACCACCGAATCAGCTTCCTAGAATATATGACTTTTGACGTGGATTGCGTGGCGTGGGAGACTTCACTGATGGAAACGGATTGGCTACTGATCCTCCCACTAGCCAATGGCTAGTGGTCTGTGCTATGTGGGCCCCACCAAAATGTATGTGTTTCATCCACGCCGTCCACCCATTCTTCCAAATTATTTTATGGCATGTACTCAAAATTAAGGTTGATCTAAGTGTCAGGTGGACCGCACAGTGTTGATTGAACACCTACCATTGAAAACTTTTTGAGGGCCACAAAAGTTTTAGGTCTACATATATATATATATATATATATATATATATATATATATATATATATATATATATATATATATATATATATATATATATATTCCCTTCATCCAAGTCTGTATGACCTAATCAATAGGTTAGATGTCAAATAACCATTACAGTGGGCCCTAGGAGGTTTTTAACGGTGGACATTTAATCACTATACCTTAGATTTATATCTACCTAAGTTTTTGAATCAAGCCCTAAAATTTTCTTTCAAAATGAATGGATGGCGTGGATAAAACACATACATCATGGTGGGGTCCACATAGCACTGACCACTAGCCACCTGGCTGGTGGGAGCTTCACTGATGGGTTGACGTGGCAAAGTTCTGTGGGCTCTACCATGATACACACCTGACTTGTGTTATACACATGCTATCTATCTATTTTACGCTAATTGACCACACAAGGGAAAGCAATGAGGATTGAACGTTTATCATTCAAAATTTATTGGAGGTCATGAAAGTTCTCAATTGAGTTAATATTAGTGTTTTTCTTCTTTTTTTTTTAGGTCATGTGATCTTATGAATATATCGGATGGTTAAAAAAAATATCATGATGGGCCTTGAGAAACTTCTACGGTGATTGTCAGAAACTTTTAGGGTGATTGTCATTAGAGGCGTACATGAGTTGAACCAAGTCGAGTCGAGCACAACTCGGCTAGGCTCGGCCACTTGCTGACCACTTGGCTCGGTCCTTGAGCCTAATTGAACTTAACTGGCCAACTCTGCTCGGTTTGAATAGTAGCTCAAGCCGGTTTGAGCCGAGATCGAGCTGAGATCACCTGTGTAGTATTTTCATAAACACATGTATTACATCTTTAAAATCCCATTGTATGTAAACCAGCAACAATAGTTTTATGGGTATTTCATCAAACACCTTCTGTGTAGCATAAAAAAAAAAAAAAAAACAGATATTTATTTCATATATATACTTTTATTGTCACCCGCCACACTTCATTGAGTCATTTCATCACACACATAGTAAGCAACCTCAATATCAAAGCAACCAAGTCATCGAAGTGGTTCGATCCAAGTTCGATTCGACCCAGGTTTGATCCGAGTCGAGTCGAGCTCGAGCAATTCGAAATTTTGTTGAGCTTAAGAACTCAACTCAAACTCAATTTCGAACCACATTGAATCAAGTCGGGTGAGCTAAACCAGCTAATTCGGTTCATGTGCAGCCCTGGATGTTACTGTCGTCACTGTTTATTACTTTTTATAGTGTGGTCCACTTGAGCTTCAGATCTACCTCAATTTTTTGTTCATGAACTGAGATAATTGGGCACGGCTTTCAAGGTGGGTGAGACCCTTGACTGTTGGGCTTACAGTGCCGTATGTACCTTAAGTCCACATCATCCAACCATTTTAACAGCTCATTTAAGGGTATGATCCCACAAATAAAGCTTACAAATCTCATCTAAACCAAACCAAACGGTCATGATTAAATCCCCACCATTAAAAACTTCATGGATTCCACTAAAATGTTTATTGCCATCCAACCGATTGATATGGTCACAAAGACCTAGATGAAGAGACCACACAAATATCATCTTGATCCAAAGCTTTTGTGGCTTATAAAAGCTTTTTAATAATCAATTATCATTGTTTCCTGTACTATGGTCCACCTGAGATTTGAATCTACTTCACTTTTTGGATAATGCCCAAAAATAAGCTTTCAATAAGGATGGACGGTGTGGATGTAGTCAAATACATCATGGTAGGCTCCATAGCCAAGGGGTCCCACCCACCTCAGTGGATGGAGATCCACCGAAGCCACGCCCTAGATGATCCCGCAAAATGGATGGATGGTATGGATATTACACATACATCATGGTGGGGCCCACAAAACATTGCAATTTCAACACACCACGCAGTCTGCACTCCCTCAACGAATGTTGTAAAATACTGGAATTTTGCCCAAATAAATTTTTTTAAAAAGAAGGAAAAAGTCATTTTTGTACATTGATTGTTTAGAATGTAGGGTCCAGATCGCATCTTATTAATTGTACAAGTGGAATACATGCGTGGCAATCCAGACCATCCAAATCATGGGCCTACATCCCACTGGCTAAAATGATCTTAACCATATGATTCCAACCACTGAATTTGGAACCTTAAACATCTTCTCTCTGATCATCCATGGTCACCAACGATGGGATGGTAACGATCGTCCGATCAGTATGATTTTTCCAGCTGTGTACAATCCGCAATCGTTTGTACGATCCAAAAATCGTATCCGTTTACCCCACTTGTATGGTGTAGGATTGGAACTTTTGACGTGGCAGGCATTAAACCGTTCAAATCGGTGGCCACATTTCAAGTGGGACATACCCCAAATTCTGATCGGTTGGACGAACTCGGTGTAATTGATGGGTTCTTATTTTGACCGTCCAATTAATGGCCACCAATCAGATAAACTATATCATCCTTTCCGTGTAATTTTTGGATTTTGCACCATCTGTAGTGGGGCCCACTACTTGAACGGCTTTGAATTAAGTACGTGTATTCGACGTATACAGTGGCCTTGTGCATGCGTATGGATGACGATTGTCTGCCACCATCTTATCAAATAACTCCTTGGGAGGATACTCTGTCAGAGCATGACGCTTGATACGCAGGCACTTGGAAATTGTACATACGGTAAACATTAACTCAAGCTGTAGAAGCCACGGGTGCTAAATCAGAGTCCAAAAACAAGAATGGCTGAATAATCCTGACCTTTGATTGGTGGACACTGGATTATGAAATAGGACCACAGGATTTTATTTTATTTTTTATTTTTAATTATTTATAACCGTCCAATAACTATCCACCAACCTGATAGTCCAATAATTACGTAACTTTTTGTTATTGATGCATCTAAACTAGGATCGTAAGTGCCTGAGTATCATCCATCACTCTTGGGGCTGAAAGTCGGGCTGGTTGGGTCGGGTTGGTGCTCAATCCTAGCCCAGCCCAAGGTTCCAATGCCTCAACCCAAACCCAACCCAACCCAACCCAACCCAACCTCGGGTTAGGAATTCTTAACCCAAGCGGAGTTGGTCAGGTGCATACATACTAATATTTTCATTATTACATTAGTCTATTATATTTCAATACACGACTTATTTTTTGTACTTAAGATTTTATTAATTATATATGTAGTTATTTATCGTAAAGAAATTTTTTTTTTTCTAAACAAACAAGATAAATATACAAGACAATTGCCTCTTTAAAAGTCGTGTTGTGTAGCACGCAATCGATCTGGGAGAGACAAATCCAATGTATCTTGTTAGCTTGAGTCATCGGAAATGACGTGGACCAATGAGACCTAATGGCACTAGAATTACACGTGCCTTCAACACAGACTATCCGTATTCAATTATAATTTATAACTTATATATCTATCGGGTTCGGATTGGGTCGGGCAACTCAAGACCTTGACCCGAGCCTGACCCAAGTTTTATCGGGTTGGTGTTTTTATAGCCCAAGCCCAAAACCAAACCTGATACATCCTGCCGAAGCCCAACCCAATGTCAGGTTAGATGGGTTGAACCCGTCCGACTTTCAGCCCTAATCACACTCTCCCATAGTATTAAAGTTTTTTCTCAAATCATAATCCTTGGGGAAGGACGCCTATTCATCTGCAACCTTTGTAGAATAAGGTTAGTCTACAACTACGTGTGGGGTCCACCGTGATATGTGCATGACATCCACTCCGTCCATCATATTTCCCTCATGTTATCCTTGGAACCTAAAAATTAGAATGATAGAAAACTAAGGTAGGTTGTACCATGTAAAATCATGCCTAAAAAAGTCCAGTGGTATGGCCCACCTGAGTTTCGGAATAGCCTGATTTTTGGAGGGTCAATCTACCGTGGCGAGTAACATCTATGAATGAATTGGATGGCATACACTAAAACACTGGGCTTGCCACAAAATCTGAGAAGTTTTCTATGGCCCACCCCATCCCAACTATTCCCTTATTGGATCAGCCTGATTTTTGGGATACAAGGTGGACTTTAAGCGGTGCACATCATGGACGGAGTGGATGTTATCCATATGTCACGGTAGACACCATCCGTACACGTTGTGGTGGAATGAGATTCTACAAACTTTGTATAAGAACCACCCATCCAAAGAAAACACATTCATTGCTTTGGGTGGTGGGGTCCTTCCTCATGCCTCAGTGGTAAAATCACAAGAGTTTTAACACAAGATTACGGGTTTGAATACCTATTGTGGTGAAATCCTACTATGGTATGAGTGGACAACACTCGGATTTGAAGACCGACGTAGGTACTGGAAAAGCTCAAGATAAGGTATAGGTCAATCCAGAGCTCAAGTGAACCACCTATCATTTTAGGTCATGAACTCAAAAAATAAGGCAAATCCAAAGCTCAAGTGAACCACCTATCCATTTTAGGTCATGAACTCAAACATAAGGCAAATCCAGAGCTCAAGTGGACCACCCAGGCCATCCATCTATTCTGCTATATCATTTTAGGTCATGAGCTCAAAACTAAGGCAGATCCAGAGCTCAAGTGGACCACCCAGGCCCTCCATCCATTTTCGTAGATCATTTTAGGTCATGAACTTAAAAATAAGGCTGATCCAGACCTTAAGTGGACCACCTAGGCCATCCATCCATTTTGCTAAATCATTTTAGGTCGTGAACTAAAAAATAAGGCAGATCCAAAGATCAAGTGGACCACACCACAGAAAGCAGTAAGGATAATAACAGTTACTATTGAGCCATTGTAATGTTTATTTTCCATATAACCTGCTCAAAAAGTCCTATAAACCTCAATGAAGGGAAAACACAAATATCAGCTTGGTCCACAATTTCTATGGGCATCAAGATTTTTTTTTTTAATGGGGGTGTTCAATCCCCACTCCGTGTTCCACTTGAGCTTTGGATCTGCCTCATTTTTTGAGCTCATACCCTAAAATGATATGAATGACATGAATAAAACACATACATCATGATAGGGCCCACAAAGCTTTTCCTGCACTGATGTCGGTACAGGTACTTGCTGGGGGGATTGGACGCCATACAGGCACGACCATGGACCCCACAGCACAAGTAATCCTTACATTCTCTAGACTGAACAATAGAACTGTCCTCAAATTACTTGAGGCCTGTTTGGTTGCCACTTAAAAATTGAGTTCATCTTGTTTTAGTTAATCATAACCAACCAATTGGGCGCCACTCAAAAATAAATTCAACTCATTTCATGTAATTCTAATTTATATATTAGAGATCATGATTGTTGGTTATAAGATTATTTTTTTCAAAATACTACCTTTAATACATGACTAACTAAAATGTGTTGAACTCATTTTTAAGTGGCACCCAAACAAGCAGTTAAGTATTATAATTTCAAGAGTGGATCCTTCCGCTTTACCATGTAAATTTTGTGAGTCCCAACCATGATGCATGTGGGTCGTAAGTTCACATAGACATGGATGAAAGGAAAACACAAATATCGGCTTGATTCAATACTCTAGTGGACCCCAAGAAGTTTTCAACAGTAGGCGTTCAATTCTCACTGTTTCCTGTGCTGTGGTCCACTTGAGCTTTTGATAAGCTTTGATTTTGGGCTCATGCCCTAAAATGAGCTGGAAAAACGGATGACATATACAATAGAGTCTACTCAGTACAGTCTGCTCTCTTTATAATTTCATAATACTTCGGCCCCCACTTAGTAGACACCCAAAAATGAGTTCAACCCAATTTAGTTAATGCTAATTATATATTAGAGATATTGATCTTTATGAGTTCAGATCAACAGTTACTATGCATTAGAGATTAAGATCTCTAACGCCGTACCTGTACCTGGGCTGATCGACTCTGGATCTTGTTGAGCTCGGGACCTGGATTAGCCGGGTACCCACCAGGTCTTTTGACCCTGTTTCACAGTGGGGTTAGTCCAATGTCAAATAAGGACATTAATATGGTTGAGCCCACACAATGGATTGATTAGATCGCATGCACGCATTCAGGTGTGCCACTTTAACACCACTTACAAGCATAGGTTTATCAAACTATATACACTGCTGGAATAATTAATATATATTTAATCTCTACTGTGTATAACACGGATAGATATGGATAATTTTATCCACACAATTAGTCTTTGGAGAGTCATCAACCTCAGGTTTCAAAAGGACATTGAAAGAGAAAATTGGCTCACATTCAACCCAAATAAAAAAAGTACGAAAATAGTTCACAGGATCAACAATCCTAATATTATATTATTATTATTATATATATAATTAAATATCGAGTCAAGTCGGGTCAAGTCTTTTGAGTCAATCCAACCTGTCTAATATCTAGTTAGTGCATGTGCATGTGGGGTCCATTTTGCAGCGATCCAGGCTATTGTGCTGACGTGATCCCAGAAATAGCACAGACTGAAAGCTCCTGGGCCATGGATGTTGGACCTTTCTTTGATTAAACACAGATCTTGTCAGCATGGAGCCCTTACCTTTATACACTGACGTAGATGAGCTAAATGCAGCGAATTCAAGATAAGATTTTCTTGGTGTATGTCACTTCAACTGATGTTTTAAAGACAAACAACGAAACGCAATCTCGAATAAGGCTTTGGAATATAGAGGCCATCCTTAGTGAAGGACTTTAGAGAGAACAAGAGAGATGATGATACAGACCAAATTGAGATGGTTTGGTCATGGACAACAAAGAGGTTGCTACACAGGACGAATACTAATCAGTGGACCAGCAAATCATCCAAATTGTGGGTCCCAGTTGTGAATTGGGCTTGACGCAAAATTCAATTTGAATGTATGATCATGTCTGTCCATACATGGGCACGGGGGGACACGGATTGAGTACAATTCTGTCTGTCCAGTTGTGAATGGGGTTGCACCTGAAAGTTTCATTAGTTGGACCTAGCTAGAGATGGACAGTCATGTCAGGGGCTCTGTGGGGCCCACTTTGATGTATATGTTTTATCCATGCTGTCCATCTATTTTGACGGATCATTTTAGGGCATGAGCCCAAAAAGAAAGCAGATGGAAGGTTCAAGTGGACCACACCACAGGAAGCAGTGGGGATTGAATTCCTACCATTGAAAACTTCCTAGGGCCCACCCTGATGTTTATTTGCCATCCAACCTGTTCATAAGGTCACAGAGACCTGGATGAAGGGAAAACAAAAAATATCAGCTTGCTCCAAAGCTTCTGTGATCCCCAAGAAAAGAAGTTTCCAACAGTACGCTTTCAATCCCCACTGCTTCCTGTGGTGTAGTCCACTTGAGCCTTCAATCAGCCTCCTTTTTGGGCTCATGCCCTAAAATGGTCTATCGAAATGGATGGACAGCATGAATAAAACATATACACCATGATGGGCCCCCCGGGCCCTGCCAGGACTGTCCTTCTCTAGCTAGGTACTGGTGGGGTTAGTACCCAATCCAAGTCCAGGCGTGGGTGAATATGCCAAATGGAGTGACTTGATTCGAAATCTCACAGGGTTGAGTTGACCTAGTGGAGTTTCGAGTCAAGTCAGTATTTCTTTTTTTTCCAGATCTGGTTTGAAATCTCGCAGACTACTGAATGTACATAAACATCTAGACATACATATATACAGGTATGCATGTGCAGTACATACACATACAAATGTACAAAGTACCTTCACTATCAAGATGAGCAGGCGAGACATGCATGCACTCAGTTCGACAGAACCACGAATTGTGGGGCCGTGGTGGAAGGGAGATGCACCCCCCCCCCCCCTCACAATTGATGAACCTACACGTGATTTGACCCTATTTAAATGGAGCCACTGACCATGGAGACATTGACACGTGGCCATCCCATATTGGGGCTCGCCAGATTAACAGCTAAGGTTATGGAAAGGTTAGGCCCACATAAACCACAGATGGATCTGATCATTGCTATCACCAAAGCCTCATCTGAGCAATTGGGGTTGGCTAGATGGGTCCAATGACCAAAAAAAAGTGTTTGTTCGGTTCAATCAAAGAACTCTTTGGACAACGCTCACCACTGCTTGTATTGCTATTGAAGGGAGGAAAGTGAATTAAGATATAGAATCATGCTAATTCATGTTAAATACCTTTGTATATATAGAAAGCATATGAGAATTTCATTTTTTCTTTTTTTAAACATATACAACAAGAAAATTTTCTACGTACCTCTGTCATTTTACATCTGACGTCCTAATGGCAACCTGCTCATCATCTGATGATAACCCGACCCATTCAAGATGGGCAGACTTGAATCCGACATGGGTTCCTCCTTGGGCTCTCCTTTGGGCATCATAAAGCCAACTTCGTTTGCATTCTGCTGCTGCCCCAAATACGTATGCATGGACATGGCAGGCATCTTTGGTCGGCCTGGACCCAACCCAACCATCGCCAAGTTGGCCAGGCTTGTCTGGTTCATCCCGAACGAGAAGCTGGACGTGGGTCCCAGAGGTGGCCTCCCTGGCATGCCAAATGTACTCAGTGATGTTGGCCCGTTGAACCTAGCCATGCTGTCATGGGCTTGGGACGGCTCTGGCCTGTGGATGTGGGGTGGCTGGGCAACTGTCGCATGTCCTGTGTTGGCTGTCCCGGAATTGACATGGCTGTTGTTCCTTGCAGCTGGGACGTCGTGGTTGTGTTTTCCCTCATAAGTGGTGATCACTGACTTGAGGTCATGTGATGCCCGTTCCACATGCTTCCTAACAGTGCAACCCGCATTCGTGCACTTGTAGTAGCTCCTGCATCATACAAAACATACATGTCTCTTTTGGTGAATAGTTCTATTATATTGCAAGTTTGCAGCAGACTAAGATAGTAATGAGTCATTGAGGAAGCATTTGTATGCACTATCCGATTGAATTGTAACCATTAGTTTCATGAAGTGGAAATAACCCAATTGCCATTTGCATTTTAGCATTCATATCAGGGTAGCATGCACCCAATTGCGATTGTAATCTATCCAGTTTGACTTAAGTGAACATAACTGCAATCATTATGAAGATGGAATATCTTTCTTTTCTTTTCTTTTCTTTTCTTCCGCTTCTCCTCGATTAAATTAAATATTAGCAATTTAATTCATTTGTGCATCCAAATGCAGCTTGATAGGGGCTAGCATGTTTTTTTTTTATAATATACAAATTCAGTTGCAAGCGCCCTCGAATCCCAAACTAATTCCACACAGTGATGTCATCAGCATACAAATCTACACTAAATAATCCTGCTCTCCCGCATACATGTCAATGTGACGAGTGAGCAAGATCCATGCTGTTTATGAGGTGGGCCCCACCACGAATGTTGCATGGTTACAGTCATCAGGTGGCCACAGTCACATGAGTAAAGAAAGATGAATGTTAAGAAGAATCTACTAAGGGTCCCTGTTCAGCATGTATGTGTTACCAGACCAGCTTGATCTACATGGTGGGGACCAGCTTATGAACAGCCTGGATCTCATGTACGCATACCACAGGGAGAGTAGAATCCACAAGCTGGCATACCAGGGCTATTGCAAGAATAGAAAAGCATGAGAATCTAGTAATACAGCCCTTGTTTGAGATGCATGGATTTGGGTACCTGGGATTTGGATTTCCTTTCACCACTTTCTGACCATACTTGCGCCAGCGATAGCCATCATCGAGAATGTCAACCTCACTAGTTGTTTGAACCACAACTCTTGGCTCACGGATTGCTCTCGTCACCCCACTCATTTCCATCACAGAAGTATCCGCCTTCCTGCAAATCATGCACACATCAATTCAACTGCTACAATAAGACAAAAGGTAGGGCTGCAACATTTCTCCAAAAAAAAAAAAGAAAAAAGAAAGAAAGAATGAATGAATGAATGAAAGAAAAACAAAAAAAAAAAAAAAAAAAGAGTAGGGCTACAACTTGGGTTCAGGTCAACCCGATCCCAACTGACCCAGCCAGAGTTTGGTTCGGGTTTTCAAGGTTATCGGGTTGGGTTCAGGTTACAAAACGCCAACCCCATTTGAATTCTGGTTGGGTTTGGTTGAGTAAATTCAAATCAGGTTAGGTCGGGTTGTGAAAAATCACATGTATTTGGGTTGGGTCAAGTATAGAGGACTTTAGGTTGCGCAACTCAGGTTGGAATTTGGGTCGGGTTGCGAGTTGGATCCTCTTGCAATCGGATTTGGCTCAGGTTGACCCTCAGCCCAACCCGACCCACTCGAGTTGCATCCCCAACGAGAAGGTCATTCAAGAAAAGAAGAGTTGTGAAGCAAGCGAGAGATGGAAACCTTCTCTTCGACTCTGATTCATCTCCTTCCTCATCATAACCCAATGAAACGCTTCCATGTGTCCCCCGATCATCCTCATCATCATCGTTAGACAGGGTGGACGACACATCTATGGCATCCGCGTGTGGACCATTTTGTGCAGGCATGGAGGTAGATGGGT
The DNA here is from genome assembly GCA_037074715.1 of Magnolia kwangsiensis. Lineage (NCBI taxonomy): Eukaryota > Viridiplantae > Streptophyta > Magnoliopsida > Magnoliales > Magnoliaceae > Magnolia > Magnolia kwangsiensis. The sequence continues at coordinate 113,078,354 of CM073582.1, read as the reverse complement.
CACGGAATTCAGTTGCAGCAGATGCTGATGACCCTGTCTCCATGACATCATGCCTCCAGTCAGACCCAATAATAGCAGTTCCACCCTGCATACTCCCATAAACCGCTTCTCCATCAAACCCGGCCCACGGACCATGCTGCTCAGTCACATCCATGTCACCAGGCGGGTGAGAAGACCCAATGGCTGACCGGCGACTCGGAGGAGGTTTTGGATGGTTGTGAGCACCCTTGTAAATGATTTCTGTGATGTGGCCCTCTTGGGAGCGTTCCACCTTCTTCTTCACTTGACAATTCGGATGTGTACACTTGTAATAACTACGAGGATATTCACTACCTTTCACCTGTTTCTGCCCATACTTCCTCCAATTATATCCATCCTCGGAAGGCCCGCTGACAACAATGGAAGGGTTTTCTCTCTGATCTCCCTCTCCTTCCTCCTGATCATCAGGCGGAGGCGAACGATCGGAATTACCAGCAACAGCACTGGACAGAGGCGAGCTGGACATGATATTACCAGCAGAATCTTTTCCAATGGCTGATTTCAGAAAGTCGGACTGAGTGTGAAATTCCGGTCGACTCTGGGAGTGAACTTCCGCCACTTCTATTTTTTGAGCACGGATAGGGTGCTCTGATTGAATGGAGGCCCCAATACCCAGAAATGATTGGTGATGATTGGTGGCAGAAGTTACCTGTAAGGCAGTGCAGATCATAAAACGGCAGCCATTTAAAGAATTTTTCAAGAAGAAGAAGAAGAACGATGTCTCGAAGAACACTTGCAGGCATGCAAATGGTAGATGAATGTTAAGGGTCTATGCATTTGTGAAGCAACTATCAGCAACATTCAAAAGGCATTGATCAAGGACCATCAAGGCCCATCAAGGAAATCTCGATGGCACTGCTTGGGGTTGGGTAACTGAGATCATGAATTTGGGAAATCCATGAATTTGATTTGCATTGTATTTGGGCTTGGAAAATCCCAATGTCCATAGATTGGGACTCAAGCTACAAATCCATGGACTTCGAGTGCATTTATTGCAATGGCAACGCATTTATTGCCTTTGATACAGTCTCTCATTTTGTGGATTTGCCAAGTCTTTAGGGTATGTTTGATATACACCTAAAAATGAATTCATCTCATTTTAGTTAATCCTAAATATGGACTAGAGATCAATATCGTTGGTTATTATTATTAAGATTATTTTAAAGAACTTTGACAAGCCACATCCATGTGCATATGCACACACCACAAATATGCCAACATAGCATGATAGATCCGAGATCCAATCCATCCATCAGAACAGCACCAATATGTTGATGCCCTAACCCAAGAATCAGGTTGATTAACTGGTCATGTGGGCCAAAGCTTCCAAAACAAATGTATGACTCTGAAAAACTTGGCTGGAGCTTTCTAACCCATCCACCTATTTCCAATATTGGGTCCTGCATGCAAATTGGACCGACCATATTTTATTTATGGGAAAACACGTACAAGGTCAGACCAACCTGATGGATGATTTAGATCTTGTAAATATGTGCTATGCTGGCACACGTGTAACATGTACGCCAGCCTAATTACACATGCCTGTGCACTTAGCAAAGCTCTATTTTAAATCCTTGCCAGAAAGAAATGTGAATCTAATACATAATCATGATTAACTATAATGAGATAAAAACTCATTTTTAGGCATCTACCAACCAGACCTTAGTTTTTTAGGGGGTTTGGTTTTGCCCCAAACCCATGGTTTTGTGGGGACGTGCATTTTGGGAAATCCACATATTTCTCAACAAGAAACAAACATGAGAGATTTGAAATCCGCGGATTTCAGACATCCCTAAAACAAATCCCTCACCCCAAACAACCCCTAAGACACCCCGAGAAAAATCGTTTAAATATCAGAATCTTACAGCCAGGCACCAAACAAATCATAAATTCAGCGGGTTTGTAATGCAAAGTAGTGCAAGTGAACATCAGGCCCGGAACACACATTTTGCTTTGCTTTTTGGAGAACCGAAAATAGACAAAACCAAGAGTTGAAAGCACATTCCCCAGGAATATCATAACAATATTATACAAGAACGATAAACGGACTTCCTGTCCAATATATATCCACAAGTTCATGATAGGTTCGAACATATGTGAAAAAGAGCAGGCCTAGTCAGCATCTCTTCTTGCAAGTTAGTTATGTTAGTCAGCTTGCTTTTCATCCCGAGTGTGCCCCTAATCCCACAGGCCACCCCACTCGAGCCCGGTGTGAAAACGTCCCTACATTAATCACCCCCGGTGACGAGTCTCGAACATGAGACCTCCCGCTCTGATACCACTTTGATACAGGACAATTAACCACTTGCTCTAAAAGCTTGAAGTAATAGAGCATGGTAAATCAATCCCTTTATCTTATAGCCCAAGCCCCACATCCCATGGGTTAGGACCTCGGCCAAACCCCCGCGTGGGCCCCACTTCACATGGGTTCTGTTTCACACGAGCCGCCTGCCTCACATAGGCCGCCCACCCCGAGTGTGCCCTTGCATCCCACAGGCCACCCCACTCGAGCCCAGTGTGAAAATGCCCCTGCATTAGGAAGCAGTTGTATCAGCTCAATGAGCGGGGTACGTGGCAATACGACCGGTTTTGGTGGTGATTGATCTAGTAAAATCAAAAATCCTTTTAAATCATCAGCTCTCATATGCCCAACCCAAATTTTACCACACTAAAGATCCATTCGTCAAACCAATATGGGACTGAGGGCTATTTTTGGCCTTTTAGATCTCCATTCTCCCACAAAACCCACAAAAAAGTTTAGTAAATGTCAGAAAGAAAAGATGGTGAATACATTACCTTGTTTGTCGCATTCGGGAAGTATGAAGAACTCAACTCCACGTGAGGCTTGAACACAAAAGATGCAGTATCAGCATCTTCAAGCGGATGATCTTTGTTTTTACCAGGGGCTGCCGACATTAGCATTGAGCTCCTGTCATTGCCTTGTGCGAAAGGGATTTTGCCTGTTGTTGGCGATGGTTGAGCCTGCAAAATAGCAATAATGGAATTTAAAAATCAAGATGACCCATGTCATTCAGAGATAGTGAAATCAAAGCTAATAAGGGCCCATTTGTACACACCCTCCAAAGGGGTGTTTGAGGCATAAAACCCCTTTTGAGCCAAATGGGGAGTTTTTATGCATTTGGATGCACTTTGCAACCCCCGTCTCACCATCCCGCCCGACACAAATCAAAACCAAGAAAGAAGGCTTGAGACCCCTTTATGCAGAAACGGCTTCTTATGCAAGTTCATCCAAACGAGCCCTAAGGAACTTGTACTGGCATGGTTTAACTACAGCCATTGTCCTTCCAATCGTTCAAAAAACATGGTATATAATTGCGCTACACTAATCCCAGAAATATAAATAGAATGACTATAACTAAAGTAACTTTAAGTATTTGATCTTACCAGAGAATTTGAAAGGAAAACTGGTGAATCCAGCAGCGTCGTAGGACTGAGACCAGGAGGAATTGTCAAGTAAGGAGACCGAACTTCTGAAGATGAAGAAGATAACATGTTAGAGGATCTAATCCTTGCTGTATTCAACCTTGGAGCATTGAATCCAGCCCTTGCTGCCATCCTCTCAGCTAGACCCCCTCGCGAACTCGATCTCTGACCAGAAATTACACTTGATTCTGACAATTGATCACCAGAAACCCCACCGCCGAATTCAACTTCCTCATCCTGAGAATTCACTGACATTTTCGGATTTTTAGTGCATGATGAAGGTGCCTTGCTACTACCATTATCAGATAGAAACTCGGAGAATGGTCTAGAACTGAAATCGTCACTTAAGTAGGAGGAGAAAAAGGTCCTTGGGCTGGGATTCAGGGGCAGGGCCCAGTCTCCAATCACAGAAACCTTGTCATCGATCCCTGCCATGGTAACTCAAATTCTTCTCCAATTTCAGCTAAACCCAGTTCCTGAAAATTACAAAGGGAAACCACCAAAACTGATTTCCGGTGACTGCCAAAAAAAAAAAAAAAATCAGTTGGAAAGCTGTATTCCTACAGAATGTACGAGACCCCAAAAGGAGAAATGCAAATTCAAGCCCAGACCTTCAAAGACCTTCAACTTCACCCAGAAAAGGTCTTCTTATGGTAACCTACCAATATAAATACGTATAATATTTTCAGAAGATTCTAACTTGCAGAGACCCATCAGGAGAAACACTGTTTAAGTCAATGAAAAGCACAGGATTTCTTGAAGATGTCAAAGAAACTCACAAAATAATAAATAATAATAATAATAATAATAATAATAATAAACCTTCAAATTCAGCGGATAAGGGAGTCCTTTTCAGATCCACCCATATATATATATATATATATATATATATATATATATATATATATATATAGAGAGAGAGAGAGAGAGAGAGAGAGAGAGAGAGAGAGAGATGATCAGAATAGATATTTCAAAGTTGTAGAACAAACCCATCAAGACCCCCAAAGGGAAAAAATACTATAAACGATCAAAATCCATTAAAAAAAAAAAAAAACTCACAAATCCATCAAGACCCATTCATTTAAATGAAGGTGAAAAGCTACAAATCAACACAAGATTCTTACAAGGTACACCTGAAACAACCTACCCATCAAATCAGTACTGAAAAACAAAAGCAAAATCCAATCTTTCAAATAAAGATTGACCCATAAAAAGCCCCTTAACTTCTAGAAATCACAATTTCAGATGGAGATGCAAATCAACATAAGCCCATGAATTTCACCAACAATAATCCCAATTTCAGGAAAAAAAAAAAAAAAGGCTAATTCAAATAAAAGTGTAAAAAAAATCAACAAAAAAAGCCTCTACATTTCATGAAAAAATAGAAGAAGAAGAAAAAAGCCCATCAAAACCAATTTCAGGAAAAGAAAACCCATATCAGATCCAACCAATTTCAAGCTTCTACATTTCATGAAAATATACAGAACAAAAATCCCATCAAATCCAAAATTAAAAAGCCCAGACCCCATTTCAAGAAATGAAAAACCCAAATCATATACAGACTCAATCATTCAGATGCAATTTTTTTATTTTTTTTATAAAGGAAAAAGGAAAGAAAAATCAATGATTGCATTCTATCCCTTTCCAGAGAAAACATAGTCCAAAAACAGAGAATAAGGAAAAGAAAACTTACATGACCAGATTCCAAATTTTCTTTCCCAAGCTGCGGAAAGACGAAATTGAAAAATAAAAAATCCCAACTTTCTGTCTATTTCCTTACTCCTGACTACAATTTTCTCAGACAAGAGTCCAGAAATCTGCAGAGGCAGAGAGAGAGAGAGAAGGAGGTGGTGGTGGGTCAGTTTGACCGAGACCGGAAATTGGGTGGATTCGTTGAGGGGTCTTGAGATGGGGAGCTGCTCTTATCTTCTGTTTTTTTATAATTTTTCTTTTTTGAAGTGGGCCGTCCTATGTCTACCTGCCAGGTGGCACTCTAACAGTCATTGATGTCAGCTGTACTGGTTATAACACTCTGTCACACGGTTTTTCACGCATCAAACCATGGCGGCAATCGGCCTTCTCATACAAAACATCAAATGGAAGTCATTACCATTATAAAATTATTTTGTTTTATGATATTTGTAAAGATGGTGTCTGTAAATTCTTATTTGTGTTTTCACATTATTAAAAGATGTATGACCGACTTAAAGAAATTAACAAATGGTAAACGATAAAAATGGTGGAACTGGCTTCAATATACAAAGTCATGCAGGTAAGCATTGTCCATCTAATAAGCTCCTAGATCAGCCAGTCGTGAGGATGTTTATTCAATTGTTTTTCATTTAAATAACAGCAGCCTATATGGAAGGCCTAACTTGCCTAATTATAAATTGGAAGAGATACACTATATCTATAAGGCTTGTTGTCACATTTTCATCAAAAATTCTAAAAATCAGTTCGGCCCGAAACTTAGATGGGCCACAACATAAAAAATGATGTAATATTATGCTTAAAACCTCTAAATTTACATTGTGTAGCTCACGTGAATATTCAAATGTTTGTATTTTTTTAATCATCACACCAACTTGGTCGAGTGCATTACATGAATGGATTAAATAGGATATATACATTACAATATGGGCCGCACACAATAAGGACAATTTTAATGGTGGGGTTTCCCATCTCAAATGTTACTCATCATCCAGCTCCCCCCCTCCCCTCGCCTCCCTTTTTTTTTTTTTTTTTTTTTTTGTGTTATCTTGTTAGTACACACCCTATTGACAGTACACCTTCCACTATTAACCAACCCCATTATGGAATTGATACCATGACCTCAAATGTTACTCGTTATCCAGCCCACCTAAGATGTGAATTTACCTAACTTTTAGGCTCTAATCCAACCATAGGGTGGTGCCATCCGTATTGAGTTGTTCCATCCACAGGAAAGAAAGTTATGACCCCCCTTATGTTTAGGAAAAGTGCATAGGTATTTTTATTTCATTTTAAATATTACTTATTATGATTTTATACAGTTATCTTATATGATACTTGATGAAATTAAAAACTATTCATTTTTTTTAATCTTTACAATTCTACCATCCATAAAAAGTTCTCCTCAACCTCTCAAGTGTACTAGAGAGTGATAATCGCTACAGTATAGTTTAATTTTTTCTCGTTCTTAATGACAAATATAGTTCTATTATACGACAACCTATCATGCACATGCATACATTCACTTTATAAATGTAAAAGAAGAATAATGGTTTTATACATACCCCACTCAAAATGAGACTAAACTATTCTTCTTACTTCAGTTGAGCTTCAATAAAATCATCCATGGACAATTGAAGAATTGTTAAAAATTCAATTGATCAAGAGGGCAGGGACTCTCGACACATCACGGGAACAATCAACGGACTTAATTAAGGATCGGGAACCTGGCAAATCCAATCCCAACTAATCATCCATATACTATGGGAACCCTTATTAGTACTATAAAATCATCTCTATCCAACCCATAAAGCATTGTGAATCAAAATGGGTCACACATTTAGAGTTCTCGACACCTCTCGGACGTAACCAACGGACCGGATTGACAAAATAAAACCACAAGTTATTGTCGAGCCAACGATGACATCATCATCTGTTCTCCCATTTTTCACTCCTAGGAGTGTCAAGGGAACCATTTTATAATGCCGCATGGTCCATCGGCCAACCGCTGGCCGACGGATACCTAGCACTCCCTTTTGGCCAACCTTAGATTGAGATGCCTTCTAACACATCCTAAATGACAAATTTGTGACAAGTGTCCATCATCGGCCACCCATTGGCCATCAGTCTCCATCTATAAACTCAATCCAACAGTGGCAATTTTGGGGGGAGGGAACAGACAGGGGGTAGGGAGAGACTGTGAGAGATCAGGGTGAGTCTTTTTCTCCGAAGACTTCGAAGATCTCTAACTAACGGTGAGGCACTCCCCAACTAGAAGGCCAATTGCAAAAAATCCAACTTGTTAGAAGAAGCTAGCAAAGTTAAGAATTTGAAATATTTAATCATCTCTTTTTCACAAATAAAAAAAAATATTCGGTGTCCCCTTTTCCTTCTCACATCTCAAATCAATTTACATTTCATTCCACACATCCCAAACACATCAAAAGCACATACTCACTTTCTTTTATATTTATTCTACAACTCTCTCTCTCTCTCTCTCTCTCTCTCTCTCTCATTCATTTTTCTTTTTTTACTTTGTTTTACCTACCTAGGGACTTAAATCTTACATAATAAGGATATGTATTGTTTATTTTCTCTAATTTTCTGCCTAATGTCTTAGCTCCAAAAAGCATGGTTGGATGAAATAATGTCGAAACTCTATTGAATTTTATAAAAATAATAATAATAATAAACATAAAATCATGCAAAGTAAATAGAGTATATTATGCGAGCGGAAACAGGTGACTAACTCATTCCTTTTTTGCAACCGAGACCCTTACTTAGAATTTACATTCATAGACCAACCACAAGAGTTACTTTAGTTCGAGAATCTTACAATTCCCCGGCTTTTAAGTGATTCTACGATTTCTGGTTGGTCATAAATTTTAAAACTTCATTGGGCTAATGGTACTTCAAGTCAAGCACACTTTTACCTATGAGTAAACCTCACATTCAAATTAAACTAAACCAAAGCAACCATAGACAAAACTGGAGAAGTGAGGGCGTCTTTTGCGTCTTCACACATGAGATATCGTTTACAGGTCCATACCATGAATTATTAACACGGCTACAAGTGTAGATTCACAAAGGATCTTAAGATGAGAAATTGCTCTTATCCTATATATATATATATATATATATATATATATATATATATATATATATATATATATATATATATATTCAACTAGGTTGTCCTAATGTTTGCCTACAAAGTAACACTCTAATCGTCATTGACATCAGTTGTCTAGATTTACACTTCGTTGCATGGTTTTTATACATTAACTATAGTGGTATGGATATTCTAAAATAAATAACAAATGAAAACCAATACCGTTGAAAAATTGATTTAGTTAATGGTCTATATAAGTCGTTATGTCTTAATATTGATGAAATACATGAGACCTATCATGAAAAATAACACACAACAGAAGAAAATGGTGAAAGCAACTTTGATGTATATATGATAAGGTCATATCAATAAAAACTATTCTCTATTAGGCTTAATCCTAAATCACCCTCTCTGCAATCCAATCTTATCCATTATTTTCCTTTTTAAGAGCGAGGGCATTAGCCTCGCTCACATAGACATACAAAGGGTCTAACTTACACTACCTGAACCCTATATGGGAGAAACACGCATTGAGTTCACCACATCCATAAGATGTGCCACCACATTTTCACCAAAAATTCTAAAAATTCATTAGCCTAACTCAAGACTTAGGTAAACCACACCATAGGAAACTATATAACATCATGTCTAAAACCTCTACATCCATGTAGTGTAGCCCATATGAGATGCATTAAAAGAATATATTGGATGGTATATATATATTATAGTGGTCCTCACACAGAATTGAGACAAATTTATGGGAGGATTCTTTATCTCATTTATTCATCATTATCTAACTCACCTGGGATGTGAATCTACCTAACGTTTGACCTTCAATCCAAACATGAGGTTAGTGCACCTAATGGGTGGGGTGGAGGTCATATATATTGAGTTGTTCCATCTATTTAGGATAAAGTTATACCCCTCTTATAAGCATAAGATGTATATAAGTATTTTTATTTCTTTTTAAACATTAATTATTTTTGTTTGTATAGTTATGTTAAAGGACACCTAATGATATTAAAAAATTATTCAATCTTTGTTGATCTTTAAATATTTACTATCTATAGAAAGTCTCCCTAATAAAAAATATCGATTAATATAATGACTTATAAAGTATACTATGGGTAAATAATAAATCTATCATATTTCGTTTACTCTTGCTCTTAATGGCAAATATAACTTTTTTATGCCATGGTGCATCATATGTATGCATATATTTATTTTATAAATGGAAATGAAAAATAATAATTCATACCGTGAATTATTAACACGACTACAAGTGTAATATAGTACAAAAAATTACATTTGTTTGATAATGAAAGCTATTAAATCATTCTATTGAATTTTGGATTATGATAATTTTTAATAGGTGTTTTGGAATTTTTCAATTTAATTAAATTTTTCTTGTCAGTATTAATATAATATTCGTTTTGAATTTACGCAAATCATTATAATATTAGTATCTTATGTAACATCTAATAGTCATTTATGTCAGTGTCCAGGTTATTACGGTCAGTCATATAATTATAAAACATGCGCTACTGAAAATAATAATTATTCTCGAACAAGTTACAGTAAATAAATAAGAAAATCTTATACTATTAGAAAAATATATTGACAAAATACTAAATTTATTGTTATTATTTTAGTACTTATGAAGATGTAGATTGACGTAAAGTGTAATAACATAGTAGAGATTATATATAGAAGTCCTAAGTCACGTGATAATGTTATAACCATCCATATATTTACTTTCCTTTTGATCGTCAATCTTTTTATTTTTTTGAAAGCATTACTTGTATATTAATAAAATTATCCAATTCATAAGATCTTTAAATATTTGTCAGTTATAAAAAGTCCCTTTAGATGGAAAGTGATAATTAAGACATTGACTTTCCACTAGTACTATGCAGTAATGTTTCCATCATATTATGAGTTTTTCTACTCTTAGTGGTGAGTGGTGCATTATATACATGCACACATCCCTTTTACAAGTGAAAAGGGGTATACAGCAGTCCAAACCATGAATTATGTACCATGTCATAAGTGTGGCACAACACAAAATTTATACTTGTCGAGTGATCATATCCACCTGATCATTCTGTTCAATTATGGACCATAGTCATTTTCAAACTCTTTAATAAATTGTGAGGTTTGTCTGATCATCATGACTTTAATTTTTCTCTTAAGTATTGGTTTGTTTCACTAATTACCCTAATAATGTAAATGCATGTTAGATTTTTTACGTTTCATGTGAATTATAGGTAAAAATATAATTATTTTTTCATAAGTGTTTGAAAGATATGCATAATTCCATCTCAAAAATAAAATGAAATTCAATATCATAGGATATTTTTTTAAGTCAAAAACTTTATGGGCTTCACCATGACTTATGTCATACTCCAAACTCAGAAACTGAGCCCACAAAATTTTCGATCGCTGAATCCGGTGCTGATAGCTTCCATAATACTCCATTCTCGGCTTCTAACATTATACGTTAAATTTTCATCCTGGGATCCTACCAGGATTTTCAACGTATATTTGTCTCATAAGAAGCATAACTACAAGTATACCCGAATCACAAAGGCAACATCATCATCACATATCTACTAATATAACCATTTGAATACAATCATGAAAGGAAAAGTACATATATCAAAAATCAAAGCTCCAAAGGTCTGTTGCATGCTCCAAACTCGACGCTGCTGCAACCTAACGACACTTGCATACATCTATTGTGCATAAGCATATAAAAAGCTTAGTGGATGGTGAAAGTGTGTACACAAGGTAAGTGCCAAGTATGTAATACAATCTCATAAATCATACAATATCAGAGTAAGCGAAAATATTGCAATCCATAAATCGTACAATAACAGAGTAATGCGAAAATATAATAAACTAGATATCAGAGATCAAGGATGCAATACAATATACAATTCAGAAGAGATACGATACCATCAACCTCATCTAGGTCATACAAATGCAGAAACATAGCAACACAGAATGTCATATGACGAGCATGTAATGTAATTGCAATATGTGGTGCGAATGAAATGACCAAGCTGCAGTGCGAATTCGAAATTATAATACGTGGTATCGCAGACTATGGGGCCTATCACAAAAGACTTTTATTCAAACCAGTCTCATACCTAAATTTGGATAGATAGACTCAATGTGGTAAACTCCTGATCTCAAGTTAGTCGCGTGCCCCAACAGAAATTCTAGCTATTGCGAAGGTACACGTAACAAATAGTTGCGCACCATCAGCGCGAGCGGATAATGAATGGATAAATGAATGAGTATGCAACTCCTTCTCAATAAGTCCACATATCGGTATTATTCATCTCTGGGATCATCATCGGGGTCTAGTATACTCTACATGCAAATCGTCACCCACTGACGCGCGACCATGTAAGTGGAAGAGACCTCACTATCCACCTAGCCAATAGTCAACTAATATCTACTTGGCACGTCGCTAGCGGATCCATTCACGAGCTAGTCAAACTCAGCCTAGCTATGCCCCCTACGCTCAGTCGGGTAAGACCACACCCCCTCCCAATCGATCACGACACAGTAGGAGACGCGACCTCCTAGTATTCGACATTCAGGCACTCATGTATCCACTCGGCCTAGACATTGAAGCGTCTCCTGGCCTCGGAGGTTTAGGGACTTTCACCCATGGACATCTAAAGTGCCCAAATACTCGAACTAAATATTTTTTGTGTCCTATCTACCCATCCACAACATGCCTGTGGAGGCTACGACCCTGATATCACTAGGAAATATAGTAATCATAACACACAATGCAAGATGCATAAGTCATACAATCCAGTCATGCATTAATTATGCACATATTGTGTGCTCATGTGATATAATCTCCGCCTATCAGGGAGTCTCATAACAACTGACATATGCAATGGTCAATCATATCTTATAACAAATATGCAGATGATGCGTATGGACATGTATCATGATGTTATGTTGTCACATACTCATAATCGATATCAATAACCGTCATCGACAATCGACCTCGACAATGTAGATATTTAACCAATATTGCCCCCAAAGAATGACCCATATAAAGCTTAACATACAATGGACCGATGATGTAAGACCTGTATCTTAGACCGTACCGTTCCATAGACTTTTGCAGTCTTCTCGTTTGAATTCCGGCAATCTTCGACCCTTACCCGATATTTGCGCGCGACCCTAATTCGTATGCCGTCAACCCGTATCGACTCAACCCAAGACCTTTACCATAGCGACCGTACCGTCGCTGCGGTTCCGATGTCACGACTCGCATGCCGAGGTGATACCCTGGTCAGGAGTTGTGGGCCTGCGCTCAGTTCAAGGAAAACGCAGCGCGTTACGAAACCCAAGGAAATCTCTACCCAGTGTCTCATCCATTAATCTCATCACATCCCATCAATCAAAGTACACATCAACTCACACTCTTCCCCAAGTAACCCCAAAAGTCAACATTTTCTTACACCTAAGTACGCATATCCATCACTCCCATCTCTCACCTAACCTCTCTCTCTCTCTCATTTCTCCCAAGCTCCATTGGAGTAACTCCCGTCCAAGCTCCATCGGAGAGTAGTGTGGCCCACCTCTACCACCCGATCCCACCATCCTAAGCCCATCTCGACCGTTGAATCGCATCCTTTGGAACTCTAGGTTGCGTTGATGGAAGAGGGAATCCAAGATGATCAAAGGTGGGTGCTTCTCTCTCTCCTTCTTCATTGCTTTTCATATATTTTTGTGTGATGCTTTGGCCGTGTGGCCCACTTGTATGGAACCCGTCATGAAGTATTTTTACCCAAGCCGTCTATGAGTGGGGTCCACCTTATGTGCGTTTTACCCATACCATTCATCTTGTGGTGGCCCACTTGAATATGACTCACCTTTGCTGTGAGGATCGTCCAGCATCCAGGAACGTTGGACACCTCTATGAGAGCCCAGATGTCTGCTTGGTTACAAGCTTGTGGGGTGACCCACTCATACACACCCTACCTTGGAGTATGTGTTAAATCCATGCCGTCTATCCTATACACCGACTCATTTCAGGCGTTGAGCCAGCAAATGAGGTTGATCGGAGCATCTGATGGGCCATACTACCAGTGAAGTGTGATCTGACGTGGGCTTAGCTCCACAGCTACGGTAGTAGTCTGAGTGAAAGATACATTGTTTCAACGCTGGACCCACTTAGTTCCGCAGCTCAACTGGTAGACGGAGTGAGAGATGCCTCATTTCAACACTGAGGTCTTGGCATCCATGCCTAGTGGGGGCGGCTATCGTGCCTACTCAGCTTCGCAGCTCAACTGGTAGACGGAGTGAGAGATGCCTCATTTCAACACTGTGATCTTGACTTCCATCCCTAGTGGGGGTGGCTATCATGGATACCCAGCTCTACAGCTCAACTGGTAGGCGGGGTGGAGATACCTCGCTACAACACTTGAGGCCTTGGTTTCTATCCCTAGCCAGGGTGTTATTGTACACCCAGACCCATTTCTTAACTAGTAACTGAGTGAAAAGATACATTGTCTCAACCCTGGACAGACTCACCTAGCTCCATGGTTTTGGTAGTAAGCGGAGTGGATGATGTCCTGTACCAACACTTGAAATCTTGATAACGTTCCCTGTGGTGGTGGTTAACATGGAGTGTGTACGAACTTTAGTGGACTGACGTGGGTGTGGACTGACCATGGGGTCTATGAGACCCATTCGCTCCCTCCGTCCTTTCAGATGGCCCACATCATAGTGCATGGGCCCTATCCAAACCATCCACTACCCCGGGACGGTGGGACCACGTCCATGCAGACCCTCCTTAATGTGTGTTTACACCCAGATTCATAGCTCAACAGATAGGCTGGACGGAGTTTATCTCATTTCAACACTGGTCTTGGCATCCATTCCTGGTAGCAGTGGTAGCAGTAAAATGTAATTGGCATGGAGACTATGGAACCCACCCTTGTCTTCCATCCACTTTGGGTAGTACAGGTGTATCTGGGTAAGTTTGATAGGCGCAGGGTTAGGAGGACAATGTCTGAGCAGTGCTAGTCCGCCTTGATGTCTCATGAGCCCCATGGATCTATAGTATATGGGGATTCATGTTATGGGTAAGCATGGTCCGACTAAAGAGAAGAGGTCAACTCGTATCAACCCACCCGATGCTATTGTTAAGTCAGGTCAGCTTGGATCCGCCCATCTGATGTTGCTGTTAAGTCAGGTCGGCTCGGATCAACCCACCTGATATTATTGCTAAGTCAAGTCGGCTCGGATCAGCCCACCTGATGTTGTTGTTTAGTCAGGTCGGCTCGGATCAACCCACCTGATGTTATTGCTAAGTCAGGTCGGCTCGGATCTGCCCATCTGATGTTGCTGTTAAGTCAGGTCGGCTCGGATTAACCCACCTGATGTTATTGCTAAGTCAGGTCAGCTCGGATCATCCCACCTGATGTTGCTGTTTAGTCAGGTCGGCTCGGATCAACCCACCTGATGTTATTGCTAAGTCAGGTCGACTCAGATCAGCCCACCTGATGTTGTTGTTTAGTCAGGTCGGCTCGGATCAACCCACCTGATGTTATTGCTAAGTCAGGTCGGCTCGGATCAGCCCACCCGATGTTTTTGCTAAGTCAGCTCGGCTCGGCCCCCATTTGATGGTATTATTAGGCCAAGTAGTGTGGTCTATTTGCTATATATAAGACCCATGGGATTAGGCTTATTTGATGTATTCTAAGGCCACGGGTTAGGTTATGACCCATTGCAATGCACATAAGGCCCATTGATGTGGCCCATTTGATGAGTAAAAGGCACATCGATATGGCCCATTTGATGTATGTAAGGCCCAATGGGATACACCTAAGATCCATTACAATGTGTGATCCCAGCTCGAGTTATATAATAATGTTTATGACGGTCGTGCCTTGGGAGCAACGTTGGTTTGACATCCACACTGCAAGTATAGTGTTGGTTAAATGTCGGCATTATAAATTTTCCTTGGGCCCAATATTAGGCCCATACTTGTAGGCCGTCTAGGCCCATCTTCGTTATGAACAACATCCCTCACCTTATAATATGCTTAGTATAACTCCTGGACACTTAGCCTGTTTGGTGTATCTAGGGCCTACTTGGAGAAGCCCGATTCGATGTGTTTGGAGGCCCATTTGACTTGACTCATTTGGTTCAGCCCATTTGTATAAGTCTATTTGATCGGCCTGTTTGTATTGCCCCATATGATTGATTAGGCCCATCTTGTTGTACTTGTGGCCTGATGTTGAGGCCCATGTTATGAGGCCCACTTAGATACACTTGTGACCCATCTAGACGGGTATGTTATGAATTGACCCACTTCCTGCTTATGCAGGGCTCACCTGTTGCATACGTAGCTCTTGTATAGAATTCACTGTGACGCACATCAAACCCTTATATGAGGCCGTGGGCCCACTGTGTGTTCGGCCCTAGGTAGGTCACACCTTAGAGTAACGATGGTTGGATGTCGACATTGTGACCATTCCTTAGGCATTGTTAGGCCCTTTCTCATAATTCTCTTAGTGGGTTAACCCAAATAAGTGGACTCATTTGCCGTAGACGGATGGCTCCGTGTTATCGAATTTGATATAACCACGACCGAGTGCCGATCTTTATTCTATGACTGATCGGCTGATCATTTATGAACCTCACATTGTTTGTCTACTGAATATCGGTGTCAATTATCGAGGTCGACGCTGATTATCGATGCCGATTATCAGTGCCGATTATCGAGGCTGGTTACCGATCGCCGATTAGCGATCGAAGCCGATTATCTTGACCGAATCGTCGATTCTGATTGTCGAGGCCCGTTATTGAGGCCCACCTTGATGTGTATGAGGCCCGTTGTTGAGGCCCACCTTGATGTGTATGAGACCCGTTGTTGAGACCCACCTTGATGTGTATGAGGTCCGTTGTTGAGGCCCACCTTGATGTGTATGAGGCCCATGTTGCAAGGCCCATTGTGATGTATGCAAGGGCCATGGGTCATGGCCCATTGCAATGTATGTAAGGCCCAATTGGTGCGGCCTATTCGATATATTTATGGGGTCCATGTCATTAGGCCCAACCTGTTGTATTGGTGACCCGTCCATTGAGGCTCACCCGTGGTATATATTTGAGGCCCATGTGTAGGGCCCACCTATTATGTATTTAAAGCCCATGGGTTGTGGCTATAGTGATGTATATTAGGCCTATGTGATGTAACTCATACTGATGTGTATTAGACCCAGGTATGTGACTCACCTGCGAAGTATATTTGAGGCCCATTGTGATATATCTGAGGCCCATGAGTGCGACCCATCCAGATGTATTTGAGGCCTATGGGCAAGGCCCATTGTGATGTGTTACGCCCATGACCAGGGCTCACCTGTTTCGTATATTTGGCCCTTATGTGAGGCCATGTGCCTATTATATATTTGATTCTATGTGGGTCATTCCTTGGGGGCAATGTTGGTTAAAAGTCCACATTGTCGACGCCGGTTATTGATACCGTTTATGAGTATGTGACATTATAACATCATGATGCATGCCCATTCGCATCATCTGCATGTTTGTTATGAGATATGATTGACCATTGCATATGTCATTGAGCAGGATGATGTGAGACTCCCTGATAGGTGGAGATTATCTCACATGAGCGCACGACATTACGCAGGATTGATGCATGGTTGGATGGTATGACTCATGCATCTTACATTGTGTTGTGATTACTGTACACCCTAGTGACATCAGGGCCATAGCCTCCACAGGCATATCGTGGATGGCCAGATGGGACACCGAAAATCTGTTCGAGCATCGGGCCGCCATAGATAGCCCTAAGTGAAAATTTCTAAACACCCTCTTAGTTCCAGAGGATGCTCAAACGTCTAGACCGAGTGGGTAGATGAGCGTTGAGTGCCGATTACCAGATGGCCGCGCTCTCCACTGTGTCGTGGTCGGTTGGAAGGGGGTGCGGCCTTACCCGCCCGAGGGAGTAGGCATGGCTAAGCTGAGTTTGACCAGCTCGAGGAATGAGTCCTCTATTTGCGAGCTGGGTAGGTATTGGCAGACTACTGACAGGCGGATAGTGAGGTCTTTTCCACTTACCCAGTTGTGCACTTGATTGGGGCGGCATGTGGTATGAAGTGTAATAGACCCTAGTAATTTTTCCAGAGAGGAACCGTACTGATATGAGGACTGACATGATATTATGACACCTCGTCACTGTTGTGCATGTGGGCGGGTGCACGTGGGCGGACGCTGATGTGGGCGGGTGTGATGTGGGCGGGGCTGAGGCCTGTGTGAGCTACCACACTGGGCGAGCTACCAGCGGTTGGCAGGCTACTGTGCTGACAGGCTACTGAGTAGGATTGCATACTCATTCATTCATTCATCAATTCACTATTCACTCGGGCTGGTGGTGCGCAACTAATTGTTGTGTATCTTCGTTATGGCAAGGATTTCGGTTGGGCGCGCGACTAACCTGAGATCAGGAGTTTACCACGTTGAGTCAGACTATCTAAATTTAGGTATGAGACTGGTTTGGATAGAGGTTCCTTGTGGTGGACCCCGTAGCCTGCGATACTACGTACTATCATCCCGACATCACACTCCAGAATGGTCATTCCATTAGCACCATATACTGCATATTCTATTACATCTTCGGCGTGTGGCATTGTGGGTTGTTATGTTTCTGTATTTCTGTGACTTAGATGAGAGCGATGATATTTGTTAGCTCTTTCGAATTGTGTATTACATTATATCCTTGTCATTCGACATTTAATTATCTATGACTCATCATTTGCATAACTGTCCTACATTGCGTACTCTGATATTGATTAACTTATGGACTTGTTCATACTTCCGCTTATTTTGTTATCGCATGATTATAATCTTGTCAGTATTTCTTTTTACGCTGATAATTCCTGTTCTTATCAGTGTTTCTACTTATTCAGTCATTGTATGGTTTATGGATTAATAGCTTTCCAGTATCGTATGATTATGATATTGTATTGAATACTTGGCACTTATCTCGTGCACACACTTACACCACCCTCTAAGCTTTCTATAAGCTTATACACGATAGATGCGTGCAGGTGATGTTAGGTTGCAGCAGCATTGAGCTTGGAGCGTGTAGCTGTTTTCTGAAGCTTTGTTTTTGACATATATATTTTCCTTTCAGCATTGTATTCAAATGATTATATTAGTGGATATGTGATGATGATGTTGCCTTTATGATTTGCGTAAACTTGTGGTTATGCTTATTACTAGTTAAATGTACAAAAAAATTCTCCTTGTACGATCCTAGGATCGAAAATCTGGCATATAAATGCTAGGAGCCGAGAATGGGGTACTACGGAGGCTGTCGGCACCGGATTCGGCAATCGGAATTCCTGTGAATCTAATTTTCGAGTTTGGGACGTGACAGATGACCTCATACAAGGGCCAAATATACAACACCATGAGCCTCACTGAAGAACTTAATACACATCACGATAGGCCTTCACATGGGGCCTAACATACATCACAATGGGCTGCATCTCCTGGCCCTCAAATGCACCACAATGGGCCTCATCATATAGGCCTCACACACATTACATGGGCCTCAAATGTATTAAGCCGAGGCCAAATGCTCATCAGAATGGGCCTTAAATATGGGTCGCATATACATCACTATAGACCTCGACAATCGGCCTCGATATTCGACCTTGACAATTGGAGTCAGCCTCAACAATCAGGATTGACCTCAATAATCAGAATCGATAATCGGCAATCAGAATCGGACTTGACCTCGATAATCGGAATCGGTAATCGGTAATCGGAATCGGCCTCGACCCTTGATAATCAGAATCGGTAATCAGCAATGGGAATCGTCCTCAACCTCGATAATCAAAATCAGTAATCGACAATCGGAATCGGCCTCGACCCCGATAATCGAAATCGGTAATCGGCAATCGGAATCGGCCGAACATGGCCTAAGGGAAGGTCACAATGTGGACATTAACCATCATTGCCCATCAATGTGAACATTTAACCAACATTGCTCCCAAGGAGTGGTCCACGTAGAACTAAACGTATTGTGGGCTTATGGCCTCATACAAGGGCCTCATATAATCACCATAGGCCGTATCAATGGGGCCGCATCAACGGGCCTCATATACATCAAGTGGGCTACAATGCATGAGCATAATACAGATCACTATGGGTCGGCTGGAAATACATCTCAATAGGCCTTATCATATGAGTCATAAACACATCACATCAGGCCTTACCCATGGGCCTTGAATACATCACAATGGGCCATAACCCATGGGTTTCAAATACACAATAGGTGAACCCTACACATGGGACTATATACATCACAGGTGGGCCCTACACATGGGCCTCAAATACATCAAATGGGCTACAATATATGGCTTCATATAATCAAGTGGGTCGTATCACATAGGCCTCAACAATGGGCCTCATATACATCAAGTGGGCCACATATATGTACATCAAGGTGGCCCTGCACAATGGACATAAGATGAACGGCCTGAATACAATATATACATCATGGTGGGCCTGAAAACTGACGATCGACAAGGATAAAACATACATATCATGGTGGACCTCATGGACAGCCCAAGGCCCTACAACGGATGAACAATATGTATATAACACATACGTTAGGACTCCATGCAACACACTGTCCAGTGATTGACGGTGTGGATATAAAATATATAAATCAAGGTGGGTCCCATCCCACACGTATGGCACATGTGGGTGGGCCCCACATGCTACTAGGTGAATGGATGGGGTGGAGAGACACATACATCACAGTGCGCCCCACATCACACCATCCAGATGGATGGTGTGGATATAAGACACTTACATCAAGGTGGGTCCCACCCCCACACATGCCACATGTGTGGGGTGGGCCCTCATTTCAAACGAATGAACAGTGTGTATAAAACACATACATCCTGGCAGCCCACCTATCCAAAAAGAACGTGTAGATAAATATCACATTGGCCCCACATGCAACACGGTAGGCCCCACACGTGTGGTCACCACACAAATGGACGGATGGATATAACACATGACTCGTGATCAGGGCCCATAGAACCTGCTAACGTCATGACAGGTGGGAACCACATAACCTGCTGACATCAGCGCACGCCAACCAATCTGTTTCATCACAAGGTGAGTCCCACGTGGGCCCATCAGATATACACCTATGCATATAACATATATTATATTATATATATTTTATTATTATTATTATTTTAAATGGCCCAAAGCCTTTAATCGTCCAGAGTCCAACGTTCAGGCCTGGACATCTGGACGGACGGTCTGGATATCAGCGGTGGGTTCCACTAGATGGACCGATGGTGAGGTTTTACATACATCATGCGTGGGACCCACAGACCTGTTGCCATCAGGACAGCAACCACGTGCTGCTGGATGGACGGTCTGGTACAACAAGTACCTCATGTTCGGACGCACAACTTACTGTGTGGCAACTGCTATGTGCAGCGGATGGACGGTTTGGATGAAACACACGCCTCATGTGGGTCCCACCAGAGCTTGCTGACGTTAAACGCGGCAGCAGCAAGGGCTGTCGGTGAGGTATGCCAGCTAATCCACTTCCATTTTCAAAAAAAGGGGCCCACATGTGGGATGAATCCCACCGTCCCAACCGGTCCAACACCATCCAGATGGCCTGGACGGTGTGGATGAAATAAATACATCACAGTGTGGCCCTATAGCACTGTTTAAGCCGGTCCAACAGATGAACGACTGGATGAAATACGCAAATCAAGTGGGCCACACGGTCATCACAAAAAGAGAGGAGAGAGAGAGAGAGAGAGAGAGAGAGAGAGAGAGAGAGAGAGAGAGAGAAGTAGTGGAGGGACCTCGCCATTATGGGTCCCTCTTTGATACAACCATACATCAAGATGGGTCCCACATATGTGAGCCCTTAAATCATAAATCAAATAATAAAATCACTCACTTCAAGATCTCTTATTCATTCTTCCATCAACACACTCTATAGCTTCAAAGAATGTGATCCAACGATTGAGATGAGGCTTGGAGGGTGGGATTAGGAGATAGGAAGGTGGGCCACACTACTTCTCCATGGAAGATTAAGAAGCTTGGACGTTGGGGATTGGATTGCTTAGGAGAGTGAGAGAGAGAATAAGAGAGAGAGAGAGGTGATAGGAGAGAAGTGATGGAAGAGAGGGATGGTGAGTGATGGAAGGGTGTACTTTGTTGTAAGAGAAGTTTACTTTTGGAGAGGGTGGTTATACTTGGGGATGGGTATGAGTGATGAGAGTGATGTGTACTTAAATGATGTGATATGTCGTAGAGATTCCCTCCATATTTACAATACGCTGCATTTTCCTCGAACTGAACGCGTGCCCACATCTCCTGTCCCAGATATCACCTCGATGCACAAGACGCGGCATCAGAACCGCGATGACGATGCGGTCGCAAGAGTACAAGTCTCAGATCGAGCTAAATTTGGAATATGGGACACGACTTAGGGTTGTGCACAAATGCCGATTATAGGTCACAAGTTGCCGGAATTCGACCAGGAGGACACAAAAGCCTATGGAATAGTACGGGCTAGGATACGGGTCTCACAACTTATGTGTTCTACCCTTGCCATCTATTCATTTTTTTCTTATCATTTTAGGGCATGGGCTAAAAAATGAGGCAAATCCAAAGATCAAGTAAACTACACAATAAAAAATTATGGAGATTGAATGATAACCATTAAAAACTTCTTGGGGGCTATAAAAGTTTTATATTAAGCTTATATTTATGTTTTCACTTCATCCATGTCTGTGTGACCTTATAAACAAGTTAGATTAATAAAAAAAATATTATGGTGGGCCATACATGTAACGCCCTGAATTTTTACCAGCCTGGAGTTAAACGTCTTTAGGCAATGAGTCGATTCTAACACTTTATTAACTTCTCAAAACTCAATCCCAAAGTCTAAAATCTCCTTTTAACCCATTTCCTTCAAAATCTCACCTTTCATCACCTAATTCTTCAAATTTTTCTAAGTACTTTCATATTAGACATTAATCATAAAGTTTAAATGATGAAGAACAATACTTAAACTATTAATTTTATAGAATCTCATAAAATGAATAGGTTATTTGGATAGATCAACTTCTCTTACCCCAAATTCATATATGGCACTTCGTGTAACTCATTCTGAATTGAAAGATAAGCCCGTTTCAAAACATGAGTGGCAGAACCACCACCAGATAGGATAGTGGACCGGGGCGGCACCCCGCCCACAATCTAGCGGACCACGGCGCCACCGTTCCAACCACGATGCACCCCGGTTCGTCCGGGCTATAGTGGGTCGGGCAGCCTATTTTTGACAATTTTTCTACAATTTTCATCCGACTTCGAAAAGTCATATCTCTTTCGTTATAACTCTTATTTAGGTGATTCAAAAGCTATATTGAAGCTTGATAAGTCTATTTTTATATAAAAATAAATAAATAATATAATAAAAATTTTAAATATAGTTATATATAGGTCATTGTGACAACTGTTTGAGAATCATTAGTTTGAACAGCTGTTGCTTATAGAATTTTTAGAATTTTTTTACAATTCAATGACGAACTTTTAAAAAAATAATTAAAATAATATACTAATTAAAAGTACCATAAAGGGGTGTAGAACTATCCTAGGGCCTTATTTTATCATAATTGGAGCATAATGTAGTTAAGTATTAAACTGAACAATCAGTAGAATTAGCTTGAACCACTTTCTATACGAACTGTAAAATTCAAAATCATTAGAATCACTAACACTACATTACCTAAAAATCTATGATCAATCTTAAAACTCAGTTGCTCTCGTGAGCATCTTGAAACTCCGTACCGGACTTAGACTGCACGTCGAAAGTCCGATGACTGCGAAATTATATGGTTATGACCGCCTTACTGGGCTTGATAACCATCTTAGAAATCAAATCCAAATGGTGTCCATAAACGCACAACTTGAACCCGGAACGAAGTGTGTGAGAAACGAAAATATCTTTAGGAAATGAACTAAACCTTAAGTGAATTGAGTCGTTCGCGTGCAGACCAAATCTAAGGTTTCAGACCGTCAGATTCTGACCCAATTACACCCTCGGCTCAGAAATTTTTTTTACACATGTCAGTGTAATTGTGGCCCTGATCCAGTATTAGTGACCGTTGAACTGAAACAGGTCCCTCGCGGCCGATCCACTAATCCGATTAGGCCGAGATCTTAGCCTGACATAGATCCAATGTCAGGAAGCTTAAGTCCGACCGCATGCAGAAATGGGGCCTCCAGAACAGCTCCGTTGGCCCGAAACAGCTGACTTTTGACTATAACCTAAGTATATTATGGCCCTGGGGCCATTTTTATCAGTTTTGTGCCTATATAAGAGCCTAAACCCACCCCATTTCTATTCTATACGAATTCCTAGAGAGAAAAAAGAAGGAGAAGTGAGAGAGAGTTGTGGTTTGATGCTAGGATTCGTTACTGTCACTCCACGGGCTGAATCCCTCCTCTTGTGTCGCTACACCGAAGAATTTGAATTCATTTATGCGTAAGAAATCTAAATCCTAATCTGTTTTAGGTATCTAAGTAGATGAATCGACAAAATAACTAACCTATTTCGTTATTCAGGTAGCCATTGTGTTGTAGACAAAGACGTAGTGTTCAAACTGAGCTCGGTACGGGTTTATGGGCAAAAGGTGCAGACTATAAACGTTTAGGTTATGAGGCTTTTAATATCAGTAATGGTTTATGACTGACTTGATTGTTTTCGCATGTGCTTGGATACGATGTTCTCCATGTATTACATATAGATATAAACTATATTGAGTATAATGCGTTCTAGGTGTTTATTGAAATGTCTGAACGACTATGGAAATATGATTTGTGCTTGCTATGCTTGTAAATTGAGAATATGTTATTGTTATACACGTGGCAACTCCTTTGTGAAAGGATCTGTCATGATATAGGTTATAGCTAGTGTATTACATGTATGTTGAATTGTGTAGTGTAAGTGTTTGATAAAATGCCTGAATGGGTAAATGCTTGCTGAAGTATATTTAATGATGCCATTGAGATGGAATTCTCAATTACCTTTTTTATAGTTACAGTTTCTTTTATGTAATCTATCTTTCTGCTACGTGATTTATGGATTAATGCCGATGTATGATAACATGTACTCTTTGTTCGTTAAAATACTTATATAAGATTTATATTTAAATTGGTTACTACATGCTGTTTTGACTAGCATATATGCATGCCTATTGTCTTTGAAGTGTGATTGGGGCTACAATGTAGTCCAGGCAATCGATAATAGTTTACGATCGGTGGTCGACCTATTTTAGTCACGACGGATACGTTCGAGAAATCTGAGTTGTATGCTGATTATCGATAGTGGCTAGGCCATGAGGAGTGCATATGCACTCCATGTTGATTAATTCAATGTACGCTCGTACTAGTCGAGCTTATCAAGTAACCCGATTGGCCCAATGTATGTTCGTCATATATGGAAGCTACTGCTTAAACCCAAGGTATCAAACTTACCAGTTAAAAGCTCATTTAACTTTGGTACCTCGATCCACTAAGACTCATGAGCAGAGCATGATGGTATGGGACATCGTGGTTGAGCTGTCGGCCTACGCTGGGATGACGAGCCTCCCCGTAGTGACCAGTGAGCAACCCAAACTTGTGAGTCGAAAACAGTGGTATGAGACACTGTATTCGAGCTGTCGGCCTGTAATAAGGTGACGAACCTTTCCCATAGTGACCTCGAGTATATACTAAGACTACGCTAAGGTGACGAGTCTTGCCGTAGTGACCTTAAGTATAAAATAGGCCTACGATTAGGTGACGAGTCTCTCATAGTGACCTCGAGTGTGAATTAAGACTACGTTAAGGTGACGAGCCTCCCGTACTAACCTACAGGATAAACTCGTGAAATTGCCTATCGTATGTGACTAATTAGGATTAAAGACCATAGATGGATCAATATTTGGGTCAATGATGAAAAGGGAGGTACCTTAGCTTCTCAATCCTTCTGTATGAAAAGGGCTAATTAAGAACTTGGCTAACACGACCATGCATCGCATTGCACAGTACTTTTGTGAGGAAGTGCACGTTTACTGGGAGTGGTGTATGCCTCGATCGTAAGATGTTATCATAATAGGGAGTGCGAGCGAGGGCATGCATCATTCCAACATACCATTCTTGTATTAACAAGAGTAATTAGGACCTGATTGTTGTACTGCTTTATCATTACTGCTTGACTGAATTGATAGCATGTTAACCTTTACTTTATAGTTTCACTGAATTAACTACTCATTCTCACCTGTGACAGTGTTTTTAAAACACCACCCAGACGCTGTTGTATATGCAGGTAATGACAAGGTCTATACTACAGTGTTGGATTTCATAGGCGAGGAAGAAGAGTTCTCTTACATTCATCTATCGAGCGGATCTATGTAGATCTCATACCGATACGCAGAGATTACTGGGATATTTATTTAGTTGAACAGATTTGTTTTTTGTATTTTATATGGTTGGAAACAACACATGTATATATTTAGCCTAGTTTCGTACTCATACTCCGATCTTTGTGATACATTTTTTTATAATTAGATGCATATATTTCAGTCTTCCGCTTGCCAAATTACATTAACTCTGGAGTATGATATGTTATTTTAGTATAATCTTACTCATGTTTAATGCATTAATGCGAACAACATATAATCATCATTATCTATGTTGCATAAGTGATGCGTTGGAACTCGGAAGCTGAGCTTTTGCTCGACTCCCGATTTTCAGGGCGTTACAATACGTATGTTTCAATTGTTGG
This sequence comes from Magnolia kwangsiensis, assembly GCA_037074715.1. Lineage (NCBI taxonomy): Eukaryota > Viridiplantae > Streptophyta > Magnoliopsida > Magnoliales > Magnoliaceae > Magnolia > Magnolia kwangsiensis. The sequence continues at coordinate 113,052,162 of CM073582.1, read as the reverse complement.
TGTCGTTATTCCCACTATTTCTTATGATGTGGTCCACCTAAGATTGAGATCTGCCTCAATTTTAGGCTCATGCCCAAAAATGTTCTAGCAAAATGAATGGACGACTTGAATAAAACACATACATTATGGTGGGGCTCACAAGATTTTACCACAAAGTAACTTAGGGTACTTGTTTTTAGTCAAAACCTATCAAAAATATCTATATTTTACATTTGAATTTACCAAGATAAATAATAAATGCTAAATTCAATTAAATTATATGTAAATTCAACAAATCAAAAAAGCCATAAGGGCATGTTTGGCTAGCGGAATTAAACGGGATTAGGAGGGATGTGATTGTTTTTAAGATTATGATAATCATGTCAATGGATGAGTTGAAATTCCATGGTATTATTATATCCTAGGACTGAAAGTGATGGGATGTTTGGGCGGGTTGAAAAATCCAGGGATTATAGGTGTGAAGGTGTTTGGATGGCATCGGTTGGACTAATCCATTAGGGCAAAACTACCCTACCCGTTTGAATATTTGGAGAGTGAAGGAAGCAGAGTTATTATGCAAAGAGATTGAGTTGCATGGTTTCTTCTCGAATCGGGTCATGTATACCTCACTCATTCATAGGTACTACAAGGAAGGTAAGATGGAGTTGGCTCTTGATGTTTTTCAGAGAATGTAAGAAATGGGCTACAGACCTGACACTTACGTGTACAATACATTAATTTACGGGTTGTTGAGGTTGAGATATGTCGATTCGGGTTGTCAGTGTTTTAAAGAGATGGTGGAGAGCTAGTTGGAGCTAAATATAATAACTTACCAAATCATTATTAATAAGTACTGTAAAGATAAGAGGGCTGATTGTGCTCTATAACTTTTCGATGCGATAGCTCGTGGTGGTTTAGCTCCTAATTTGCATTGTTATACGATTTCAATATCTGCACTTGTCAAGAAAAACAAGCTAGAGGAGGCCGATCAATTGTTTATAACAAGATGTTGGATGAGAGTTTGACTCCTGACCATGTAGTGTTTTTATCTTTGTTCAATTTATATCCGAAAGGTCATGAACCTCTTATAGCACTCAAGACACTGTAGGCAATAGCCAAGCATGGGTGCAATATAGATGCATCGATTTTTGTTGGGTTGACTAGTTTATGTGTGAATGAAATTCGACATCGAGAAATCGAGCTACTTTTTTATAAAATTGTAAGAAGTGACATTGTTCCTGCTTAAGTGGCATTTAATATTATAATAAATGCCTTTTGTGCAGAAGGGAAGACGAATCTTATTCTTCTTTTCATGGATAAAATGGTCGGTCATGTATGCGAGCCTTTGGTTTCTACTTATAATTCCTTGATCAGATGTCTTTTTAAGGAGGGTCAGGTCAAAGACATCAAGTCGTTGTTAGGCGTTATAAAAGACAGGGGTATTGTTCCCAACCTGTTACATTAAGCTAAGGAGGGATTTCGCAATCTAAGGAGTAAGACCTGGCTCGATGAGGGAGTAAGACTGTCCAAGGAGGGATATCCCTCCATATCCTCCTTAGATCCGAATGATGAAACTGAACTGACTGAAATCCATCATTGTCCAAATAGGCAAGGGATGAGATTAGGAGGGATTTTACGATCCCATCCCTCCTAATCCTGCTCAATCCGCCTGACCAAACAAGCCCTAAAGGAAACGTGTCATAACTATGATTTTACCATTATGAAATCAAACATAATAATAGTTGGTCAAATGCAAATGTATTCAGAAGATATGTAAAAATAATTTGTAATCATTACAATTTTCATGGTATCACTGTGAAAATCTTGAATCCAAATAGTTACATTAGTGTGTTTTAGTGATAATTTAACATCAAAATAATGTAAAAATGTCATCATTACGATTTTTACCTTTAACAAACCAAACACGGGAATCAACGATCAAATGCAATTGTTGTTAGGAGAGATAAATTAATTTTTAATTATCACACACTTTACTTTGTGGTATGGTGAAATAAATATGTCATAAATTGAAGTGAGTCATCCTAATATTGTACATCATAACACTCTAATAAGTATTGACATTATTATGTGAATTATTAGAATTTTTCGCATGATTTTAAACATGAACTATTGATAATTTATCATATAGTTTCAAACACATAATATTAACTATAAAGTCTATTTCCAGATAAATGAAAACAAACAAGTAATGATTTTGTATCATTGAAAAACTTATTGGTTATCTATGAAAAGTGTTATTCATGTTTTGTCTATAGTGAAATACGTAGGACACATATAAAAAGCAATATTACTATAGGAAATGATACGATAGATCCAGCCTCAATACGCATAGCAATCATATCTCTAATTTTTCTTTTAATCATTAGTTAAAATTACTAAAAAAAAAAATTTTTAAATTAACAAAATCATCTAGTTTAGAATGATATTTAAATATTCATCATTTATGAAATGTCCCTCTATATTAAAGATCTTAATTGAGATATTGACATGTAGTGTATGTGGAATAATTTTTTCACCATATTTTAGGTTTTTTCACTCTTAGTGGAAATAATAGGCCTCCTATACCACAATGTATCTTAAGCATGCACACATCCACTTTACAAGTGAAAAAATAACAACAATATAAACCATGAATATATACTCTGTCGTAGGTGAAACATAGTACAAAATTTATACTATTCGGATAACTATTTATCTGATTATTCATTGAATTTGGACTATAGCTATTTTAGAGCTCTCCAATCAATAATTGGGCTCATCAACTTAGTACGATTGTAACTTCTTTTTAAGTTTGGATGAGTTATTATAATGTCGATTTATCATAACACTCAATGAATCATTAATATTGTTGTGTTAATTACTATAATTTGTCATATTATTTTGACATATGGATCATTGGCTTTAATGATCATTCTTAAACAAATTGAAATAAATGACAAACGATTTTGTATCATCATCAAACTTAACGGTACTTTAAGAAAATTGTTATCAGAGTTTTATCTTTGATAAAATATGTGTGACCCACATAACAATCATATCCATAATTTTTCTTTTTATTATTTATCATTTTTTTTTATATAATTCAATAGAATGTCACATTATCAAATTAACAAAAATATCCGATTTCAACGCATAATTAAATATTTTTCATTAAAAAAAGTCCTTATAATAAAAGTTCTCGATTGATAAATCAACCTATCAAGTGTATTATGGACAATTACTCTACCATATATGATTGTTCCTATGTTAATAGCGCGTGTGGCTTCATATAATATTCTTATGCCAAGATGCAATGTAGGCATGTATACACCCATGTAAAAGTGAAAAAAGTAAATAACGATCAAGACTATGCACTAACAAGTAGAAAAAGTGGACACCAATTAAGACCATTCATCAACTATATTTGCCTTGTAGATTTTTGGATGATCACAGTCATGAATTTTTTAAATTATTTTATTACTACGGTCATTTTTTAAGTATCTTTTTTAGAGATTTCTAATTAAATGATTAGGTTAGTCGAAGTAGCATTATTATACTTTTTTAGTGTAAAGAAAATCATCTTAATTGTCATTTGCCACATATCAATCTAATAATCTTTGATATCGCTACTGTTGATGCCAAAATTCGGTCGGCCCTCCCTCCATGTCAACCACCACGTATAATCCCTGGGACCTGCACCAGGAAAGCAGGCAAAGGTGACCCCGGCTAAGCCGAGGGACCCTCCGATGCCTAAGTCAGGACAAGGAAATCAATGTCTGAGTAGAGAGTAGAGGAGAGCTCGATTTTGCGTACCTGTAGATATGGCGATGCGTACTATTTATACCTGCCTATGAGGCGGTCTGAGTCCGATAATCTCGGCACGATTAGAGGGATTCTAGGATCATGGAGATATTGCCCGCAATCTACTGATCGCGCAGCGTATCTGGTGGATCGTGCGCTCATGCGAGCGAAGTTACACTGCCCCAAGCGCCCGTCCGAGCCATGGTTGAACGAGTGGGATATGCACGTCGGAGAGTCTGCTCGGCCTGACTTATCTAAGGATACCACTAGTCCGATCCGCCTAGTCGGCTCAGTCAGTTCTACCATGGCTGATAGGGCTGACTTCAATAAGCGGTGTAATTAAGGTATCGGAGATCATCCGATCGGAGTATGATTCCGAGTCGCGCACCAACCGTGTCGTCTGCTCGGATGGATCACGTTCTGAAGCAGGTCAAATGGATTATGCCTCGGCTCGGACGGGCGCTTGGGACAGTGTTGTACCGTGAGCTCAGATTTTCCATAACAGCTACCATATTGCTACAATGATTATTAACATCATATGGTATTTTAAAAAAATTTAAAATAAATAATAAAAAAATTTGTATCATTAAAAAATTAATTGGTGGTTTATAAAAATTATTGTCATTGTTTAAATATTAGGGAAATACTTAAGACTTGCCTAAAATAGAACAATATAAAAAAGATCATTTTGAAGACTTAACCGAAGTACATGTGGTAAAGTTATTTAAATGGGAGAACCTATTTCGAGGATGTTCTAACACTGATGGTTCTTGTTTTGAAAATTAAATTCATAAAATATTTCTTATTTTCTTTATGATGATGATGTTTTTTTATACGAATGTAATAAAAATCATATGTTTTAAATTTTAAAAAATAATTTTTATTAATCTTTAAACATTTGGTACTCATAAAATGTTCTTATAATAATAAAACTCAAATTGATAGTTGACCTGTCATGGATGCGAAGTGATGGTTCCACTATATTTGATTATTATTACTTTTATCTTATACAAAGGTGTATCATATATATATATATATTACCATTTTACGAATACAAAAGATAAATAATGATTTAACCATAAATTATATATCATATTTTGAGTATGACATAACATAAATTTTATACTTTATTAGATGATCACGGGCATCTGATCATTCTATTGAATTTTAAAGTATGACAATTTTTTAACAACAAATTTAAAGCTTTATAATCAAATGATCAAAATTCATTTAGAAAGAGTGATTTTAATTTTTTTTTAAAGTTGGGATAAGCTATCTTGACATTGGTATGGTATATGACACTCTAATAATCATGCATGTCATAACCCATAATAATACACTTTATTACACAATTCTCACTCGTCAAATATCTGTAGTAAAGGCTATTCTTGAAAAAAAAAAAAAATTAAATGAAAATTTTGTATAAGTAAAAAATGGATTGGTGGTCTATGAAAATTATTATATATGTTTTAATATTAATGAAATATATATGATCCATTTAAAGACAATAAAATAACGATAGATGATATATCAAACCTCAATAAATATGGTAAGGCTCCATGTCAATCAAAATTCACTATCTAATAAGTTTAAATATTTACCTTTTACTTTAAAAATAACTTCTTCAAGACATTTATCTTTTTAAATTTTTTAAAATTATTTTTATTTGGTTTATACAGTTGCATTGAAGGCCACCTAATTAAATTTCATAATCATCAAATTTATATCGAATTTTAAATATTTTTTATTTATAAGAATCTTATTTAAATGGAATGTCCTTATAGATATACTAAATTGTCACATGTATTGTGATGGCTCCACCAAATTTTAATTTTTCTCGCTCTTAATGTTAAATTTAGTTCCACTATACAATGGTGCATTACATGCATTAACACATTCACTTTACAATAAAAAAAGATAAAAAATAAATAAATCTCTCAGTTTGTTATGATGTCTCAGTTGCATATATCATTGCACTTCCACTTAACACCTATCATAATGATAAACGACTTTTCTCGCTGTAACATTATTTTAAATTCTTAAAACTTTTGTCACTCCATCCCCGTAGGGGTAAAAAATGCATCGCTATCTTGGTTGTGCTGCCGAAGCCTCTAGGGATGTCAAAATAGGAGAGTACCCATCTTAGAGTAGATTCACTACTTAAATACTTTCAATAGTTATCTGCTTCGCACATGGCTAGCAAATATCTACCGTTGGCATGATAGAATCATATCTTTCGATTACGAAAGATAATTATATACTACACTAGTTTGTGGAATATGATAAGTGTTTCACATATATGAATATGAATGGAATGATGCAAAGTATAAATAATGATATCTTATTATTTAATTTTTCTATTGTATTTAATTTATTTCGTTTATGTTATTCTTTCTTATTAAAAATAGTGGATTATAAAAAAAATAAAGGATTACGTTGTTTCAGGTAGTCATTTTTTAATAAGTGGATAAAAGCACACTCCAGATCGAAATCATGGGAAAGTACTCATTGATCATTTGTACCAATTTAAAGTTCATATGTGATTCATTTTATGCAAAAATATCTCTTTAGATACTTTATATTACATGTATTACTAATCATTTGTGTACTTTAGTATTTCTAATCATCCACTTATTTTTTTATCCATCCCCAGTATGGTAATTCGTACAATAGTAAAAACTCTATACAATCGATCTTTTATATCCTGTTTAGGGCCTGTTTGACCAGTTGCATTAGGTAGGATTAAGGTGAATGAAATTGCAAAAGTTTTAATTAATGAATGTGTAAGGTATTATCTATGTATTGAATTTATCCCATGTTTTTTAATGCCGTGTTTGGAATTGATAGGAATATCTTTAGTTCCGCAATAGTGAACTTAATACATGTTTGGAAATAAAGTTGAAATTGTAAAAGGTACATATCATTTCTCTCAATTTATATTTGGGATGTAACATTTGGTTACCTTAAGTCTTTCTATCACCAACTAATCCACGTTTGGAGACATCGTACAGGGTTTGGTTATGAATTAGTTGTGACTGCTTCCTATTGATGTATATAACCCACATATATGTGGGCCTTCACCACATATGTTATGTTAAATCTATCCCATTAATTCAACATAAATATTAATTCATGTTAACACCCAAATAATGAGGGAGATTCGAAATAAGATTGTGTCCCATCACAATTTCAAGATAAGCCACTCAAGTTTTAAGATGCTCCAATTTGTGTACAAAATTTTATTCACGTTATGGTCCTCTTATGGTCCATTAAAGGAGCCCAAACTACCACATTATGAACCTCTATCCCTATCACCATTTTTTTTGTGCATGTGTGCTTCATCTTGACCATTTATTTGATACTGTGACTGGTGACAATGACCATAAACCGAGGGTCAGGTCCATACACTCATCACTGCCGTCACCTGTACTTGAGTAGATACATGAAAAATAACATGTAATATTGTTCAGAAAATTACTACATTTTTTAGATGAGGCCCTAAAGAGAGTTTTCAATACAATTGGATGGTGTGGATGTAATCACATACATATACTGGGGCCCTCAATCACGTGTCACACCCAATTTGGTGGATTTGGGGTATTACATAATCTCATTTTTTTGGATAAGCACGCAACCTATCTCACACGATAAGTACATAGCATGTTCCTACGGTGCTATGATGCTATGTGGGGCCCACCATGAAGTTTATAAAAGATCCATATCGTTCTTCCATTTGTACGTATCATTTTAGGACATGATACGAAAAATTAGGTTCTTTCAAAACGTAAGGCGCCTAAATGATACAAAATACCCCGTATAAGATTTTCCTACCATTAAAATATTCATTGACATACAATGTTTTCGATCTACTAGATATTCAAGATATTACCGTAAAATAAATAGGACAATTTGTTGGACGGGGTGAATTTTTTTTAAACATCTTTCGATAAGCCCCACCTACCATCTAAGCACATGAACATCCAATCCACATACGAAATCGCAATACATTTGATAGAGGGATATGAAAAAGTAGTGTTAGTTTTGAAAAATAGTAAAAGAGATTTTACAAATCGAGTAAAGATTGCGAAATCCTTCCTTGAGCACGCGGTTTGGGCAAGAGACCCGGTTATTCCAAACATGACAATCTGATGGATTAAATGAGATTGCGAATACAATCTCGTCTAACCCCACATAATGTAGCTGACCAAACAAACCCTTATGTCATAATGACTAATTAACCAATCTTAAGGTAAAAATAGTTTTCATTGTCTGTATTTACTTTCACCATATTCTCGTAAATAAGGAATGAGAATCAATTTTCTTGTTTTGAATTTATAAGTTATTTTGTCTTACTCAAATATCTAGTTTAACTCATTGATCTGAATAATGTATAAAAATAAAATAAAAATATCTATTCAATATGTTCAAGCTATTTTTTATAAACAAAATAAATTAATTAATTACAAAAGTCATAAAATTTATATTGATTTTTAAATATTTATTGTTCATAAGAAGTTCTTTTAGATAGAAGGTTTTTATCGATACATTAAATTGTCACATATATTGTGATGACCCAACCGAATAATGATTCTTTCCACCCTTAGTGTTGAGTTTAATTCTATTATACCATGGTGCATTGTATGCATTCACACATGTACTTTATAATGAAAAAAATTAGACAACAAATATGAATTACGCATCTTACTTTATACTTATAGAGTGATTGTACCCTTCCGATCATTACATTAAATTTTGGATTATGATCATTTCTAACAAACATTTTGGATCCGTCCAATCAAATGGTCGAGTATGTCAAATAAGTTTAATTTTAATTTTTTTATAAATCAAGGTAGGCTATTTTGTTATCAGTCTGTTATATGATATACTATTAATCATTGATATCACAATGCATATTATTATTACATGTCATATGATTTTAATGCATGAATTATTTATTGTATAGGAGAAAATGAAGGAAAAAGAATGGAGAATTTGTATCATTAAAAAATTTATTGATGATTTTTAAAAATTATTATCAGTATTTTAATATTACTAAATTATATAAAACGTATATGAAAGACAATAACATAAATGGGCATGATAGGTCGAGTCAAACGAATACATATAGTTAGATTATGTGTCCATCAGGGATAACTTTTTTTGTAAGTTCAATCATATATAACAGTGATTAAAAAATAACATATATAAGACATTTATATCTTTCATTTTATTTTTACAATTAATTGATTTTATTTTGTAGTTACATTAAAGTCCACTTGTCAAAATCATCAACTTATGTAAATCATTATATATTTACTATTCATAAAATATTCATCTAAATGAAAGGTCTCGATTGATATATTGACTTATTATGTATATTGTGGAGTGATGAATTTATTGTATTTTGATTTTTCTTTCTTTTAATGGTGAATATCCTTCTTATTCTATAATTCATTATATGCATGTACATATTTACTTTATAAGTTTTTAAAATAATAATAATAATCCAAAACAATGAATTACATATTTTTCTTTGGGTTCATAAAGTTTGCACTTGTTAGCTAATCATAGTCTTCTAGTTATTCTATTAAATCTTAGACCATGACCATTTCTTAACATGTATTTTAGAGCTCTACATAAAATGGTAAAATCTTATCTCATTAATGTGATTTTAATTATTTTTTAAAATTAATGTGGGATACTTGATGTCGGTCTGCCACAAGGCACTAACAAATTTGTATGTCACCATTCAAATTATTATAATCAAACACACGATTTTGACACATTAACTATTAACAATAGAGAGACATTCTTCAACAAATAAAAATAAAATTAATGAAGAATTTGTCTAATCAAAATTTCTTAAAAGTATATGAGAACCAGTGTTAATGTTTTAATATTGATAAAAAGTATACAATCTATTATATACGCAAAATATTATTAGTCTCAGTATATTTATTAAAGTTATGTTAATCAAGACTATCCATACGGAACACTTCAAAAATAATATCAATAAGACAATCTTATTTCTCATTTTTCTTTTGATCACTTGTTATTTTTATTAATGTTGGTGTTTTTTGTAATATTGAAGTATAAAACTTTTCAAAAGTCAATTTTAATTATCTTAAGATTTACTTCTTTTCTAAAATAAATAAAATTCTACAAGCATGTTGGTCAATAGTTGATATCATACTTATACATATGTCTTTTTGATCATGTAAACGTCTGACATCATTCTTTCAGCGCAAAAAGTCTTTCCTCGATATATTATTATTAAAGGAATGTTTAAAAAGCTTTCTCACACTGTATTATAAGGTCACGCATTTGAAATGTGAAGAAATTTTAATGAGTGAGTATGATAAAAGAGGAAGTTAAGCAATAATTTCTCTTATTTTCTTTTCTAATAAAGGACAATTAAGGAGCATTTTTAACTTTCTTAATTATTCTCTTGAGAATAGAACCTATTTATAAAAATTTATTATTTTTTATAAACTTCATCATTGTTTTATAACATTAAAAGTCTGCAATTAGATTTATCCGTATATCAAATTAACCTAAATCTTTTGGTTCTTTATAGTGTTCATCATTGGCCTAAAATTTCATACAAACACAAAATGTGAATCACTAAAATATCAGCCACAAATATCCATTAAGCTCGAATAAAATGCTTTAATGGTGAGCACAAAAAATTTAAAACTTAAAAATATTCGATAAACTTTTTGAAAGTATTTGAGAGCATTGATTATATATAAAATACTTGATGGATAATCTGATCGAAATTCTCTGGATCCCTTTTTGATGTACATATAGCTTTCATTACATACTATTTTTTTACCTAATAATACCAGTATGTTGGCTATTAATGTAAACTTAAAGTGTATCAAAATCTCCTAAATTATGACCATGAAATCCTATAATGACCTTGGCTCTAAAGATCAATCAATGTTAGCATATGATTAAGTCAATCTAATCAAAACAATGACAAGTTATTCACTTAGTAAATTGGATGCAATTTACGAATGCGATATTTAATTAATCCCAACACAAGTACTCCTAAACTAGTAAACAATCATACTCACATGTGATGAAATGTATAGGTAATAATATTTTTTATAGTAGAGATTATGTAAAGTCGTGAAAATTTTCATACTAGTTAAAGCGAATTGACCGACCTATTTGGAATTAGCAAACTTAGGACACCTATGACCTAATCACCGTCCTGAGCCAAAACCATAACCATGCAATGCTACAAATGAGACCAGATCAAATTATCAACACAAATCTAAAATAAACATCGATGATCAAATTTCTCCCGAGGGTGACTCGATACACCGTTTCGGTTGTAAAACGGGTATCACCAGCCCATTGGGCCTAAAATCCTGGAAAGGCATGTGCCTTGACAGGCTTGACGACCATCGCAAGTATTAAGTTAGGACGGTGCCCAGAAACTACTCAACTTGGGCCTACCGGCCGAGTGTATAACGAACACAAATAACCAACATAATAAACTAAAACTTAAAAAAGAACCGGCATCTCATACGATTATGGAATCGATGAGTTCGGACCGTTAGATGTTAGCTAAATTTGAAACACCCATTAGGGTCATTACCTTGGCCAGATCTGCAAAAGCTAGGGTCCAATTGGTAATGAGACACCGTTAAATCGCAAATGGGGCCCTCAGGGTCGATCTATATGCCTAATCACTGGTCTGCAACGTTATGTGGCTTATCCACTGCTGAGATGCCTATCCCTAGGCACAGATGCTCTATGTGCATCTCCTCATAACTCTACTGACCTAAACGGACCCCTATAGGGTTAATATGAGATACCAAGTGTCATTGTTGCCATTTGTACACAGACTAGCACTATAAAAACTTCTTTTTTTCACACCTCTCTCCCTCACTTGAATTTGTCATTTGATATAGGAATTTCTAAAGGGAGAAGCAAGGGAAAGAGAATGGAAGGTAGGGAGAGGGAGGGGCTAACCGAGGAGAATTGATTTTCTCTTCTTTGGGAGGACTTTGTGCTGTAACCGAGAGCTTTTTCGAATTTTCTAAAATCACAAAGAGGTGAAATTCGACCCTTAACCCTAGGTTAATTGGGTATTTTCTTTCGAAATTTTCTTATATACTCTGTATGTTGGATAAGTTCTAATGCCTTCCGCTGAACTCTATCTTTGAAACCGTCAAGGGAGAGAGACTCACTACAAAGGTGGAGACTATTAATTTTAGGTTACCTTTTATCGACCCCTTAGGGTCCAGATAGTGATCGTAGGTCGTGAGTTATCCTTATAAATTAGTTACGCCATTTTACCTTTAAACGATTTGTCATTTATTTGTTTTAAATTATTTATTGCAGTCCACATGTTTGATGAAACGCCTCATGATTTTTATTCAAAATTTTTCTATTGATTACATGTTTGATGAAATGCTTAATGATTTTCATTCAGATTTATTTGATGTTGATCACATGTTCGATGAAATGCTTTAGTATAGTCATGATGATGAATGTTATTCATAGGTTAAATTTGATGATTACGTAAATGTGCAAACCTACTGATGTTCATGTGTTCGATGAAATACTTATGTCGGCCTGACAATAACAGTATGTTATAGTATCGTAGCGATTACCAGGTTACAAAGATGTGTGATTTCTTCCCTCCTCGAGGACATCAACTAACTGCCTGAATTAAGGAGTGACTTGATCAAAGCCGGCCTCATTTGACTTGTTCGATCGACTTTAATTGAACTTAGATGGTCGACAGTAGTCAGACTACACGGAACACTTGTACAAATGTCGGTCGAGTTGAAGTGTCCCAAGTTGACTGAATAAGCTTGAAAGTCGACGAATTTACTCGAAAATCTTAGATTGAAATAGCTTCAAATAAAACTTAGAATACCCACGTTACTACTGAATGAGTCTACTTTGAATAGACCGTAAGATTCATGAGCTGGGTATGGTAGTATGGGACACCCTATCTGAGCTGTCAGCCTACGCTGGGATGACGAGCCTCCCATAGTAACTAATGAGCAAATTATGGAAACTGTGAATCAAACATTCCAAACCACAACGATACCGCGACCGTCTCACGTGTGCATATAAGTGACAACTCTTATGTAAACTATGAATGCCCTCCACTCGTCAATGGGCTACCTAACTCTCTGTGTCCGGACTATGTCATCTGGGTTCGTAGTGATCGGTCGGGCCTGTGTTAACCTCTCATTGATGGGAGAACTGTCTACGTTATGGTCCATTAGAGGAGCCCAAACTATCACATTATAAACCTTTATCCCTACCACCATTTTCTTTGCACGTGTGTGCTTCATCTCGACCATTCATTTGATAATATGACTGGTGACAATGACCATAAAAAGAGGGTTAGGTCCATACACTCATCATGGTCGTCACCCATATTTGAGTACATATACGAAAAACAACATGTAATATTGTTCAGGGAACTACTAAATGTTTTAGGTGAGCCCCTAAAAAGAGTTTTCAATACGATTGGATGGTATAGATGTAATCACATACATTATAGTGGGGCCCTCAGTCAAGTGTCACACCCAATTTGGTGGATCTAGGGTGTTATATAATACCCTTTATTGGGATAAGCACGCAACATACCTATCACGAAAAGTACATATTATGTTCCTGTGACGCTATGATGTTAAGTGGGACGTACCATGAAGTTTAGGAAAGATCCATACTGTCCTTCCATTTGTACATATCCTTTTAGGACATGATACTAAAAATTAGGTTCTTCTAAAACGTGAGGTGCCCAGATGATGTAAAATACTCCGTGAAAGATTTTTCTACCATTAAAACATTTATTAGCCCACCACGCTTTCAATTAACTGGATTTTCAAGCTATTATCGTAAAATGATCATGACAATTTGTTAGATAGGGTAGATTTTTCAAACATCTTTCAGTGGGCCCCACCTATCATCTAAGCACATGAATATTCAATTCACATACGAAATCGTAATGCATTTGACAGAGGGATATGGGGAAGTAGCGTTATTTTTGAAAATAGTAAAATAGATTTGGTGAATTGAGTAAGTATTGCGAAATCCCTCATTGAGTATGCAGTTTAGGCAGGAGACTCAATCATTCCAAACATGACAATCTGATAGATTAAATGGGATTATGAATATAATCTCATTTAACCCCACCTAATGCAGCTGACCAAACAAGCCCTTAAGTCATGATGATTAATTAACCAATCTTAATGTAAAAATAGTTTTCACTGATTACGTTTACTTCCACCTTAATCTCATAAATGAGGAATGAGAATTAATTTTATTATTGTGAATTCATAAGTTATTTTGTTTCGCTCATATAACTATCTAGTTTAACTCATTGATCCGAATGATGCATGAAAAAGTAAAAATATTTATTAAATATATTCAAGCCATTTCTTATAAACAAAAGAAAAAAGATAAATCAAGAAAGTTATAAAATTTATGTTGATTTTTAAATATTTATTATTTATAAGAAGTTCTTTTAGATAAAATATTTTCATCGATACACTGAATTGTCACATGTATTGTGATGACTTGATCAAATAATGATTCTTTCCACTCTCGATATTGAATTTAATTCCATTATACCATAGTGTATCGCATGCATTCACATATCTATTTTATAATGAAAAAAATTATACGACAAATATAAATTACGCATCTTACTGTATACTTATAAAGTGATTGTAGCTTTCCAATCATTAAATTGATTTTTGGACTATGGTCATTTCTAACAAACATTTTGGATCCCTTTAATTAAATGGTCGAATTCGTCCGATAAGTTTGATTTTAATTTTCTTTACAAGTCAAGGTAGGCTATTTTGTTGTCAATCTGTCATGTGATATGTTATTAATCATTGATATCACAACGCATATTATTATCATATGTCATATGATTTTAAGGCACGAATTATTTATTGTATAAAAGAAAATGGAAAAAAAATAACGATGAATTTGTATCATTAGAAAATTTATTGATAATTCTTCAAAATTATTATCGATATTTTAATATTACTAAATTATATGAAACCTATATAAAAGAAAATAACATAAATGGGCACGATAGGGTGAGTCAAGCGAGTACATATAGTTAAGTTATATATCCACCAGGATAACTTTTTTGGTAAGTTCAATCATAAATAACACTAATTAAAAAATAACACATACAAGACATTTACATCCTTAATTTTATTTTAACCATTAATTGATTTTATTTTTCAGTTGCATTAAAGACCACTTGTCAAAATCATCAACTTATGTAGAGTTTTAAATATTTGATATTCATAAAATATCCATATAAATGAAAGGTCTTGATTGATATATTGGCCTACCATGTTTATTGTGGAGTGATGACCCTATTATATTTTGATTTTTCTTTCTTTTGATGATGAATAACTTTCTTATATTATAATTCATACATGTACACATCCACTTTATAAGTTATATATATATAAAAAATCAAACAATAATTCAAATAATGAATTATGCACTTTCCTTTGAGTTTAAAAAGTTTACCCTTGTTAGCTAATCATAGTCATCTAGTCATTTTATTAAATTTTAAACCATAATTATTTCTTAACATGTGTTTTGGAGCTTTCCATAAAATGGTATAATTTTATCACATTAATGTGAATTTAATTATTTTTTAAAGTTAATGTGGAATATCTTATGTTGATTTACCACAAGGTACTAACAATTTTTTATGTCACCACATAAATTATTGCAGTTTGATACACGATTTTGACATATTAACTATTTATAATAGAGAGATATTCTCCAACGAATAAAAATAAAATGAATGGAGAATTTATCCAGTCAAAATTTTATTAAAAATATATAAGAAGTAGTGTTAGTGTTTTAATATTGATGAAAAATATACAATCTACCATATAGGCAAAATATTATCGGTCCTAGTATATTTACTATGGTTATACTAATCAAGATCATATATACGGAACTCTTTAAAAATAATACCAATAAGACAATATTCTTATTTCTTATTTCCTTTTGATCACTTTTTTTTATTAATGTTGGTATTTTTTGTAATATTGAAGAATAAAACTTTTCAAAAGTCAATTTTAATTGTTTTAAAATTTATTTCTTTTCTAAAATAAATAAATTTTGTAAGCATGTTAGTCAATAGTCGATATCATACTTATACATATGTCATTTTGATCATGTAAACGTCTGACGTCATTCCTTCAACGTAAAAAGTCTTACCTTGATATATTTTTATTAAAGAAATGTATTAAAAGCTTTTTCACACTTTATTATAAGGTTATACGTTTGAAATGTGATGAAATTCTAATAAGTGGACATGATAGAAAATGAAGTGAAATAATAATCTCTCTTATTTTCTTTTTTAAGAAAGAGTGTTCGAGGGGACATCTCTAACTTTATTAACTATTCACTTGATAATATAACATGTTTATAAGAATTTGATTTAATTTTTTTATAAACTTTAGCATTATTTTATAACATTAAAAGTCTATAATTAGACTTATCCGTGTATCAAATTAACCTAAATCTTTTAATTCTTTATAGTATTCATCATTGGTTTAAAATTTTATGCAAGTACAAAATGTGGACCATTAAAATATCAACCATCATATATCTATTAAGCTTGAATAAAATGCTTTAATGGTAAGTACAAAAAATATAAAAGTTAAAAATGTTCGATAAACCTTTTAAAAATATTTGAAAGCATTGACTATATATAAAACACTTGATGGATTGTCTGATCGAAATTATTTGGATCCCTTTTTTATGTACATATGGCTTTCATTACATACTAATATTTTTTTACTTAATAACACCAGTATATCGGTTATTAATGTAAATTTAAAATGTATCAAAAATCACTAAATTAGGACCATGAAGTTTTATAATGACCTTAGTTCTAAAGATCAATTAATGTTAGCATATGATTAAGTTAATCTAATCAAAGCAATAACGAGTCTTTCACTTAGTAAATTGGATGCAATGTACGAATGTAATATTCAATTAATCTTAACACAAGTACTCCTAAACTAGTAAACAATCATACTCACATGTGGTAAAATGTATAGGTAACAAGATTTTTTATAGTAGAGATTAATCAATTCCAACTTATCATTGATTCTTTTTCACATTGAATAAAGACAACTAATTTCTAGTTGTCCAAACCTAATGAAGCAATTAGAATTTAAAGCATTGGAGAACCATATTGTCACAATTCTCCCTTAATTGTTATAGTTGTTGTATCCACTTCATTCTTTTTCCATAATCTCATAAGAGAAATTTCTTAAAATAAAATCCACAATCTACTAAATATGTTTCATACATAAGTTTTACATATAAATTAATAATGAAAATTAAAGCATACTCCATTTAATGTGGTCATCATGAATAAACAAGATCCATAAACATAAGTATTATTGGCTTGTTAAAGCACACATATTCATTAGTTTTATATTTTTACAATATAGGTCATTGATTAGATTAACAAAATCACCCATTTTATGTGGACCTTTAAACATTGATTATCAACAAAATATCCATTTAAATGAAAGATTATAATTAATACCTTCACCTCTCACATGTACCATAGAGTGGTGGATGTAGCCTTTTATAACACAATATAAAGTACACATTCAGATATCCACTTACAAGTAGAAAAGACAACAATCTAAACTACGAATTATATTACTCATTAAGAAAATGGTATAATATAAAATTTATGTTTGTCTGATTTATTTTTATTCAATTATTCTGTTACATTTAGATTATGCTTATTTCTTAACAATCTTTTAAATCATATAGTCAATTAATTCAATTTATTTAATTTTATTTTTAAGTCGTGATAAATTGTCTCGATTTTAATTTTTCAGATGACATTAGCGATTATTATTATCGCACTACCCAGGGTAGTAAAGTCAATCACACAATTTTGATGTATAATACTAATAACAGTGGCTATTTTTGGATAAACCCAAACAAATATTTAAGGACTTTGTATAGTTGAAAATTTGATTGGTGGCCTATTATTATTATTGATGTTTTAATATAAGAGAAATGTTTAGTATACTTCTTTAATGTAAATAACATAACGAGACATTATGTGGTGGAGTCCTCCCCAATACATGTCATAAGGAATAAAAAACGCACATATGGTGGGCCCAAATATAGATGTAGCTTGCTTGAAAAATAACTCCTATAATACAATGATGACCTTCATTGTACTATTTACCTTAATTGAAGGGCACCTAGTTCAAAGAACCAAATCATCTAGCTTACATCTATTTTCAGACATTTACCAACTATAGAAAGTCCCACCACCACAAAAGGTCTCTATCAATACATTGACGATATTTAGTAAGTGTAGCCCTTTTTATATTTCGGTGAATTCGGTCTATGCATGCTTGTACTTTACAATATTCAGAAGACCAAAAAAATGATTTGGGCCGTAGATTGACAAGGGGTGTGGCATTGGATAGTGTTCACTCATGGGATAATCGTAGCCATTCGATCACTCTGTTCAGTTGTTGAATGTGATCATTTCTTATGGGCTGTTTTGTAGTTCTCTAATCAAATGTCCAGGTTTATCCGTGAATGTGATTTTATCCAAAGGGCTTTGTGCATGAGTATGATCTACCAAAGTCCGCCAAAGCACCGTATACTTGCTCATGTTCCGTAACAAGCACTTTGATTGTCTTGTTCCTCTCATTTCTTTCATTGCTGACTGTATTTTTATTAAAATGTGGTTGTCTTTGTTTACTAGCTACTCCCGCGTTCCCCACCCGTGCCAAATTGGGACACCATCGAGAGATCAGGACCACTCATATGATGGGACCCACCGTATATGTTGTAATCCAAAAAGAGTCTGTCTGGCCATGCTGCATGGATGTGAAGAAATGAACGATCGGAAAAATTGACATGCTTTGATGGTACATTTTACTTTTATGGTACACGTGTGACCCTCTGAGAACCGTACGATACCTCCATCGCAGGCCACCCGATATGTACGTGATGCTCACTTGATGAACGGCATGGATCTTGCACACGTGGAGTAGCCATGCCAGGGTAGAGTCTCGAAGTACCGCACTATGTGCACAAGCAGTTCCCCTTCTACCGATAAAATCTGAAATATTCGATGACTAGGATCTTCCAATCCAGAGGGGGAGACTTTTGGCTCATGGGCCATCCGAAATGGGTCCCACCATATCGAGAATTTTGGGCCATTGGACTGTGGGCCCCACTTTCTTCATATTGGCAGTTGTTTCTACGGCGACAAATTCATGATAAGATACGTTTCAATTATTTTAAATATAGGTAGACCCAAAAAAGTGGGGCCCACCGATCACATGGGCCGACAGTTTTTCTCGCAAATTTGATTTTCATTTTTTTTGACTTTCACAGATCAGTGTCACATGATCGAACCCATATCACTTGAAACTGGTTTTGCTAGAAAATATCCACACATTCAGGGCTCAAAACTTTAGATCTGGATCATATTTCAATGATCCAAACCGTTAATATGATGAGACCCACCTTGAATGGATGATAACTTAAAAAAGAGCACATGAATTAAACTATTACAACCTTTTCTCATTTGACTATTTTTCTTCGAATATGAACGGTCTCATTTAGATTTGAATAATCAATGGGTTCAAATATTTCAATCTGGTATTTTTTATTTCTTCTTTGGGTTTCTCCATCTATCCTAAGGTACACCATATAAACGGTTTGGATCATTGAAAAAGACTTCGATCCAACCGTTAAAGTCTCGACGTATCCTATGTGAATATACCAATGTATTGCAGTAAACCTCCTCACTCTGCGAGAACGTGCCTTGCGTTTCTGACTGCGAGTGCACTTACCACCTCTACGCGCAGCACACGTACCAACCTTACCAGTATATGGGACATCTGACCGTGCATATGATACGTGTTTACGAAATTTGGACTGTAGATCAGGTGGGACCCACTTAGTTTCTTCCCTGGACCAATATCCAGGCGAGTTGGTATCATCAAATGAGCTGACCATATACGTAGGCTGTTCATCAATGTATCTCAACCCATCATTTCATTGATGATGAACGAACCATAATGATTTATGGGGTACGGAACATACGTTTGGGCCCACCAGATGAACGGAATGGATCTTATGGTAACTGTGATAGGAGTAGGATTCAGATAGCTACTTTCGCAAGTAGCGATTACGTTCCTCGCTTAAACATTATGCTCACGTGAGGCACGTGCCAGAAGAAATGGGCATCCAGAATCCAGATACGGTTCGACCCTTCAGATGAATGAACTGGATCTTGTGGTCACCATGGGGGAGAGTAGGATTCAAAAAGTTACTCTCGCAAGTAGCCATTCCGTTTCTCGCTTGAAGATGCTGCACACGTGAGACACGTGCCAGTAGAAAAGGGTTACAGATTCTAGATATGATTCGCCCCTCCAGATGAACGGACTGGATCTTATGGTCTTCCCGGGGAGAGTAGCATTCAGAGAGCTACTCTCGCGAGTAGCCATAGCATTTCTCTCTTGACAAAGCTGTCACGTGAGGCACGTGACAGTAGAAATGGGCATCCGGAGTCCGGACAGCGACTGATTGGAGGTGGAGACAGAATGCAGAAATCCAGCGATTTGGTTTGGGGAAAACTAAAGTACGCCTCAGGTGGACTGAACGTATTGGTGCGCCCACTCATTTTTAGACCCGTGGACAGTTCAATCATCAATCTAGACCGTCCATTATTTTGATTATCTTTCATGAGGTAGCACTAAAAACTCTTACTGATATGAAGATGTTTACAACCGTTGGTCCTCCAACTCACCGATGAGATGGTTAAGATCATCTGATCAAAATGGTTTGCTGTAAGATATATCAAACAAAAGGGCACTTTTTTTTCTCATGAAGGATTCATACAGAGCAACGAACCTTGTTGGATCCAAACCGTTGATCTTCTCATGGCAGTGTTCTGATGGAAAAGTTCTCCCAATTGGCAGAAGACCATGGCTAACCGTACACGCGTATCCAATAAAGCTCGTGTACACGCCAAACATGTGCCAGAATGAAACATGTGCGAGATCCAATCCATCCATCAGGTTCGTCCCAACTTGTAAACGTATTAATAAAAATAAATCCGGTCCACTCATCATGTGGGCCCCAATAAATCTGGTCCGATGCAAGCATATGTCCTTCTTGGCGTGGACCTTCCAATTGTGGTCCCTTCAAATTGGGGCCAATCAAATAGACCAATGAGAGGATGTTCGGATTTATAGACGGCTTGGATATCTCTCTTGTGGACCCCACTGCTGACTGCGTCCCACATCTTACTTCACGAGTATACTCTCGTTCTAAGATAGACCGGACTTGTGTGTACTCCTTGACGACCGGCAACTGTACACGTCTTGTGCATGGAAAATGGTAATCCTACGCAATTGGAAAAGATCCGGAACATCATTTAAGTGGGCCCCACAAAGCTTGAGTAATAATTTTCCATTAAGTGGGCCCCACAAAGCTTGAGTACTCATTGGCCTTGATTCTAAGCTTTGATTTTGATTTTCTTTGAGCATGTCCCCCTTCAGATATGAAGAGGCCCCGTCTGGTAGTATGAGACTACTGAAGTAAATTCATTAATATGCTAGTTTGGCTCCCCATGTGCATGATCTGAACCGTTCAAAAGACAGCTCACTGTATCTAACTACTCTACCCACTCTGGACAGCAAGATAAAAGAAATTTCAACGGTTTATGCTGAAGTTCATTTTCTGGACGGTTCCGATCGTTGATCTGGTTGAACGGGACTTTCCACCTCTCATCCATTACGGTGGGCCCATCTCTTGAAGTGGGTCCTCCTGAATAGGGTTTTGAACGAAGGATATATTTCTATTTTTTAATTCATCCAGGTATGCGTGACATTATCAACAGGTTGGATGGCAAATAAAAATTACGGTGGACCCTAGGAGGTTTTTAATGGTGAGCGTTCAATGATCGCTCTTTCTTATGGTGTGGTCCACCTGAGATTTGGATCTGCTTCATTTTTTGGGCTTACGTAAAATGATATAGAAAAACGGATGGACGGCATGGATTTACAACACATACATCGAGGTTTGCCCCACGGAAAAGACCTAGTGGAACTTGGTTAGGTCTGCCAGACCAGTCTCCTGTTGGCCGTGCACTCTGTCACTGACACAAGAAAGCGGGTACCCTTGGACCTTTTCAGCGTCTGTAAACGATGGGTTGGATCATTGAAGGGGATTCTGTGGCCCATTTAATGTCAGACTATGATTGGTCCAAAAGCCCCAAATGAGTGGACCAGATCACAGGGAAGTGGAATGACGTAATTCAGATGCTAAAATCATGACACTAGAAATGAATTCTGATTGGTGCTGTACGGTTGGGCGTACCCCAAGGAAAAGAAAAAAAAAAACCAGCCTTCGTCCTTTTTATTTATTTATTTATTTAAAGCAACGGATTGAATTGAATGGAGCAAAAGAGAAAAAACAAGGACGGCTGAGATAGCATAAGCAAAAGAAAAGAAAGAAGGGTAAATTAAAAATCTAAAAACGAGAAAATTAAGATCATGAAGAGAGGGGACAATAGAAGCCCATTCGAAAAGCATTTGCTTTGCTCTAGACCTGAGCCAAAGATTGCACATTGTTAAAGTATCTTTCATTACATTCCTGCTAAACTGCCCACCATATTGCCATAATTGTCATTTTTCAAAGCTTGAAAAAAATTTTGTCCAACGTGAAACCATGCTAATAAGCAAGAAGGGAGGATGCAGATGCCGGCATAATGGCACAGATGCTGAACCTTGAGAGAAAATCCGATCGTATTGCAGGAACTAGAGGACAGTGCACTAGCAGATGGTCGACCGATTTCTCACAAGCCATACAATACAGGCAAATATTGGTGAGCTGCATACCCCTCTTCTTAAGATTGTCGATGGTTAAAATACGGTTTATAAAGGCCAACCAAGTGAAGCAGATATATTTAGGAGGGGTCAAGTATTTTCAGATAAATGAGGAAATCAACATATAAGGATTTGAATGTGAATTAGGAGGATTTCTCCTTGGACTAGATGATAGGGAAGGGGAGACCATGGATAAGCATTGCAAGAGATCTATGAAGAGGGGAACCTCCCAGTCAAGAAGATTTCCGCGGCAGCCAATGTCCCAGGCAATGCCATGTTCAGAGCGGGAGAAGAATCTATTGATGGGCTTGTCCTTCCAAATAGCGAGACGAAAAATGGAAGGGAAGCTCTCTTTCAAGCACCGCTCCCCGATCCAATGGTCTTCTCAAAAACGAATAGCCGAGCCATCTCCCAACTGAAAAGAAATGTTTTCCATTACTGCATTTTTAGATTGAAGAATTCCTTTCCATAGCCGAGAGGCTTTGTAAGCTGAAGAGTCCCTAGTCCACCAGCCACCCCAGAGAGGTTCTATATTTACCTTTGATGATGCCGTTCCACAGAGCATCCGGTTCTGTTCCCAGTCTCCAAGTCCATTTTCCCATAGGGCCTTATTCATGACCTTCAGATCCTTGACATTTGCGCCACCCTCTTGAAAGTGCGTACAGACCTCCTGGCAGTCGAGAAGATGAAATTTGTGCTGATTTTCCTTTCCAATCCACAGGAGATCTCTTCTTAGGTTGTCGATTTGACGCCGAGGGGGGGGGGGGGGGGGGGGCGCAGAAAAAAAGGACATGAAGTAGATGGGAATGTTTGATAAAGCCGCTTTAATGAGTGTGAGCCTACCTCCTATTGACAAATACTTGCATTTCCAAGTAGCTAGATATTTTTGAAATTTCTCCACCACCCTATCCCACATGAAGAGAGGGGGGGAGCTGACGACCAGCGGAAGGTCGACGAAGAAAGTCGGCAACGAAGCAGTGGAGCAGCCAACAATTCGAGTGAAAGAATTGAGATTATGCTCGGCGATGTGGATCCCAAAAATTTTCGACTTGGCCATGTTAATGCGCAAGCCCGAAATAGCCTCAAAACATCTCAAAGTAGTGAGAAGATTAACGATGGCTTCGGCCTCGGCTTCACAAGTGATCAATATATCATGAGCGAATTGTATGTGAGTAATCGACAGAGGAACCCCTGGCATGGAAATACCTCTAAACAAACCAGCACTTTGGCCCTTTAAGAGCATTTGGGAAAGGGCTTCAGAGATGAGCAGAAAGAAGAGGGGTGAGAGGGGATCTCCTTGGCGCAGACCTCTCAAGTTGGAGAAGAAGCCCTTAGGGGCACCGTTAAGGAGAATCGAAAAATGGCGGGATTCAATGCAGGCTTTCATCCACTGTCTCCATTTTTGGCCAAAAACCATACGGGTGAGCATGTAATAAAGGAAATTCCAATCCACATGGTTGTAGGCCTTTTCAATGTCGAGCTTGCAGAAGATAGACTTTATCTCCAAGTATGGCAGGTGTGTAGAATTTCATTGGCGATAAGCGCAGCATCCACAATCTATCTTCCCTCAATGAAAGCATGTTGGTGCTTGGAGATAAGCATGCCCATCATAGACGCGAGACAAATGGAGAGGATTTTAGCCAGGATTTTGTATAAGCTTCCAATAAGATTGATTGGCCTGAAGTCAGAGGAGTTGGCCCCTGGTGTCTTTAGAATGAGAACGATAAAGGAAGCTCCAATGCCCTTTGAGAGTTTACTCCTGTCGTGGAATTCATTGAGGAAAGCGACCACATCAGATTGCAGAATGTCCCAGAAGGAATGGAAGTAGCATATGGGGAAACCATCAGGCCCAGGAGATTTGTCTCCATCCATAACAACGATAGTTGCTTTGATCTTGTTTGGAGAGAAGGGGGACTTCAGCCTTTTAGCTACGGAAGAAGGAAGGGAAGGGAAGAGGATTCCGTCTAACCGAGGCTTGGACCAAGGCTAAAAAAAAAGCAGAGCTCTTAAGTGAGAAATCGCAGCTTTGGAAATTTCATCTTTGTCGTCGATTTGTCTACCTTCCACGGAAATGCTGTGGATAACCTTAGCTCGAGCACGCAAATTGACAATATTATGGAAATATTTAGAATTCTTATCACCCTCAGCTATCCACTTGGATCTCGATTTAACCTTCCAGGAAATATCATCCTCCAAAGATCTGGAGGAGAGGGACTGGATGATCTGGATTCGTCTGGATAAGGCTTCGGAAGGAAGGTTGCGGCCCTCAAATTCATTGTCGAGCAGTTGAAGCTCAGAAAATAAAGCATTTGTGTCGCGGTCACGCTGCTTGAGATGATCACGATTCCATATTTTTAGTTTTTCTTTAAGTGAACATAACTTGCACATTAACCGATGCCCAACGAAGCCATTAGGCTAAAAGGAAGCCCACCAACCCATAACTTACTGACGGAAACCTTCGATGTGCAACCATGCGGGGTTGAACTTGAAGGGTTTGAGGCCCCAGAGGATTGGGCAATGGTCGAAAGTCGATCTGGGGAGAACAATTTGAGTCGAATTCGAAAATTCATCAATCCAGTTTGCAGATAAAAAAAATCTATCTAAACGCCATTGGATAGGGGATCTACGACCATCGGTCCAAGTGAACTTTGCACTGAAGAGGGGCAGGTCTACGAGCTCTTGGGCTTGAATCCATTCAGAGAATTGAAGTATATCGCAAAAAGATCTCCTCGTGCGGGAGTGCTCAGCGGTGAAACGGGGCACGTTGAAATCGCCTGCGTAACAACAAAGACCTAAGAAAGATTGTCTAATGGCAGTCGGCTCATCCCAGAATAAAGATCTAAGAGAGTCATTAGTAGGACCATAAACAGAAACAAGAATATAGCGGAAAGACGAAAACTTATCTTGAAGAGTGATTGCTTTAGAAAAGACACTTGACAGCAAATAGAGAAGATCCCACCTTAAGGATTTCCACGCTTTAAGAATACCCCATGAAGGCCCCGACATGTCTAGGGTGACGAAACTTGCATCTTGAGCTCCCCAAATAATTTTAAGAAGAGCGGGGGTGAAAATTGTGACTTTGGTTTCTTGAAGACAAATCATATCCGGATCTTTTCTAAAGATGGATCGTTTAATGAGGCTCCACTTCTGCTTGGAGCCAAGCCCCATAACATCATGTAATGAAGGCATTGTGATCATGGTGGGCCACTTTAAGGGAAGGGCATCCTACTAAGCTTTTTCAAGGCCATGGGCTAAAAAAAATAGATCACTCTAAAAAAGAACAATCCCCACATTCAAAAGGCAAAACTCACAACAACCCAAGTTTTTTTTTTTTGTCTTTTCTTTTTTTGGGTGGATCCCAAAATCAATACTCTCTATCTCCATTCACATTTACAGAACTTGATAAAACTACAACTAAACAAACACCAAAATGGGCAATTTCCTTTAGTCCTAACCAAGGTTCAAAATTTAATTTTAGCATATAGTATCATTCACCAAGGATACAAGCTCGCCCTGTATCACTTCATTTTGGGGCCATTTCAGGCCGGCTAGTGTTGTTAATGGCTTGGATTTCAATAGCTAGCCTAGCACTAAAAAAAGCCTGTTACTGCTGCTCGGCTAGTTACTGTTAGCCCTTTGTCAAAATGTAGCTAGCTACATTGTTATCTATTGCTCTACCCCGCTTGTTCCCTTTTGGAAGCTTCCCGTTCCCCTATCTTCCAAAGCATTGTCTTGTTCCCTTTTGGAAGCTTCCCGTTCCCCTTTCTTCCAAAGCATTGTTCAGGACCGGTTTTTAGATACTGGACCTTCTGACTTAGTCAGTTAAAACTGAGGGGACCAACACATTCATGTGCTCTATCAATTCAAAAGGCCTGGAAAAGCACAGCTAATGCCCTAAATACATAGGCCTTATTTGATCGAGAATACCAAACTCTCTAAGACAAGCTAAGACCTGAAGTGAGCATTTTAATTAGGAAAGGACCTCTCTCAAAGAAGCTTGATAAGATAATTGCAGAAATCAACCGAAGTAGACCACATAAATGCCCTACTTTTGCACTGAAAGCACGGTTGAGAAACGAATTCAAAAAGTATAAGTTAGCATCCAAAGCTAGGGTTCCAAATGCCATGATGAGATTTAAGGTGTCCGGTAACGATTTCAGGAATCTGGGAGAGAAGGCCGATGTTGGGGAACATAATCTAGATCATACCACATTACTTAATTCTACGAGATTTTGTAAAGCCTATCATGCATGACACATCAGTAACTGTGAAAATGGAAGGCCCCACCATGAAGATTACCTGGCAAAGAAACACACAGGTCCACTTATCAGGCAGGCCATACTTGTATATGTTGAGTACATTTGACTCCAATGTGGCCCACCTGATAAACAGATCGGTCCTGGTTTGTGTTAGGTGATCTTCGTGGGGCTTATGTTTGCATGGTCTGTCCTACAAGGTTAGATGTTTGTACCTGATCAGTTCTCTCTCTCTCTCTCTCTCTCTCTCTCTCTCTCTCTCTCTCTTAAAATAAAAATAAAAGAGAATGGCAAAATGCAAAGGCAATTCATGACACATGTACCAACATTGCAGACTTGTGAAAGATCAGAGCCATTCATCCCAGAGGCCTGTGACCTGGCCCAAAAATCAGGCTGGCTTATGATCAGGTGGGAAAGTTGTGTAATCCTATTTTGGAATATTTAGAAGGGGGTTGATGAGAAATCATCCAGCTAATACAAGGAAGAGGAATCCGCTGAAATGCCTCAGCTGAGCTCCCAATGAAGGCATTATCAGCCCTGGCCCACTCCACAACCACCAACTTAGCCTTATGTAACACATGGTTTGGATTGAATCTCCTGCTCTTGGGTCCCACCCAGATAGACCATATGGTGGACAGCAGGACCAATGGCCAAATTTTCCTTTTATTCCCTTCTTAGCAACTCCCTGCCATGACCCAATTAACTTCCAGGGAGCAAAGAAACTCTCCAATTTCCCAGAGAAAGGGCAATGCAGAAACAGATGATCCGCATTTTCCTCATCTCCTAGACAGAAATAGAACACATCCATTTGGGAGAATCATCTGCATTTTCCTCAGATTGTCAAGGGTCAGGATCTTTTTTACAAGGGTCCCCAATGGGGTCCCCTTATAGGCAGCAAAACCAGGGTCTAATATGTTAAATTGGACCCTTGTTTTGTTGCATATAAGGGTCATGAACCGTGAGTAGGTTCCGGCTTTTTCTTCTATTACAAGCACAACTATCCCTATGAGAGAACAAATTTATTAGGCAAATATTCAAAGTGGGGTCCACTTGATGAATGGCCTGGATCTCATGTGCACATGTAGATCTCCAAACCACCTTTCCAAACCTAGCACTATGCAATCATGATCTCAACAGAAATATGGTTGTAATTTGAATAGTATAAGGGCACTTCCATTGCATGGTTGCTTCTTAATGAAAGAAATTAAGAAGGGTCATCTACTCAAGAATCTAACAGTACAGGGCAATGTCCAAAAGCTTTTGAATGACACGTGGAATGTCCAATCATCGATTGGGACGGTGACAATTGGGACACTTGATTCAATAGTACCAATGAGAGCAACGCATGGTGCAAAAAAAGCATAGATTGGATGATCCTAACCATTTGAATGGGGCCAGTTTGTTACAACCATCCCTTGTTTATCAGACATAGATCACATGGTAAGAATCATCAAACGAATATGCTAATTTGGAATCATAAGTAATACAGAGTGGGATCCATCTATGTTTCAAGATGATGAATGGATATATTTTGTATCTCTGCTCAATCTTGACTTTCCATTTTCCATGTTATTAATTGAATGCTTAGAATCATTCAATTAGTGTGATTTTTGCCCCATGTCTTGCTCCTATTTGTATGAATGAATAAACAGTTCAGATCAATGATCGGTCACCCTATGTACCATTAAAAGCTTGGGGGACATTGCTAACGTCCTCATGGTGGGTGTGTTAGCAAAATCATATATACTATATTGCAGCCACTCCCCAATGCATTTCCATGCTTGTATATACATATACAAGACTCACCCAAAGCCAAGAAAAACAGAAGAAAATAAATGAAATAAAAAATTTCAAACTTCAATATCTCTACACTGCAATTTGCTGATATTGGCCCGAACCATTTATTTATTTTTACTTTGGTAAGTACATGAAGCATTCAATTGGGATAGAAACTTACATGTCCATACAATCGGGAGTTTGATCATACAAAGGACCCATACTGAGATATAGGCTTCTGCTGGTGGGTAAATCAAATCCGGCTGCTGAAATAAGAGATCTGATGGAAGTAAATACTCGGCTAGTGCTGCATAAGGCACCCAGAAAATGGCTGTTTACCCATATGGCCTTCTTGCTTCAGCTGTTGGAGGCAGTTTTCAAAGCAGGTAAATTGAACCATTTCTGTATTCAGTGACCATTCACAGAGATTTCTGGGAGATTTGTTGTGGGCCTGTAGACAAATTTATGACGGTCCACCTCCTCTCTGTGTAAGGAATATTGCCATCTACATTTAAGTTATTTGGAACTTTTACTAGTACAGAAAGGTAGTAATGATGCTGTTATTGTATATTATTCTATGGGGATCGTGTGTCGGTACTGATGAACAAAAGCAAGTGCCGGTTTGCCAATTTTAGTCAGATGAACATCCTAATATCCTAAATGTAAGCAAATATACAGAGCAGTCAACCAAAAGAAAGAAATTACCCAAGAAACAAGATAAAAGCATCTAAGCCATAAAGGTAAATTAAGAATTCTCTTTCTACTAATCACATTCGGGAGCAGTTTGAAATAGAGCATGAATGGAAATTGCACCCTATTTAAATGGCAGCCACTTTATATAGCAAGTCGAAATTGGTTCACAAAGCTTGGAGACCATTCTGCATTGGTTGCAATCTAAAAAGTCAATCAAACAGTGCCAAAGACCATTCCGACATGAACTGCCTAGGCAGCAGCCCTCCCATTTACACTCTCCATACTTTCCGCTTTCCCTTTTTTCAATAAAGAAGATGTGTTAGTAAACACTTCAGATGTATAAAATATTGTTCCAATGATCTAGTAGACTACTCGAGGAATTGTGTCATAATTATATGGCATATGTGCCAACCTGATACACATGCGAGACCGATGACCACCAAATAAGTGGGCTGACTTGATTTTTGGGCCAGATCATCTTAAGAGTGGGTCCACCTATACTTTGCCCAAAATCAAATACAAAATGCTGCTTTCTAACATTAATGGATACCATTAGCACTCCTCTTTCACACAAGTATGAGCCATTGTCAATCATCATGATTTTGTGTCATGACTATCATGACACATACATGGTGGGGCCTACCAGTTGACTTGGATCTGGCACAGACTTTCTACATTGACACTGTTGAAAATGAATACAGAAAGCCAAGAGAAACAAAGCAAAGAAAGAAGATGAAATGAGGAACTCATTGCTAACCTGAGACAGCGCCAGATTGAATCATAATGAAGAAGGGCAACAACTCTGCGCTTTTGTTCTTTTCTCATTTTCACACCACGCCTAACCACTGGCAGTTGTTTGATTCCTTTGGCCTCCATAAGTTCCTTTGCAATTGTCAAATCTGTGTCTGGATAACAAGTTAAAAGCCCACATTCTCTTCCTCGATAGTGTATTCCTTGGGTGCAAAGAGACGAAACAAGACATGCATTCACCTGGAAAAGTTTCCCATTGGTCAAAATATCACCACGTGATCATCCTAGCCTTATCCCAGATATTCTAGGTCAGCTTATAGGCATATATCATTTATGGAAAAAGGAAAGAAAGAAAGAAAAAAACTAGAAAACTAGAAACGGCCCTTTTGGAATGCACCATAAGGAAAAGACTGTGACTTGTAAATGGGGAAATCGGAACAGAAACATTCTGTATGAGGTGAAATATTCCTTATGACATAAACATCAACTAACACAATCGAGATTGTTATGAGTGCAGATAAGTTCCATCATCAGATGAAACTATAGACGTATCCTCCACTGCATTGTTGAAAATGCTCATAATGTGTCTGAACTTGATGTGTAATAGCTCATGACAGTTCGATTACATAATGTATTAGGCAGCAAATAAATCTTTCAATCTAAAAGAACATCAAAATCCCAATCTTGAAATTTTAAAAAATACAGATTGCAACATCTCATGCAAGCAGCAACATCATCCTTCATAATGAAAGACATCATAGATGTAAAGTACCAAGGCATTTTTCATTAAGACATGTCAAGGGCAATTCTTTTTGATGTGGCATGGTGGCATGGTGGGGGCAAAGGGAAGGTTGGGAAAAAAGTTCGGCGCATAAGTTTATTAACAGGTATATGGTTTCTATGGCTTGAAAGGAATGATCGATGCTTCAGGAATTGGAAAAAGCAGTGTTTAGGAGGGCTAAATTTCATGTAATGGAGTGGGTGAATGCATCAAAGGCAATTTCCCATTTCCCATATAGTTGGTTAGAGTTGTAATTTCCTCCTTTCTGCATTCAGGGTTTGTATTTTTTAGGCCAATGCCCCCTTTTTTTTTGAAAACGGTATCCCCGCCCTTTTTGAGGTGAGACTATTCCCTGCGGATACATGCAATCACCCACAACCACATGTATCAGGTAATGCCGAGGAGGGGAGTCGAACCCACACCTATAGGGAGCGAACCCACGGTGATGGCCACTCACCCAAACCTTGTTGGGTTTTAGGCCAAGGCCTTTAATTAATAAAATTTATCAAGGCTCAAAAAAAAATAAAAAAATAAAAATCACCTTTAAAATTGAATTCGATTGAGAATTTCAAAAGGTACATACATCTGAAACTGACAAAATCATTCTTGGGAGAATTGACAGATGCTTTGGACAGTCCCCATCGAACATCACCAAGCGTAAGGATACCAACAACAAGATCTTCAGCATCGACCACAATAACACAATTTTGCTGCTTATCATGCATAAATTTTATTGCTGCTTTCACAGTTACTTGTGGTGAGAGCTTCACGTAGTACTTTGACATGGCATGAGAAACCTGCAACAAACATAAGAAGGCAGGAAGCTGAGACATTGACTGAGATGTTCCATGACAAGAGGAAAAATTATATATAGCACAATTTGATTCATCCAAGAACTGGACATGACGAATTGCAGACATCAATAAGGACAACTCAGGGGAATATTGAAATTCTGTGCCAATGTAAAAGTGGAGGAAAACCAAACCTTCAGTTCATCCAGAATTGTATCTTCATTATCAATTTCGTGGTCAACAGCATTTTCTAGGTCAGAGAGTTCTACAACATTTCCACCTTCCACTTGCCTCCAAATAGCCTGGCCATTGTCTTCAACAGGTGAAAGAGAAGAATAACCTTGCCTAAGGGTCCTTGAATCAGATGCCTCATTTTCCTTGGCCTGGTTTGCTACGGAAGGCACCCATATTGCTAATCCGACAGCCCCCTGTTTGTAAACCCCAAAATATTTCTTACTTCTTAGACATACTGCATGAAATTCAAAGCTCCAAACCTGCTATTGGAGTCAATCAAAAGCCTCATGTAAATCGAAGTGAGAAAAAGCAACTTCATTCTATACACGACAAAACATGCCTATCAAAATACCTAATGCATCACCCACAAAAAACTTTCAGACCCTCTTGATGAATCAGCATAAAGATTGTCAGCGGAAATTATTTTGTTTGGAATGCAATTTTTTAATGAATTTACATAATTCTGTTTATCGATCTATGCATTTATATACACTGCTTTCCTTAGGAAGATGGAAAGTGATGTTGTAGATGTACCTATTTGAATATGGTATAGAAAGATTGGAGAAATTAGTGAAATTGAGGGGAAAACTTTTGCAGTTATTATTGTTCTCGAGCTAGTCAAAACTCAAAAGCAGCTATTTTCTATCCGAACAAATTTTCTTCACAACAAATTTTGTTCACATTGTGACGTAGGACCGCCCTAATTATGATGCATGCTCATGAACATAATTAAACAGCGGAAATGAAAGGAATAAATGATCTAAAATTCTAGCAGTAATCATCATAACTGAGAAAGTCATAAAGGAAACATGCAATGGAGCGGGCCATCATCACAACCGTGGAGTATGAGATTCAATTAATACTTAGGTTGGATCCGGCGAGGGATGAGACCTCCCGATCTTGCATGGTCACACCCAATCGATCAATGAAGATCACTAGTCCGAAGAACCAAGAAGTTTCTCAGATTAGGGATTTGAGAATTTGGGGGTTTAGGGTTTAGATCGGTTCTCAAGATTTTGATCGAAAAAGGATTAGCCAAAACTAAAAAATGGAAAGAAGAAAATAATTACCTTAAAGAAGTTGGAGGGGCATAAGAAGAAATTAGAAGAAGAAGATCAAGGGAAGAGAAGAAGCACCGTTAGAGAGAAGAGAGGAAGGAGGCAACCAAAGGGTTTGCTTTTCATTAATCAATAGTTAAAATTCGTGTTTAGGGCTTCATCCCACTTAAATAAGCAAATAAAGACATAAAATTACTAAAATACTCCTAAAATAAGCAAATAAAGACATATAATTACTAAAATATCCTAAACTAAGCAAAAACACGCAAATAACATAAGTACGGGAAAGTTCGGGCGCCCGGTCTTCTTTCTCCAATCTTCCTTCATATGTGTCTTCCCTAAGTGGGGTTTTCTATATGTCCAATCACATGTGAAAGGTCTTCAGCTCCTCAATAGTCGCCTATTCACAAGGACGACACTTGTGGTTGACGCTTTCTTCGTTGGTACACCTTGAATGCGCTTGTGTCCGCTTCAATTCCCCTCGGGTGAGAAAAACTCGACTCCGACGAGTTGAGACTTTTGTAGCGCTCAAGTAGATCTGGATCAATACCCAGCAATGCGTCGCTCGACAACCTCGTAGATTCAGACGACGGTTTATTCTTCCACTTGATAAGATACCTTTGGAAACCTCCATCTCTCGTGGATACTATCTCATCATCCAAGATTTCCTCAATTTCTTCTGTATGGGTAATGAGTGGAGGAGGGGGTGGAAAGGGTTGGGTAGCAAACTCAGAAAAAGGCCATGAAAGGGACGATGTATCAACAATGGGAGTATGGGCACGGACTAGATCTTCCACATTAAAAGTTGGATTAATGCTCATTGCAGGTGGAAGGTCAATCCGATACGCATTGGAGCCAACCTTTTGTAATATCCTGAATGGTCCAGCACTACGCGCTTGTAATTTTTTAGCAGATCCTTGAGAGAATCGCTCTGGCCTTATTCGCACCATTACATAGTCTCCTTCTTGAAATTCTTGCACTCTACGATGAGAATCAGCTGAAACTTTATAATCATCATTGCTCTTATTTAACCGCTGTCTAATATGTTTATGTAAATCATGAATATGGCGTGCAAATGCATCGGCTGACTCAGAAGACCTTTGGGTAACAGCCATAGGTAAGAGATCTATGGGCATTCTAGGCTTATAACCACTTACAATTTCAAAAGGACTCAACCCTGTAGATCTATTAACTGACCCATTAAAAGCAAGTTCAGAAGTTGATAAAATTAGGTCCCAAGTCTTAACATGTTCACCCACTAGACAACGTAGAAGATTTCCAAGGCTACGGTTTACCACTTCAGTTTGACCATCTGTTTGTGGTTGGTAAGCAGTAGAAAATTGCAAATGAGTTCCCATAATGTGCCATAGTGTCTTCCAAAAATAGCTAGTAAATCGAGCATCACGATCAGAAAAGAAACGCACCACACCATCAAAAAAGAGATGAGCAACATGAGACGCATTTGACGTCTTCGAACATGGGAGGAAATGCGCCATTTTAGAAAAATGGTCCACAACGACAAAAATGGAATCGTGCTTTTTTATAGTCTTGGGAAGCCCAAGCACGAAATCCATACTAATGTCCTGCCACGGAGCATGTGACACTGGTAATGGCGTGTATAGCCCTATATTTTACTTTCTTTGCTTTGCCAGCTGACATATTCGACACTGTCCTAAAACTTTGGCTACGTCTCGCTTGAGACTTGGCCAATAGAAACGATCTTCCACGAAGGCAATGGTCTTATCACGACCAAAATGACCAGCTATCCCTCTTGAATGAAGCTCGCAGATGAGGAATTCACGAAGGGACATACGAGGAATACAAAGTCTGTCTCCCTTGAAAAGGAAGCCGTCTTTAAGAACATATTCACCCATAATATGCTAGTCACTAGAGAGCGACGCGTAAGTACCCCCAAAATCAGGACATATGGGGTATTCATCTTTCAGTTGCTCAAATCCGACTACCTCTACACTCAAGGAGTTGAGCAACGCCACTCTCCTACTAAGGGCATCCGCTGGTTTGTTTTCAACCCCGGCCTTGTGTTTCAAAACAAACGAATATTCCTGAAGAAACGCTACCCACTTGGCATGCCTTGGGTCGAGTTTCTTCTGAGAATGCAAATATCTCAAAGCCTCATGGTCAGAAAATAAAATGAATTCTTGCGGTAGGAGATAGTGTCGCCAATTTCTTAGGGATTGCACTACCGCATAAAATTCTTTGTCATAAGTGGAGTATTTTTGTTTTGCCTCATTCAGTTTCTCACTGAAATAGGCCACTGGGTGTCCTTCTTGACTCAACACTCCACCTATCCCAACACCAGACGCATCACACGCTACTTCAAAGACTTTAGAAAAGTCAGGTAGGGGCATGACAGGAGCTTCCACCATCTTGCCCTTAATTTCTTTAAAAGCCTTGATTGCGGCTTTAGACCACACAAACTCTCCCTTTTTCATGCACTCGGTAATGGGAGCCATGATCGTGCTAAAACCCCTAATGAACCGACGATAAAAAGTAGCTAGGCCGTGAAAGCTTCGCACCTCATGAATGTTCCTTGGTTCTGGCCACTCAACTATGGCCCTGACCCTCGCAGGGTCTGCACACATCCCGTCAGATGACACTATAAATCCTAAGAACACAACTTGGCTAGACATGAATGCACATTTCTTAAGATTAGCGTACAACTTTTCCTCCCTAAGGACACTACAGACCTTCTTTAAATGTTCAAGGTGTAATTCCTTAGTTGTACTATAAATAAGAATATCGTCAAAGTACACCACTAGGAATTTTTTCATGAACGGCCTCAAAGCTTGTGTCATCACCCGCATGAAAGTACTGGGTGCGTTAGTCAAGCCGAAGGGCATGACCAACCACTCATACAACCCATCTTTCGTCTTAAACGCCGTCTTCCACTCATCTCCTGGGCGTATACGGATTTGGTGATATCCACTCTTGAGGTCTATCTTAGAGAATATAGTGGACCTGGCCATCATGTCAAGCATATCATCAAGTCTAGGTATAGGGAACCTATACTTGACAGTAATTTTATTTATGGCATGGCTATCCACACACATGCGCCACGTGCCGTCTTTCTTTGGCGTCAACAATGCAGACACGACACACGGACTCATACTCTCTTGAATGAAACCCTTTTGCAGAAGCTCATCAACTTGCTTCTTCAACTCTGCATGCTCTGCAGGGTTCATCCTGTAGTAAGGAAGGTTCCGTAGAGTAGACCCTGGGACAAGATCAATGACATGTTGTATGTCCCTCATAGGTGGCAACTCATTCGGTAAGTCTTCAGGAAATACATCACTGTATTCCTTCAGGACCGAAGTCACCTCACGGGGCAACTCTGATTGAACCTCAGGTGTAATCTCTCTAGCCACAAGGGCATACACCATAAAATCCTCCTTAGCTTCTTTTTCAAACTCTCTTGCGCTGATTATATGTAGAGACTTAGGTTGGATTTTTCAATTTCTCTAGGCTCACTTGCCTTCTCATCCTTCTTCTTCCCTAGTGTATTCTCAGGTGGCATGGGATTAAGTTTGATCTTTTTACCGTTATACATAAAAGTACACGCATTCGAACAGCCAAAGATCGTGACATCATTATCGAATAGCTACGGTCTACCTAGGATAGCATGTCCCACATCCATAGGTAAAACATCACACCACAGGGACTCTTTGTATGACCCAAACTCGATGGGGACTAGACATTGCTGGGTGACAGGTAGGGATGTCTTGTTAACCCAAGAAACTTTATATGGGTCTGGATGAGGTGTGGATTTCAGTTTTAAGCGATCTAAGGTGCTAGTGAAAATCACATTCTGACAACTTCCACTGTCCACTATCACCTTACAATTCTTTTCACCACACTTGGCAATAGTGTAGAAGATAGTACTTCGACGCCAGTCAGCACTACTTCTAGACTGAGTTAGCACACGTCTGACTACTGCAAGCGTTGCTTCTCCATCCACTTCTTCTTCATCAGTAAGTCCTCCTTCAGGATGATACTTTTCAACTTCATAATCACCCTGGTCATCTCCACCCTCGTCGGACTCGCCTATAACTAAGGCTCTCCCACGGCTCTTCGCAGGACACTGATTAGACATGTGGCCAAGATTGCCACACTCATAGCACCTCACTTGGTTCATGTTACTAGGACCGGCACCAAGAACCCCTTTGCCCTTATCCTCCCTAGGATGGTCGCCTGTGCCCTAGGTTGACTACCGATATTAGGTCTAGTTCCCTGAAAATTAGATCTAGCACTGGAGTCTCGGGACTCAAAACGACGAATGACAGGAGCCTTCAGATATTGCTCTAACTCCTGCACGACTTGATATGCTTCATCCAAGTCTGTTAAGGGACAAGTCATAAGCTCGCGCTGAAGATCCGCACGAAGGCCCATCTTGAAACGCGAGAGCGTTACTAGAGGGTTTTCTTGAATATCACATTGCATCACATATTTTTCAAATTTAGCGATGTAGTCAGTGGCAAACATTGACCCTTGGCGTAAAGATTGCCATTGGTCAAGGAGCTTCTGACGGTATGAGAGAGGAAGGTACTTCTCCTTCAACTTCTCTTTCATCTCATACCAATGTGTGATAGGGGCCCTACCAACTCTCTCTATCCTACGCTCGGTGTTGGACCAGAAGAGCTTGACTTGACCCACAAGTTTCATCTTAACAAACCGCATTTGACGGTTTTTCGACATGCCATACCACTCAAAGTAGTGGTCCATGTCAGCAACCCAGTCAAGGAATGTCTTGGGATCCAAGCGCCCATCAAAACTCAGGGCCTCAACTCTCACATTCTTCATCGCACGCTCATCTGGATCATAGAGGTCTTGATGATCACATGTGGCTCGTGCCTCTCGCATCACATCACGACCGTTACCACGATCTCTATTCTCATGACCACCACGTGTGGCAGCGCGTTCTTCAATGATTCCTCCCACTTGGGAGTACGCATCATCCCCTACAGCGAGGGTTTCTTTTTGGGACGCCTCTAGTTGCTCGACCTTAGTCATGGTAGTGGTAATTTGGTTCTCAAGACGGAAAAATTCAAGCTTTTAACCCGCTTCTAGGGCGGTTATCTTTTGTATCAATTGAGCAAGTTGCTCAGATAATTGCTCGTTATTCATGGTAAGTTGAAGTCCGAAACTTCTACCACTTTTTGTGGGCATACAATGAAGACTTGAACCAAACTCTACCCAACTAGACTACTAGCTGTTATGACTTTTAAGATGAATGCGATGAATGCAAAACTACTATGAACTATCACAATTAAGTTGAAACAGGAAACAACTCAAATTTAAAAATTTTTCAGATTAGGAACTTTCTAAAATTGGAAAGTTTCTAAAATTGAAAACTTTCTAAATCTGGAACTTTCCTAAATTAAACCTAAAAATCAAAACCCTAATTTGATAACTCGATCTAGACAAAAACCATGCAAGCCTAGGCTCTGATACCAAATTTGACGCAGGACAGCTCTAATTATGATGCATGCTCATGAACATAATTAAACAACGGAAATAAAAGGAATAAATGATCTAAAATTCTAGCAGTAATCATCATAACTGAGAAAATCATAAAGGAAACATGCAATGGAGCGGGCCATCATCACAACCGTGGAGTATGAGATTCAATTAATACTTAGGTTGGATCCGGCGAGGGATGAGACTTCTCGATCTTGCATGGTCACACCCAATCGATCAATGAAGATCACTAGTCCGAAGAACCAAGAAGTTTCTCGAATTAGGGATTGAGAATTTGGGGGTTTAGGGTTTAGATCGGTTCTCAAGATTTTGATCGAAAAAGGATTAGCCAAAACTGAAAAATAGAAAGAAGAAAATAATTACCTTGAAGAAGTTGGAGGGGCATAAGAAGAAAATCAAGGGAAGAGAAGAAGCACCGTTAGAGAGAAGAGAGGAAGGAGACAACCAAAGGGCTTGCTTTTCATTAATCAATAGTTAAAATTCGTGTTTAGGGCTTCAGCCCACTTAAATAAGCAAATAAAGACATAAAATTACTAAAATACCCCTAAAATAAGCAAATAAAGACATATAATTACAAAAATATCCTAAACTAAGCAAAAACACGCAAATAACATAAATACGGGAAAGTTCGGGCGTCCGGTCTTCTTTCTCCAATCTTCCTTCATATGTGTCTTCCCTAAGTGGGGTCTTCTATATGTCCAATCACATGTGAAAGGTCTTCAGCTCCTCAATAGTCGCCTATCCACAAGGACGGCACTTGTGGTTGGCGCTTTCTTCATTGGTACACCTTGAATGCGCTTGTGTCTGCATCACATTGGAAGTCAGTGGTGCCTCTGGCAACCAAGATACACAAAATCCCAGATTAGCCATATAAACACAGACTGCTATTTGACAAGGCTAAGGAAATAGAATTAAAATACCATTTCTATTGATAGAGAGGATGCCGGCGTGCAGCTCTCAAACATTTTCGACATTCAAGGCCTCTCTTCAATAGGAAATTAGCATATGCATGAAGCCTTGAAATGCAGAGGTAACTCGGAGATAATGGGCCACTAATGCACAAATGTTGCCTCTGAGATCACTTCGAGAACAGTCTCCGAACTATTGAATGACCATCAACAAGATGGGAATACAATCCCTCCATCTGAATTCCAGAGAAGCACATGCTATTTACAAAGTTCTTCACAAACCCACAGACTTACAATGTAGAAATAGCTAATTGGAGCTCCATCTGAAAAAAGATGGAGATATCCTCACTATAAAAAAACAGTGAGTGCCGCTTCCAAATAACCAAGTGTCATGCTAAAATCTAACAATGGTTTACCCATGTAGTTGTGTGATCACTCCCTTCAGCAACTCTGCTATTTGACAAATGTAGCACACCTCACAATAAAATCAGAGAAGGGTCAACTGTATGGTTGTATTGTATGAACCACTCCCTTCATACAACCACCAGCCATGCATAAA
Organism: Magnolia kwangsiensis; assembly: GCA_037074715.1. Classification (NCBI taxonomy): domain Eukaryota; kingdom Viridiplantae; phylum Streptophyta; class Magnoliopsida; order Magnoliales; family Magnoliaceae; genus Magnolia; species Magnolia kwangsiensis. The sequence goes on along the minus strand of CM073582.1, from coordinate 113,012,157 downwards.
GATGTAAACATCTTCACAGTCTAAAAACCTAGCTAACACTTCAAATCAACAAACCTCGTGCTGAAATCCATCGAGGGTGCACCTAATGGTGGGATGAGTCACTCACTTCAGAGGCTCTGCTACCCACGTGCTTTGGACAAATAACAAACAAAACTACCAGACAAATGCCAAATTTAAAATAATTTTTTTAAAAATAAATAAATAAAAATCATCACACACATCAGCATAGCCTTATCCCAGCTATCTGGGATCAGTTCTGTTATTGCTTGAAGAAGTTCCATGATCAGCTGCCCACCTGACAACAACCCTCCCTTCCCTGGGCTTGGGACACGATGGTGCCTCACTATCGGGTGGAATTGTCAACACCCAATAAATAAATCGATTGATTATATATATATATATATATATATATATATATATATATATATATATATATATAACTGGGTGCTTCTCTGGACATACGAAGAACAAAGCTACACTGTAAATGCAGAATTGACTCAAAATCGAAGTAGCCAACCTTGTCCATGTTAGCAAGATAAATTTAGCCAAGGGTACTTCAAAACAAGTGAGCAGCTTCCATAAGAAGAATCAATTTACTCTAGGCATCTTCAAAGTTAAAACAGCTTCACACATCCTTGACCAGATTTAGATTGTGACAGGAAGCTTTTAAAAATACAAAGAAATTCCAGTTCTCTAAACAAGTTGTGGGCTGAAAATTACCATGAGTGGAAGCAAAATTCTGTAATCCTTTGTCAGCTCAAACAGAAGTAGCACTGATGTCAAGGGAACTGAACAAACTGAAGCTAATGTAGCAGCCATCCCAACCTGCATAGAGAGGTCAGGAAATATAAATCTATATGCACATACTCAAACCAACAAATAACAAATCGCATGGATGAATGTATGTTTAGAGTCAACCAAACAGCAACTAGAAAATATTACCAGAGCATAGGCCTGTGGCTGGGCAACAGCAGCATTGCCTGGGATGGCTGAATTGATGATTTCTGCAGCAGAACCCCCAAACACGGCACCAAGAGCAGCACCAATCATCAAGCTTGGGGCATAAAGACCACCCACAAGCCCAGATCCCCGGCAAAGAGCAGTCGCCACAACTTTGGCCCCCACCAATTGAGTCAATAGCCAAATTCCAGGTGCTGAAGCACTCTTCCCCGTGCGTAGGATTTCATCCACATTTGTAAAGCCCCAATACAGTATCCCTGGGTACCTCAGAGCTATTATACCAGCTCCTAGACCACCTAAAGCAGGGCATACAACTGCAGGGAGGCCAAATCTCTCCTTGATATAATCAAAAGCCTTGGTGAACCAAGTCAACAAGCGAGTGAAGGCTACACTTACTGCCCCACATAACATACCCAATATGAGGTATAAAGGTAGCTCTGCAACACAAAAATAAAAAGACCAACATTAAAAGAAAAGAAAATAAAAATAAATAGACATACACATCAAGCCATCAACTGATTGCAATATGAATTCACCAAACCGTAGAGCTTGACAAAGATCCCCTCTCCCTCCCTCCCTCCCTCTCTATTCTTTTGTGTGTGTGTGTGTGTGTGTGTGTGTGTGTGTGTGTGTGTGTCTGTGCGTGTGCATGCACACACACGCATGTGAAGCAGCCATTGAAGCCAAAGCATCAGCTACTTGATAGGCTGTCCCAAACACATAGGAGGTCCCATGAGAAGGGAAAGATTGGAATACTCTCAGCAGTCTGACAAAATCAACTCCAACATCAATGGGCTAGGATCCTTCACCTACTTCCATTATCTACTCATAACATGACATGTACCTCCTGTAAGGATATAACACAACTAGATTCTTTTTTTTTTTCCTCTCTTTTTTCTGGAAAGCAATGCGACTAGAATTAATATCTGAGAAAAATATCCAATGTTAAGAGTAAGATGATGAAGAAGTGACAACACATCAAGTTCATTTGGATACAATGGTCAATTCATATGATTCGTAGGCAAGGCATGTGTTAAGGGGCCTAGATGCACCATGCCAACTCATACGTGTAAAATTGCCAGCTAGCCTGGATCATACTGACCAAGTGCCAAGATGAATATCCTGAGCCTACATGTGGGTTCACATGTCCATATTGGAGGCACATCACATGATGGAAAAGCTTTTGACCCCTTCAAGAATAGTTATCCACAGGTTTCCACAAATGACATTTAATTGATTCACACCCTGATAATATCCAGCTGGGTCAGAACAAGGTAAAATACCAGCAGCAGATTTCAGTTCATACGTGGGCACTGTAAAGGCTGGCCTCTCCCCTAGAAAAACATTCGACACAGTAGACGATATAACAGATGCCAATATTATCATCGCAGTTGTAAATGGAGGTGAGTTTTCTGCTCGAAGTGGCCTTAGCACAGTTTCGATGGCAAAGAAGCAACCAGCAACTGCTGCATTAAACCCTGAAAATTCAACAGAGGATTTCAAAATTAACTTCAGTTGAAAAATGCAATGTTAACTGACTTCTCAAATTCCATCAAGAACACAGAACACTAAACCCTCAAATGCATTGTGAAGTAACTCGGCGCTCTATGGGGCCCATTATGATGTGTCTGTGCCATCCAACCCACCCATTAAATGTACCCCCCCTGTTAAAAATCAGCCTGATTCAAAACTCAGGTGGTCCACGGCACAGGGTACAACAGGGAGCAATGGAGAGGGAGACGCCCACCATAGAAAATTCCAGAACGTGTGTGAGGCCAAAGTTCTGTGTGCATGCCATCCAAACCAGTCAGTAAATGCAACCTACTAGGACAAAGGGATACCCCAAAAATCAGACAATTCCATAACTCAGGTGGGCCACAACATCCGAATTTAGGTTTAGGGATGATTTTGCATTGTTCTCCATGGTGCGGATCAATTGAGTTTTGGATCAGCCTGATTTGTGGGCTGTACCATGAACATGAGGCAGCGCACCTGATGCATGGTTTGAATTTCACAAACAAATCACGGCAGGCCCCACAGAAGCTCAATGGGAGCTCGCATACATTCAGACGTAGGTGATCGTTCCCCTGCAAACATATTCCAGAGTCAGCATTGGGCTGTATGACAATGCTTAGCCTTAACAGTACACAATGTGAGCAATTTTTCCATGACAAAGAATATAGATAGGTGTGAAGTTTTACTCAATAGGAGTTGACTGGCCTTTACCTTTTGCATTTACTTGGCTTCTTCTTCTTCTTTCTTTACAACCGAAAACTTTATTGAGGAAAAAAATACAGAACTTTTTCTTTGCCATTAGCTATTTCTAGTATGTTCAGAGGAATATATGTTCCTAATATTTGGGTTCAAGAGAAATTTTTTAACTATATACCAGTGTCATAGCTTTGCTTTTGTAGCTCTAAGACAAAGTGTTTTGGTGCCAGTTGCCACTAAGGCTGTTACCTCCATATACTAGTCTTTCTTAGGCAAGCCTAACAATTGAGACCTATGTACTGGACCTACTGCTTCTTCTTCTTCTTTTTTCCTGAAAGATGATGAATTTTATTGAACTCAAAACGAAAGCCAAAACGGCACAAAACAAATCCAGCAAAAAAGAGACACCGAGACAGCAATTCAGATTACATCACCTAAGCTTGGAAGCTGCAGAGGCCCACTCAATAATCATTAATCTAATTCTTTGGGAGATGGCTTCCACCGACTTCTTGGAGTTGTCAAAGCATCTCGCATTTCTTTCTTCCCACACCACCCACCATACCGCGAGAAGAGCCATTCTCCAAAGGCCTTCTTAGGATAACCGAAGCCTATGCCGTGTCAAGCAAATAAGCACCGATCTACCAAATCTGTATGGCTCCACCTGATTTGAAAACGGCCCAATATATCTGCCCAGACTGGCCCCGTGAAAGGGCAATGCAAGAAGAGATGATCCCTGTGAGACGGCCCAATAACCGAATTTTTTTTCTGGATAATGACTCATGGAGCTTCAATTCAACAAAATCCTTGCAATAACTTATTTTTTGATTCTCAAATTCAAGCTAAGAGTGGTTGGAATTTACGGTAGAATAGTTCAGGAATGAATTTGGAAGACAAAAGGTGCTAAAAAATAAAAAATAAAAAAAAATTTGCAACTTGTAAAGGCTAGAAAACTAGCCATTTTCTGACCCTTACGGCCCCATAACAGCTGATTCAAGCCCAAAACTGAGGGGGTCATTGTTTCGACCCCGTATTGCATAACGGTGTAGGCCGTTACCATTACGTATCAGCTGTAACGGCCAATATGTAACTGATATTGCACACCTTGCTCATATCTGTACCGGAGTAACATAGACTGTTACACCTAGCAGAGCTATCCCAATCTCAAGCTATGGAATAACTCAGACTCACAAAAATGGCACCCATTCACATTAAGAGGTTTCTAAAGAAACGGTTGTGAAGAACTTGAACCATTTGTCAACTCTATTCCACTAATAGCCTGGCCAATCAATGCAATAGCTGCCACACTGAACTGCTCTTGGAAGCAAAGCAGCCAATGCAAAGAAAGTTGAGTCATGGTCAACTTTCCCTGAGGACTCCTACATATATGAAACCTGGACTCATACCAAGGGCCACTTCCATTAGAATGGTTGTGAAGAACTTAAACCATTTGCCGATTCTATCCTACTAGTAGCCTGGCCAATTAACAGTAGCTTCTACACCAAACTGATCTCGAAGCAAAGCAGCCACTGCAGAGAAAGTCGAGTCATGGTCAACTTTCCCTGAGGACTCCTACATCTATGAAACCTGGACTTGTACTGAGTGGCACTTCCATTACAATATGTACATAGCAGCATGTAACAGATGACCCTTAAATGGCAGAGGCTACATGCCTACACCTCACCAATCTAGAACTGCAATAATAGTAGAGGCACTTTACCCCTTTTCCAATGGTCAAAATAGCATAGCAATTTACCCCCACAGTTTGTTCTCATCAACCTAGACTGGATGATTTTTAATGGCTAACCACCTTGACAGACCAACATTTCACATTGCAAATGTGGAAACCTGGGAGACAGCATACCTGAAGCAATTCCAGCGGCTGCACCAGCTGCAACCAGTGCTATCCTCCTTTCTGTGTTGTTTTCCATCATTTTAGAACACCCATTGGCACATGATTTGCCGATATCGACACTGGGACCCTTGGGACCTAAACAACAACCTGTACCTAAAGTTACAGCAGCCTGGATGGCCTTTATGGTGGGGAAGACTCCAGCCAGCAAATCGAAGCTTTGCCTTTGAGAAGACCTGGATTGGTTTATTTGTTCAAAGATTTCGAGCAATCCATGCATCATGCCAACAACAACCCCTCCTGTCACTGGTAGTAACAGTATCCTGTGCCATGTATTGGCTAGTCTTTGTAAACGGAGCCAAGCAGCACCTTGCTTGGAGTGCCTGCCCAGGCAAATTCATGTATCACATGCACCTAAATCAAAGAACACACACCAGAAGGAATCAGCTCTCACATAAGCATGCCAATAGCAATCAAGCATGTCCAAATCAACTTTACTTCCAAACCATAATGACCAAATTCACAACCATGAATGCTGAACTGATTTGCATAAATCATTGAAATGAATCGTAATTAATAGTCTAACAAAGTTGAAATAACCAAATTATAAATTTCCATCCTTCCCATTCATATTGTAGACCCAGGCCTACATTGTAATTGCATTACCTCCCACATTGGACTCGAAAGAAAAATAACAATTTGAGATAAAGTTATGGTACAGCTAAACCTAAGAGGTTTCCGTGGAGCTATTACACCAAGCTCCATTCTAGATAGGCAGGTCCTTATTATGTTTTGAAAAAGCTAGGTGACAATGAATACTTGATTGAGCTTTCACACAAAATGAAGATCAACCTCATTTTCAATGCGGAAGACCCTATAGTTTATCTTGGACATTATGAAGACGAGAATGGAAGAATGAGTTATCCAGATACCCAAAGTACCACAGTTGGAGGAAATCATTAAAGATGTGTTGGATGATCAAATAGTCTCTATATGCTAAGGAGGGTATTAAAAGTTTCTCATCAAGAGGAGGGGCCGACCAAGATCCGACAACAGGGATCTCAACAGATAATTTCAAGTGCATCAACCTAGAGTTCTATGAGGAGTACATAGCCATTAACTTAAAATAGCCGATTTTTTTCAAACCAGGAGGAATTGATACAACTACACCATATCCCACGCATGCACACTCCATAGTATGCACGAGAAGAGGCCCAATTTTTTTTTTTTTCTAAATTCTTCTTCTTTTTCATCTCTCTAGGTTAGGAAATATATCGCCATGCTAAGAAATAAGTATTATTAGATTTCATGTTTAAGGGTTTTCTTATTTTAGAGATCTTGATTATAAGGAATTCTATTTTTAGATTCCTTACATTATTATGATAGAGATTTTCTCAATAAGGAAACCTTGGAAGTACTCATTATAAATAAGACATAGGCCCTATGGAATAAGGCACAGTTATGTTGGGAGGGGGTGGTGATCTCTAGTATAAGACTAAAGGAATGTTGAGCTTGCTCACAATCATTGCCTCTTGTCTCTTGTATGATTGGACTTTCAATTTGGTACATTGAACGTCATTGCAGTTAGGGGTCGTTTGGCAACATGGATTCAGTAGTAATTGGTGGTAATAAAGTGGTTGCATTTGGCAAGGTGTATAGAGGTGGTAAATAGATTCCATTTACCACTGATTTATCCGTTATAAAATCACTAGCAAGAGGCATGATTTCAAGCCCAATTACCACCAATGACATCAACATGAAAATCAACTAAAATTTACTTCAAGAATTAGAGGGCTCCACCATGATTTTTAAGTGAAATCCATGCCAACCACCATATGTGTCACCCCATTTTACCAGTAGGGCCCAAGAATCAGCCTGATCCATGATTTAGGTGGGCCATACAAAGGGGAAACAACCTAGGAGAGGGACACCCACCCTTGATTTTTTTTCCTGGGCCCACCGTGATGATTATTTGAAATCCACTCCAAACCTTAGATGCAAGCTAAATTTAGGCCTCGGGACCAAAAATCAGGCCCATCCATGATTCAAGTAGGCCACATGAAAGGAGACAGTTTGGAGGGTGAGTATTACTCTTTCCCTCAGTATAGCCCACCTGAATCACGGACCAGGCTTATTTTTGGACCCTACAAATAAAATGGAGTGATATAATTAGTGATCAGGGTGGATTTTACCTAAGCATTATGGTGGGCCACATGTGAGAATTTATTTGTTGTGCATGTGGTTGAAGTAGGTGACTTTTGCATGAAAATTGCTTGAATTTGACTTTAAGAATTAGTGAGGCCCACCGTGATGTTTAAGTAAAATCCACCTTGATCACCGGGTGTATCACCCCTTTTGAACTGTAGGGCCCAAAAATCAGCCCAAACCGTGATTCAGGTGGACCATACGAAAGGAAGCAGTTGGGAGAGGGAGGGGCACTTAGTATATTGTTTCCAAGCGTATGGTCCACCTGAATCACGGACAAGGCTGATTTTTGGGCCCTATGGCTAAAACAAAGGGACACACCTGGTGATCAGGATTGATTTCACATAAACATCATAGTGGTTACGTGTGAGAATTCGTAAAATCCCTCACATGCAAGCAAGGAACGTGCAAAACACAAATTTTCTGTTCACATGGATTCCATCTACATATTGCCAAACACAACCGAGCATTCCAATTCACACGGATTCCATGATAATTGTGATTTGAATTCCAATTCATACTGAATCCATATTGCCAAACGATTCCTTAGTTTCTTCCTTGATCTAATTGCATTACGTCCTCAGTTTCTTCCTTGATCTAGTTGCATTACATCCTACCCTTTTCACACTCATATATGTCAAAAAAAGTTTCCCAGTTATGTTAACTTCCCAGACTCCTAAAAGAACAAACAATTTAACTCAAAACTATATAAATAAGCATTCAAACTCAAAAAATAAAAAAACTCCAATAGGCTTTCCATTTTTCTTTTGAAACATAACTCAAATGGATTCTACAAAAAAAAAAAAAAAAGAAAGAAAAAAGAAGAAAAAAAAAAAAAAAAAGGAAAAAGAAAAACGAATTCACCCCTCGATTGAAAGCGGCAACGCAGAGGCCCGTGGCAAGTCCAAGAAAGCACCCAATCAGCAGCAATGCCCATTCGGGCGGGGCCCCATTGCCAAGAGCATTGTGCGACGGCGACATTTGATGAAATGGAGAATCCACCTCCCTGTCCAAATTCAACCGATTCAACCGCCTCCCTGACTTCCCTCGATCCAACTGCTTCAACAGAACCTTGATCCCTTTCTTCTTCGACCCATGCGACTCCAATTCAGGCTCTTCCGACGCGGAAGGATTCGATCGAATCAGAAGGTGGTGGTCGGTGAAATTGCCTCCGCCCGACATTCTCAGCTCGTGGGAATAAAACCTTAGAGATCGATCATGGGAAGGAAATGCCACAAGAGAAAGAGGGGTCAAAAGGGAATTTGGAGGAGGGAAATGCAAGGGTAGAACAGAAATTTGAAGAGATGGATCGAAAAAGCTAAAGAATTTGATCTTCTCGCGCCAGAGAAGAGAAAGAACTGATTTTATTTATTTATTTATTTCCGTCTGTTAAACAGGAAACGGATTGGCAACTCCCCTGACACCAGCCAATGGCTATTGGGCGGTGCTCTGTGGGCCCCACCATGATGTATGTTTTTCATCCATGCCGTCCATATATTTTTATAGATCCTTTTACGGTATAATTACAAAAATGAGGTATATACCAATCTCAAATGGACCACATTATAGGAAACGGTGTTGAATGAGTGTCAACCATTAAAAACATTTTGGGCCATAGAAGTTTTGGAGCAAGCTGATTTTTGTTTTTTCCATTCATCTGGGCCTGTATGACCAGTCAATAGATTAGATGTCAAATAAACAGTACAGTGGGCCTCAGGAGGATTTTGATGGTGGTATCCGATCACTATTGTTTCCATGTGGTGTGGTCGACCTGAGATTTATATCCCTCTCTTTTTAAATAACCATTAAAATGATCTGTACGAATGGATGAAGCACATACTTCATGGTGGGCCCACGGAGCACCGACCACCAGCGACGGGGCTGGTGGCAGAGGGAGTAGCCAATCCGTTTCCTGTCAAACAGGAGTTGTGCCAGAAGCTGTGGGGCTAATAGAAGAGAAATAATGGATTGCCGGTGACACCACTTGTGACGTGGGACGGATTGGCTACTCCCCTGCCACCACCCACTGGCTGGTGGTAGATGTTCTGTGGGCCCCACCATGATGTATTTGTTTAATCCATGTTGTCTATCTATTTTAATAGATCATTTTATGGCTTGGGAGCAAAAATGCAGTAAATAAAAATCTCAAGTGGACCACATTAGAGGAAATAGTGTTGCATGAACTTCAACCATTAAAATTTTTTTGGGGGACATAAGGGTTTTGGATCAAGCTGATCTTGGTTTTTTCCCTTCATCTGGGTCTGTATGACCTAATCAACAGGTTGGATGTTAAATAAACACTTCAATGGGCCTTAGGAGAATTTAATTGTGGATATACAATTACTATTGTTTTTCTATGGTGTGGTCCACCTGAGGTTTATATTCCTCTCGTTTTTTAGATAAATGCCTAAAATGATCTGTAAAAATGAATGAACAAAATGGATGAAACACATACATCATGGTGGGGCTCACAGAGCGGGGAGTATCCAATCCGTTCTCCTTACAATTAAAGCTACATCATTACACACTATGTAATGCAGTGCTAAAAATTTGCAAAGGTGGACCGATCAAGCAGAGTATCCTGATTCATACATGATGCACAGGCTGGCATATATTAACTTGAATATATATATATATATATATAGGGAAAAGGTACTATGCGCTCACGCTCACGATCAGCTTATCGTGAGGTTGAGCTGTGTGGACCCCACCGTGATGCATGTCGACCATCAACACCGTGCATTTAATGGTTTCCCTTTAAATAATCGGATATGCCAAAAATAAGCTGTATATGTACTCAGGTGGGCCATACCATCTAAAATCATGTGAAGATACTGTTAAAACATATAAAAGTACTTGATGGGCCCACCTAAGTTTTGCATGCTGCTGAAACTTGGTTTGAAGCCTCATACAAGTGGGAGACACATAATGGATGGGCTGGATTTTCAAACCACATCTTTTATAGGCCTCAAAAATGATTATGAATGTTTTAATGGTTGCACGGCCCCTCTACACTTCTGTATGTGGTGTGGCCCATAAAAGTCACGGATTGACTTGAATTTTGAGATCCATGTCCACGGTGGAATGGCGCATCTGACTGATGGGGTAGATGTTCGAAACGCATCATGGTGGGGCCCACACAGCTCGATCGCATGGGACAGAGCCGTGAGCTCGAGCGGATAATACCTTTTCCCATATATATATATATATATATATATATAGAGAGAGAGAGAGAGAGAGAGAGAGAGACTACAGGTCTTCTAGGAACCATACCAAGAGGAATTTATGTGTAATATGAGAAGAGGCATTAAGAGGCAGAGTATTAAAAAAACTCTCCTACCTTACGGAGAGACGCATGGAATTGTAAGCAGATTTCAAGTAAAAGCTTTTATTTGGAAGATCATGTGCAAGAATTCTGTGTGGGCTTACTATGATATTTGTCATAAATCTAACCTGTTCATCTGTTTTTTGAAATTGTTTTAAGACATGCAACTAAAAATGAGGAGGATCCAAAAATTAAATAAGCCTACAAAAGTTTTGTATCGGTGTATGTTCCCGGTGTTTTCAATTTATCTAAGTGAAAATGACCTTATAATGGAATACATGTTCAGGCAAGTATCTATTTTCTCTTATACCTTACGAAAACCTCAGAGAATTAAATGATTGTAATTATATGGAGATTGATTGAAACTAAAACTCCTATTCAGAGAATTAAATGATTGTAATTATATGGAGATTGATTGAAACTAAAACTCCTATTCTTAATTATGTTGTAGGCAAACTTTGAGATTTCTAGTGCAAGAAACTAGGTGATCATTGCCAAAAAAAATATGAGTTTTCCACTTGCTATCCTAAACATGACCCCTAATAATGGAATCCATGCCTCAACATGGAGAAAATCATTACCTTTCTTTTCTTTTCCCTTGGAATACATGTATCCACACATGTATCCAAGTTATGAAGTACTCCATCTACATATCTATGCACCGAAATACAAGGTCTCAACCATTAATTTGTCATGTCCTACTCCAGGTGGGTATACCCCAAAAACCACTGATTGGAACAACTTTGCCACCAATTGGAAGGCTTCTGTCAATTGAATGCTGACCATTGGTTGGAGTTTTCCTAGCCATCCATTTGCATCCTCAAAAGTTCTTCGGACAATGGATAGGATCACCCGAATTGTGTGATTTCTGGAGAAACACTTTTTCAACTTCAAATTTGGAACATTTTCCTAATCCACAATGGTCCCATTAGGTCAATGGTATGGATCACCCAAAAATGTTCCATGGATCACCAAACAATGTTTGAGACTTGTATGAACGGGCACATCTAGACCCGATAAATCCTCATTGTTTAGAAGAATTTGGACAGGGCAGATCATGCTTCACAGATTCTGCATGTTTTCACTTGCTAACAAAAACAAGCAGTATGTTTGATAATTCAAGAAATAACAAGACTTGTCAGTTAAAGATATTCTTCCATTCTAATTAGTGATTGTTGATGTAGGTTATACTCTGCATCTTTTCTGTTGCAAATTCCCTTTTAACCTTAGCAAGGGCATTCTCATTTGCGTTTGGTGGTTTACGTGCTGCAGTTCAGGTGCATACTAAGCTTCTGAACAAGCTTATCAATGCACCTGTAATATCTTTTGATCAAAATCCAAGTGGAAGGATACTTAACAGGTCAGAATAGGATATAGCATCTCAAAGCTTCATTCTCTTTTGCATGGTTTTGGTGAGCCCACATGAACCTCTCTACATGCACCTTATATGCCAACCTGGCACATGTAGCAGACATCCGAACCATGCAAACAGTGGGGCTCATTGTGTAGATGAACTGGCCCAAAAATAGGCCTTGTCAGCTCATCAGGTAACACATCTATGGATGAATCTTATCCACTGACAATTTTTTAAACCCATCCATTATGTTTGTAAATGTGTGGCCACCTTATGAGTTGATCTGCCCTTCTTAGCCATGTATCTGCACACACGTCCACCTGATGCATGGCCTGGACTTCCACATCGTGAAGTTTCCATGCATGTCCACATATAGAGATACATGTGGAAAGGTGCGCGTGGGCTTAGCAGAACTCCTGTATGGTGTATTTTTTTTATATATGAGTCTTTATTTTACAGGTTATCTTCAGATCTGTATACTATGGATGATTCTGTCCCATTTATTCTCAACATTCTCTTAGCAAATTTCTTTAGCCTCGTCGGCATTGCAATAGTTTTGTCATATGCACAGGTAAAACTAGAAGGCTTTTTGTTGTAACAATCCAAATATCTGATTGGACTGTTTTAGTTCTGTATGATCATATTTCTTAACACTACCTAGATAAAGTATGTTGTTCAGACATTTAATTGATATGTGCAGATTATGTTCTTGCTTTTATTATGACTGTTTTGGTATATCTACAAAAAATTGCAGGTATGTGTCTAATACAATTTCTTTCTGCTAATATTTATTCCTTAATGATGAGCATACTTGGGATGATGATAGTAAAAAACCAAATTATTTATTTTCAAGTTAATCTGTATGGTTTTATGATTATGTCCATTTTCCTAGTTTATTTCTAAGAAAGTAGGCGAAACTAGTATTTTTAAGAAAGCAGAATAGCAGTAGGCAAAAGAGAGCATGCATGTAGGTAATTTTCAAGAACTGTGCTAAAAATCATATAATTCTGTAGAGTTTTTATTTGCATATTCATCTGTCTATGGGTATGACGAAGAAAGGGCAAGTCATACTGGATTTGGTCCCCAGATGAGTCACGTTCTGAAACGCTACTTAAATCCATGCCCAGTGGGGTACATGGAGCCCACAAATAAATGATAATAAACATCTAGTCATTGTTTTTGCTGAAAATACTAATCATTTTCACAAATTATTGTGGTATTGAAATAAGCACACTGCTGATTTTGAATTTGGAGCATCACCACCAAGAAGCTAAACTGTTGTTTGGAATAATTCTGAGATATATTCAAGGTTTTTCTTTGTTTGAGCCTGTTTAAACTTGTGTGCCATGTGAGGAGTAACTGCCAAGTCCAGAATGGTAACAACTCTTCCAACAGAACATGGAAAAGTTATATGATAATCTAGATTGTACAAATAACTTAACCGATTGTGCTTTGAGCATAAAACAGAATTTCACCAGCCACATGAAATTAATCGTTTGATTTTGCCTTGGAATTTAAACCATTCACTGTTAACCATCCATTTGTTAACCATCAATCAAATGATGATTATCTTTGATTTATTAATGTGAATTTTGAAATGATAAATAGCCATGCATGAGTGCCACATTTGAGGAAGATGACTCACTAAACTACCATTTTCAAGATGTTTGTGAACTCTGACATGTATGATGACTCCTTTGATAGTTAACTACAATTTTAAGAAAATGGTGGTAACTCTTCCAACATACACATGTCACGGTTATATGACAATCCAGGCTGTCCAATTGCTTGCCCATTTGTGTTCGGAGCATAAAGTTACACAGGTAACCACATATCCAGGCCATCCTAATTGCTGGCCCAACTGATATTTCAATTTGGCCCTTTGGAATTTGAGCCAATCGCTATTTGACTTTTAACTGTCAAATGGATGGTTAGGATTGGTTGATTAGTGGGAATTTCGTCATATGGTCCATTCACTAGGCCCTGAACAAGCCTTCAATGCAGGAGGAACTATTCCTAAATCATTGAAATCTGTAAAAGAAACTGCGGTATCCATGCTTCAGCTTAAATCAGAAACAGCTGGGGCTGAAAATCAAAACAGAGATTTTCTTCATCATTGGTGTGGTGCTAAATGCAGCTGCCGAGGACCTTGCCATGCTCATTATAGGAAGGATCTTCCTGGGGTGTGGAGTTGGCTTCCCTAATCAGGTCTTTTTCTAGTTGCACTTCCAATTTATTCTTTATTTTATTTTAATTCAGTTCTGTTTAATCAACGAATCTGGCCATGCCTCGAGAACATTCCAAAAGTATGTAGAGCAAGCACATGAAATTCCTGGAAACTATTCTTTAGTGCATCAACATGGTGATTGGCACTGGCCTTATAGTTTGACTTTGTTAATGCTTGTGTTGGAATGAAGTGCCTTGAAATTTCATTTTTCTTTGGTTAGACGGTTCACCACAATGCTTACCATGAAGATCCTTATGCAAAGGAGTTTGGCATCAAAATCAGTGAGAAACTTGCTTCAGTTGAAGCATGCATTTTACCTGCACCTTGGGTAAGTAAATTGGTATTTTTTTAACAAATGTGGGATTTGGTTCATTGACTAGCTAATTTAACCACAGGAATTCCCTCCTGTGAGTGTTTTATAATTTTTCATCATTGCTTCTGGTTAGTTTTGCAGCTTAAATACCATGACACTGGTAGAGAAAAGGATTGCTTGCCCCAAGTTGGTCAATGGAATATGATGAACAAGGTATACTCCTTCAGAAGTTGAAACTCTCATTTTAACTGTGAATTAAATATGCATGTTGGTTCTAATCGATGGCTCCAAATTCTTAGGCTCCCTATTCTTGTTGCTGCAATTAGGAAAAAAAAAACTATAGCCCTGTCCTAGTTTCTGTTCATGTCTGAAATTGATAGAATAAAATCAAATGATACAAGAAAGATGTTATTCCTATAGATAAAAAAGAGAAACTATTATGAGGGAAAGGAAAATAAAGGATTCAGCATTTGACCTATTATTATGTTTAATTTTTTTTTTTTGTTTTAAAAGCAAATCTGTTCACGGCTTTCAGTAAGGAACTGTTTTTCATTCATGATATTGAAATATGTTTTTCTATGGCATATTGGGACATGGTCATTGTATTGCTTCTACAATTTGGATCCTCACATGAATTCTCTCTCAATTATTTCGTGTCACCTGTGCAGATCTAGATTGGACTTCTTGAGGTTAAATTTCTTATTAGTAATTGGTTTTCATGTTACATAAGATGCCTTGAAATGTTCTTACTGGAGCTTGATACTGATAGCATCAGCGACAGATATTTTGTCAAGGCAATTTAGGGAACTGTTTACCGCATTTACATTTGCTATTCCACGATAAATCTGCATGTAACTTGTTGCAAATTACCTTGTTGTAGTTGTTGTTGTTGTTCTTCTTCTTTTTCTTAGGTTTGGTGTTACTGGAATTATTTATTTCAAGTTTTGTGGAACTAATCATTATTGTTTAAAGTCAATGCATAAAATCGTGATCTTCATATAACTTGCTGCAAATTGTCTTGTTTATTTGTTTTCTTCTTTATTTCTTATGTCCAGTGTTACTGGGATTTATTTATTTCAAGTTTTGTAGAACTAATCATTCTTGTTTATGAAATCAAGGTTAGGTGGTTACTAACTTCGCTGTCAAATCGAGGTTTTGTCCATTAGGGATTTCAACTGTCTGTAACTTAGCGATACTGCCATTTCATATTTTTCTTAGAAAGCGTTGACCTTTTACATGGCATATGAACCCGAGGAAACCTTGGGACCGTGTCTTGTGCCCTTTCTTCCAGCCACACAATTATTTATTTTATTTTAATTTTCCCTTTGTATTTACAGATTTCCCAACTGAAGTTTGGAAGTAGTGAAACTTTTTTCTGAAAACAATTTCCTGACAACATTTGCAGGTTTGTTTTCCGGGCCAATTGCAACTATTCAAGTTCCAACTATCAACATTTGCAGGTTTGTTTTCTGGGTCAAGAACATTGCTCCAGGATTGCTTCTACAAAAATTTTAAATCCAGTACACTTCTTTTTTCTTTTATTTTTTAGAAGGATCTTTCCTTTGGGAGTTCCATTACTTGCTGCCCAAAACATCTACATTGAACACTTGACACGCCATCAACTCCCACGAAGCAAAATGTATTTTTTCTGTCTGCATTTTTTGTTTTGAGAATTGATGATTTATTTTTTTATTTTTATTTATTTTTTTCTGTTAAATATGATTTTCAAAAGTTAAGACAAAGATTTGTATATCTTTCATTTTCAAGTTTGAATTGTCCAAGTTTATGGAAAACTAATGAACTTTACAAAAGAATGACAGGACCCATGAATTCAGCTCTCTCTCTCTCTCTCTCTCTCTCTCTCTCTCTCTCTCTCCATATATTTCTCTATATTATACATAGACACATATATAATGGTATATGTTCAAATAAGATTGGTATTCAACTGCATGCAAGTGTCATGACTGCATATTTAACATTTGGGAATAAAGATATTAAATCCAGAGCTGAGAGATTTTTGAGCAGTATCACAAATTCAATTGAGACAGTTCTGAGGCGCAATGTGGAAGTCAGAATGGGACTTATATCAGATGGGGAAAATTCTATAAATAGGACAAAAGCAGTCAAGTCACCAGATTCTTTGGCAGTGGCACAGAAGCAGATGGAAATGATTGGGATGATGGGCAGGCACCGAAATGCAGATAATAGCAGATTAAGTACATCATATCAGGGCCCATGTAAAGAACAACTCAATCTGACCAGAAAAAGCTTTAATGATTATGAGTGTATGCTGCGAAGAACCCCAGTTTTGTGAGATTTGTTTATTTTAGAAAATTGAGAATGGGTTCTGATTGATCATGTGCAGGTTCGGGGGCTCCCTTGTGCCCACAATTTCCATGTGGAATGCATTGATGAGTGGCTCCGGCTAAATGTGAAGTGCCCCCGTTGGTGCTATTCCGTCTTCCCTAACCTCGACCTCAGCGCCCTCTCCAACCTTCACGCTGACTCTAGGTGTCCCTCTGCTAGTGTTTTGACAGCCACACGCTACGTGCATACGCAGCTAGCAAGCCAGAGCTACCTGTTGAGGTTGCAGGGCCTGCTACGCACAATCCGAATGGAGAATACTAGTGGAGGCAATGATGATGCTGGCTTGGAAGATGGACAGGCAGTGTTATGTCAGGGTCTGCCAAGCACGATGGGACCAATGATGACGGGCGCGGCCATGACATTGTATTATTTGTGGAACCTAATGTTATGTAACAGTTTGATAGAGTTTAACTTTAAATAGACTGTTGTTAACTGTTTTGTTGGTATTGTGGCTTTCATGATTGATTGTTTCATGAGTGGATTGAATGAATGGATTTGTAGTTTAAATAAATATTTTTTAAAAAATAAACATTTTTAGCTTCAATTTGTAACTGAGGATTGGATTTAGCCTCGGTTGTTGAGAACTGAGGTTAAAAATAGATTTAGCTTCAATTGGAGGCAAATGAGGCTAAAATTTAGATTTAGTCTCAGTTGCAAACAATGGAGGCTAAAATTTGGATTTAGCCTCATTTCGAAAAAACTGAAGCGAAAAAGGTTCTTTTAGCTTCACTTGAAGAACCGAGGCTATAAAAGTCAATTTAGCCTCGGTTGCTAAAACTGAGGCTAAAGCCTTTAGCCACGGGGGTTTCAACCTCGGTTTGGATAACTGAGGCAAAACTGAGCCTTTAGCCAAGGGGGTTTCAACCTCGGTTTGGATAACTAAGGCAAAACTGAGGCTAAACGTTTTAGCTTCACTTTTTAACCTTTTTAGCCTCGGTTTTGAATTGAGGTTAAAGCCCCCTTTTCTTGTACTGATTAAAAAAATTTGGGGGACCATAAAAGTTTTGGATCAAGCTGATCTTTTTTTTTTTCCCTTCATCTGGGCCTAAATGACCAAATCAAAATATTGGATGTCAAATAAACAGTACAGTGGGCTGAAGAACTCTTAACAAGGAGATCTAATTGATAAACCTTTCTTTAGGACTTGCCCATTGAACTCCGAATACATCAATCTTGAGTTAGATATCGTGCTCAATCATTTTCCCACTAGCTCTATGCCTCTACCATGTTGTGGAACTCGAAGTTGAGGGAATTCTATCCTAAGCATCCCACCCCTGGCTTGGAAGACAAAAACCAATTAGAGAGACATAATGTTGACTCGACTCGATGCGGTTCATTTGCTAGCTGTGACAACAGTAGCTCCCTGTTTACCTGTAAGTGGTTGCAAGGATTTGAGCTCTGGTGGTTGTGTGAGGAAAAAGCCATTAGAATGTGGGAACAAAGATGGGTTCCTGAAGCTGGCAGGGGTGAAATTGCCTGATTTTTCTATATCGGCGGGAAATGTTAGTGTAAGAGATTGTGAGCTGGGATGCCTTAGAAATTATTCTTGTACAGCTTATGCTTATACTAATGTGAGCTGGGTATCCCGAAAATGTCTGATTTAGGTTGGGGATTTGATTGATCTTGTGGAGAATAAAGAAGGCACCGTCAATCTCTACCTACGTCTTGCCGGTTCTGAGCTTGGTATGTTTGTCTCTCTAATTTTAATTTCTTGGTTGGATAATAGGATACAATTTGTCATAGCGGCATAAGCAGTGGACAGTTGGATGGAGCAGTCAATCCAATTGGGTGCTATTTTGGTTGGACCATGATGCCAAAATCATGCTTTGATCTTGACCGTTGTCTTTTTTTCTTTCTTTTCGCCATCTGTTTGAATACAAACAACAGATTTGTGATCCATGTTAGGGCTAGATTTGACATATAGGCCTGTTAACTCATCTGGGCCAAAAATAATATTGGTTATTATTTTTGTGTATTCTGTAGGGTGAAGTGGATTGTCCATTCTACCTCAAGATTGGCGGGTGAGATTCATGTCTGCAGGAATTATTTTGGTCACCTGCCTAAATGACGGTTTTGGTGTAGTGAACTCACCAAAATACCATCACTGGCCCACTTAAAATTAGTTCATCAATCTCCTTCTTCAAAAGGGTGTTGAGCCAATTAGCTCCCCCACCACTATTGATTCTGTGGGTGCATAAAAATCACTTAATGATCTCGTTCTTCGATGGGGTGTTGGGCCTGAGAACTCATCATCACTACTTTCTTCTTCTTCATACGATATGACACAGGGAAGGACCTGAGGTCAAGCACCATCTTCCTTAAGAGGATAACAATTCGGAATCCACGGAACTTCTTTGGACTTCTTACAGAGACTTTTCGAATCCACGAGGAAAGAAAGCAAGAAAATATAAATAAATTCTAATAAATTCCAAATTGATTGATGAATGAATAAAAACAAGTTCACAACCCTTAAATAGGGATACGAAGAGAGAAATCAAAATCAAACTACAACTAAAACTCTTAGAATTCACGACTTACTATAAATAATAAGCTTACTATTTATAAAGGTGCAACTCTAGTAAAAACGGAATAAAAATAGGGAAATGACTGTTGATATGGCAGTATTTCGCAAATTTGGCTTGGGTAACCTGGCATAGCAGGGTTGGTTGGCTAAAGTAGCTCGTATCATTCCGGATTGCGAGATACGCTTGATTTAAGGTCTGGCGGTCTGGATCGCTTCTGTCACCGACTGGACCTCTTCAGATGAACGCCTTTGATTGATCCAATTCCTATAGACCCTGGTGGGCCCAAGATAGATGCATCAACACTGACTCTTCTTAGATCATCAGCTCTGATATTAGCGGCAACTTTCGAATCTCTAGCTGTAGGATATCCGTCCCACCAATGGACTCTTTTACACTGCGGTCGGTCCACAGATACGGGACAGTTTTCTCGGCTTTCAGATGTGTTATTGACCACCTGCGAGCAATGATCTTCGCCTATTATCTCATCTGCATACGCCCTCCAACCTTCTCTGACCTCTTGCACCAGTTGACCATTAGAATGCTGATGTAATGACCGTTGAAGGAGTTTTTCTATGGAGAGGTAGTTCCTCTTCCTCAGAAGACGAAGGAGTAGACGAATTTCAGGCTTCTGTGGCATCACCTCTGGTGGAAATAGGGGTACAACATATACGATCTGTATCATCCTAAAGAAAATAATAACCGGGAGAAAGAGGATGGCCAAGGCGAAGATCATGATATATGATGGATTGTAATCTGTTTTCTGATTATGCTGATGTAATGACCGTTGACGGAGTTTTTCTATGGAGAGGTAGTTCCTCTTCCTCAGAAGAGTAGACGAATTTCAGGCTTCTGTGGCGTCACCTGTATCATCCTAAAGAAAATGATAACCAGGAGAAGGAGGACGACCATAATGTAGACGGTGGTCTCGACGACACATAGTAGGAGGCTGTGGGCCAAGGCCAAGATCATGATATATGATGGATTGTTATCTGTTTTCTGATTATTGGGCCTCATCTTGAAAATAAAAACTGAAAGAAAAGAAGGTAAAAGGAAAGATTAGAGAGAGATTAAAGAGAGATGAAAAGAAGAAGAAGAGGAGAAAATTACCTTGTCTTGCTAGAGATGGTAAGAGGGAGGAGAGAGCTTTAGAGAGAAGTAAGGAGATTGATCTTTTGAATGAGAAAAAGAAAGGGAATGGCGCATTTGACTGATGAGGTAGATGTTCGAAACGCATCTCGGTGGGGCCCACACAACTCGATCGCATGGGATGGAGCCGTGAGCTCGAGCGCATGATACCTTTTCCCATATATATATATATATATATATATATATAGAGAGAGAGAGAGAGAGAGAGAGAGAGAGAGAGACTAAAGGTCTTCTAGGAACCATACCAAGTGGAATTTATGCATAATATGAGAAGAGCTGCATTAAGAGGTAGAGTATTAAAAAAACTCTCCTACCTTACGGAGAGACGCATGGAATTGTAAGCAGAGTTCAAGTAAAAGCCTTTATTTGGAAGATCATGTGCAAGAATTCTGTGTGGGCTTATTATGATATTTTGTTATATTTTGTTTTAAAATATTATTAAAATTTGAATTTTTAAATTTTCGGTATTTTCCCTCCATATTTGAAAAGTTGAGGTACTTTTGAGTTGTGAGTTTTGTCCCACATCGGATTTGATAAAGTAAACTATCTTATATATAAGATAGTATTTTTGCTTAGGGATTGAGCCCCTTTCAGGGGACATGTAAATTTGGTCCTATAGGGGGGCTATGCCAATAGCTCTAATCTATGCCAGTGACTATACACGCGCACGTGCGTCGAGCCGAGTCCGTGTGCGTGTGCGTGACGCGACGGGACGGGACGGGCTGGGCTGGGCGCGGGCGCGGGTGCGGTGTAAGTGTACTCACATGGGTGTGTGTGTGTATGGGTACTCACAGGACTTTATGTGCAAGAGTGTACTCGCACTTGCGCCTTTTTTGTTTTAAACCAGAGAGATGCATCCCTTCCGGTTGGTCGCCCCTGTTGGGTTTAAACCCAACGGACTTAACCTTTTGTAAAGGGTGCTTATGCACCACCTCAGAGTCTATATAAAGACTTCCGATTCCAGTTTCAAAACACACGAAAATACTCTTTCTTTTAAAACTCTCTCTGATACGGTTTTTAACATTATTACTGAGTTAATTGCTGAGTCAACTCAACACTTTCGAATTAAATTGCAAACCAATAGGCTGTAAATGGGTGTTTAGAAAGAAACTAAAACCAGATGGAACTATTGATAAGTTTAAAGCTAGGTTGGTAGCGAAAGACTTTAAACAAAAGGAAGGAATAGAGTTCTTTAATACATATTCCCCTGTAACTAGGATTACAACTATTAGAGTCTTAATAGCGATAGCCTCTATATATAAACTAGTGGTACACCAAATGGATGTTAAGACGGCTTTCCTAAATGGAGACTTAGAAGAAGAAATATATATGGAGCAACCTGAGGGTTATAAAATATCAGGTAAAGAAAATAAAGTATGTAGACTAATTAAATCACTATATGATTTAAAACAGGCTTGTAAACAATGACATGAAAAATTTGATGGTGTTTTAAAATCAAATGGTTATCATATAAATGATGTAGATAGATGTGTATATAGTAAAATTTCTGAAAATGATTATGTTATTATATGTCTTTATGTTGATGACATCCTTATTTTTGGAACTAATATTAAATTAGTTAATGCAACTAAGAAATTCTTGTCATATAAGTTTGACATGAAAGACTTAGGAGAGGCTAGTATGATCTTGAGTATTGAAGTAACCAGGAAAAATGGTGTTATTATATTATCACAATCTCATTACATTAAGAAGATATTGAGTAAATTTAACCATTTTGACTGTTTACCTGTCAGTACTCCTTATAGTTATAGTGTGACTCTCATGAAGAATACAGAAAATAGTGTGTCTCAATTGGAATATTCCAGAATAATCGGTAGCCTCATGTATCTAACAAACTGCACTAGACCTGACATAGCTTTTGCAGTAGGAAAGCTAAGTAAATATACACATAACCCTGGAAAAGAGCATTAGAATGCCTTGTCTAGGATTTTACGATACCTAAAAGGCAGTATGGCCTATGGTTTACATTATAATGGTTATCCTGCTGTATTATAAGAATATAGTGATGCTAACTGGATCAGTGATTCGGATGAGACAAAATCCACTAGTGGATATGTCTTCACTTTGGGTGGAGGAGCAGTCTCTTGGAAGTCTACCAAGCAGACATGTATCGCTCGATCGACTATGGAATCTGAGTTTATTGCCTTAGAAAAGGCTAGATCAGAAGCCGAGTGGCTTAGAAATCTCTTAGCTGATATACCATTATGGGCAAAGCCTGTATCAGCCGTGTCTATTCATTGTGACTGTCAAGCAGTCATAGCGAAAGTAAAAAGTAAAATATATAATGAAAAAAGCAGGCATATTAGACTCAGACACAACATAGTGAAACACATGTTGCATGATGGAGTCATATCTATTGACTTTGTGAGGTCAGAAAAGAATCTAGCAGATCCTCTGACCAAAGGACTATCTAAAAAGTTAATCAATGATACATCGAAGGGAATGGGGCTAAGCCTAATATATGAGCTGCCAGTGTCGGCAACCCAACTTATACAAGTGGAGATCCCATGAGATAGGTTCAATGGGTAAACAACAAGACACGAGGTAGACGATTGCACTAAGTTGTTTGAGTCCCTTCTATGGTGTACAGTGCGAGCAGCAATGTAGAAGGATGAGTTTTTAAAACTCTTAATGGATCTATAGCCATATATTTTGTAAGACCCGTATCCTAGCCCGTACTGTCAATAGGCTTCCGCGGTCCTCCCGGTCGAATTTCGGCTACCCGCGAACTTTTATCAGCAGTTGCGCATGACCCCGAGTCGTATCCCGTATTTCAAAGTTAGCCCGACTCGAGACTTGTACCAGTGCGACCGCACCGTCGCCGCGGTTCCGACGCCACATCTCGCACAGTGAGGTGATACCCAGGCTAGGAGAAGTGGCCCGCGTTTAATTTGAGGAAAAATACCGCGCTTTGCAATTTCGATAGAACCTCTACGATATGTCCCATCAATCACATCAATCATAAGTCAAATACATCCCATCACAAGCCATCACTCACCCTTACCTCTCCTTACCCAAAGTCAATGAAACCCATGCTTAGCCCATTATTTTCTTACAAAAGTAAAAAAGAACTCATCCATTTCCACTCCATCACCACTCCTCTCTCTCTCTCTCTCTCTCTCTCTCTCTCTCTCATTTCTCACTATCCTAAGCAACTCTCAAGGAGAGGAAACGTCCAAGCTCTCCATGAGAAGATCCATTGTGGCCCACTCCATACCACCCTATCTCCCATCTCCACCGTTGAAGGAGCCCCATTGGAGTTCTGGAGTATTAGGAGGAATAAGGAAAGTGGGTGCTTCTCTCTATCCCTATCTTTATTTTCATTTTTATGTGATAATATAGCCATGTGTCCCACTTAAATGGACCCCATCCTAAAGTATGTAATTTTCTCAAACCATTTGGTAGGTGGGGCCCTCTTTAAAATGTTTTATATGGGACCGTCCAGCGTCGCGGGTACACACTAAGTATGAACTGGCAGTGGCGTGTTCTGATGGTAGCAGAAGAAATAAAATAAAATAAAATAAAATGCGTCAGCTTGATTTTAAACTTTTGAGTGGGCTATTCATGTAGGCCCCACCTTAATGTGTGAATATAATCTACACCGTCCATTCCATCTGCCACCTCATTTTAACTGTTTAGCCACAATTTGAAGTTAATCTAACTTTCTGGTGGGCTATATCTTAGTAAACAGTTATTTTCACTAATTAAATTTATTTAAAATTTTCTACTTGCCTAAAAATATTCAATATTAGACTTGATGTGTTGGTTATAGACTATAGTAACTATTGGGCAGAGTGAATTCTTCTGAAGTGGGCCCTACAGCAAAAAACCACAAGAAAGCATTTTCTTTTCAAAAAAAAAAATATATACCTGCCGACAGCCCTGCCGCTGACGTCCAGCGGACGTACAGCAGGCGCTGCCGCGTGGACGGTTGACCAGCGACCATGAATCTCAGCCGTAGGCCCCACCATGGTGTATGTTTAACATCCACACCGTTCATTGGGTGGGCAACTTCTTGAAGTGGGTCCTCTCCAAAAATCAGCCCAACTTGAAACTCAGGTGACCCACATCACAAGAATTAGTGTGGGATAGGTATTAGTGAAGTGAACTGACGCTGGAGTGTGCTATCCAGCTAACTCGTTTTTTATTTTCTTTTTCTTTTTTTTTTCCTTTTAAATATATTATACCATAGGTGGGCCATGTCTATGTGGGACCCACCATGATATCTGTATTGTATCCATACCGTCCAACGTCTAAGGACGCTGGACATCAGCCGTGTAGGTGGACTGACACTGGGGTGTACTCGCCTGCAACAACACAAAAAAATGTAAAAATAAAATAATAATATTTTATAGTATGAGGGGTGGCCTGCACGTGGGACCCACCCCTGCTCCTTTAACTGCATTGCGCAGCAGGCAGCTATGTTGCTGCCGTACGATAGCAGGGTCCTTGGACCATCTATGTCGTGGGCCACACCTCTTGCTTGTGACGTCTCCACCGTCCAAGGATGGTGGGACACACCAACCCCGTGAGGGGATACCCCTGTGCAGCTAACTGTCCAAGCCCTGGGCAGCCTGAACGTTGATATTATATATATGTATATATATATACCCCTGCTCCTCTAACTGCATTGCGCAGCAGGCAACTATGTTGTTGCCGTACGATAGCAGGGTCCTTGGACCCATCCATGTCGTCCATCTATTTAGGTGGGCCACACCTCTTGCTTGTGACGTCTTCACCGTTCAAGGATGGTGGGACCCACCACCCACGTGAGGGGATATCCCTGTGCAGCTAACTGTCCAAGCCCTGGGCAGCCTAGACGTTGATATTTTATATATATATATATATATATATATATATATATATATATATATATATATATATGGTGGTGGGCCCTACGTGGGTCCAACATCTGTCTTTTTAGTGCAGTCAGCCGCATGTACAATAGCTATATACCTGCTCCTTTGATGGTAGTAAGCCCGCAGGCCCCACATTGGTGTATGTATTTTTTTTACCGTCCATTGTTTAGACGGTGGGGCCTACCATGATGCATACATTGTATCCATACCGTTCAAACATTTTGAGATATCATTTTATGGCATGAGTGCAGGAATGAGTCAGATCTAAAGTTCAAGTGGACCCCATCATTTAAAATAGTGGACAACGGCCTGCACCGTACAAACTTCTAAAGGCCATAGCAGTCTCCACTCAAGCCTATATTTTTGGTTTTCCCTTCATCTATCACTATGTAACTTATGAATAGGTTGGATTTCAAATACATCACGGCGGGCCACACCGTGATGTGACTTGACCTGTGATCAGGTGGGCCATACCACAGAAATAGTGGAGGATTGAACATCTATCATTGAAACCCATTTGGGTCACAGAAGTTCTGGATCAATAGGGAATTGTTCTCCCTCTTAATCTAGGTCTTTATGACCTTATGATTAGATTGATTGGAAAATAAACTTCAGAGTGGGCCCTGTGAATTATTTGACCATGAAAATTATTATCTGCATTGTTATTTGTAGTATGGTCCGGATGATCTTTCGATATGATTCATTTTGTGATAATGTTCTAAAAGATCTCCATCTATAGATGAATCGTGTGGTTGGTTTGGGCCCATTCAGCTTGGCCCATTTGATTTGACACATATGATTCGACCCATTTGATTCGGCTCATTAGTGCGACCCATTAATGTGGCCCACTTGATGTATGTTGGCCCATGGTTTGAGACCCATGGTGATGTATTAGGGCTCATGGGTCGAGGCCCATTGCGATGTATTTGGGGCCCGTGGTTTCAGACCCACTGTGATGTGTATAGGGCCCATGGTTTGAGGCCCATATTGATGTATTTATGGCCCATTGTTGAGGCCCACCTTGGCATTTATAAGGCCCATTTGATGTATATGAGACCTATGTGTAGGGCCACACGCTGTGTAATGAGGCCCATGTGCAGAGCCCACCCATTGTATATATGAGGCCCTAAGAAGTGGCCCAATGTGATGCACATGTAGCCCTTGTACGAGGCCCATTGCGATGTATATTAGGCCTTTGTGTGAGGCCATGGGCCACTGCATGTTCGGCCTCATGTGGGCCACTCCTTGGAAACAATGTTGGTTAAATGTCTACATTGATGAGCCGTGATGGTTAAATGTCCATATTATAACCTTCCTTTAGGCCTGGATAGGCTCATTTTCATCATCCTCTAGTGGGTTACCCCAAACGAATGGGCCCCATTGGTATTGCTTAAACTATCATCGGCCATCCATCTATAAACCCCGTCTTGAGATCGATTATCGATTATGATTGTTGTGGTCGATTGACCAATTACCGATCGAGGCCGATTATCAAGACTGATTACCGATCGTGGTCGATTGTCGATTGACGTGGCCGATTGCCGATTCTGTTTGTCGTGGCCAATTGACCGACTACCGATAGAGGCTGATTATCGTGACCGATTACCGATCGTGACCGATTATCGATAGACGTAGCCGATTGTCGACTCTGCGTGTCGTGACCGATTGACCGATTACCGATCGAGGCCGATTATCGAGACTGATTACCGATCATGGCCGATTGTAGATTGACGTGACCAATTGCCGATTCTGTTTGTCGTGGCCGATTGACCGACTACCGATCGAGGCCGATTATCGTGATCGATTACCGATCGTGGCCGATTATCGATTGACGTGGCCGATTGCCGACTCTGCGTGTCGTGACCGATTGACCGATTACCTATCGAGGCCGATTATTGAGACTGATTACCGATCGTGGGCAATTGTCGATTGACGTGGCCGATTGCCGATTCTGCTTATCATGCCCGATTGACCGATTCTGATTATCGAGGCCGATTATCAGTCGATGCCAATTATCGTGGCCGATTGTCAATTCCGATTGTCGTGGCTGATCGCCGATTCTGATTGTCAAGGCCCAATGTGATGTATATGCGAGCTGTATTTGAGGCCCGTTGTGATGTGTATCCAACCCGTGTTTAAGGCCCAACGTGATGTATATGCGGCTTATGTGATGAGGCCCACTGTGATGCATTTGAGGGCTAGGCAATGGAACCCATTGTAATGTATGTTAGGCCCATGTGAAAGGTCCATTGTGATGTGTATTAAACTCTTGAGTGAGGCCCATGGTGTTGTATATTTGGCCCTTGTGTGAGGCCATGAGTCCACTATATGTTAGGCTTTATGTGGACCGTTCCTTGGGGGATAATGTTGGTTAAATGTCCATGTTGTCGATGTCGATTGTCAATGCCTGTTATTGATACCGATTATGAGTATGTGACTGCATAGTATCATGATACATGCTCATACGCATCATCTGCATGTCTGTTATGAGATATGATTGACCATCGCATATATCATAGTGTTGGTTGTAATGAGACTCCCTGATAGGTGGAGATTGTCTTACATGAGCGCACGATATGCGCATGATTGATGCATGACTGGATTACATGACTCATGCATCTTGCATTGCATTGTGTTGTACTGTACGCCCTAGCGACATTAGGGTTGTAGCCTGTCACGCCCCAAACTCGAAAACCGGACTCACAAAATTCCCAATCGCCGAATCCGGCGCCGACAGCCTCCGTAGAACCCCATTCTCGGCTCCTAGCTCCCATTCGCCAGGTTCCGATCCTGGGATGCTACGAGGAGGATTTTCAACATCAGTTTGATTCGTAATAAGCATAACCAAAGGCATAACCCACAAACAACAACCAAGCACTCCATTACATTTCCACTATGATCAAAAACTTTACAAGTACAATGAGCAAAAAAAGGGAAATACAATGGTAAAGAACAAAAACTCCAAAATGCTCTGCAACGTGCTCCTGTCTCAACGCTGCTGCGAACCAACGTCACCTGCACGCAACGGTCGTGCATAAGCTTACAGAAAGCTTAGAGGGTGGTGAAAGTGTGTGCGCAAGGTAGTAATATGAACATGCAATATTAGGGTAATGCGGAATATGCAGATGGAACTATGATATCATGAGCCGTACCAAGGCTTATGCGGTGCAAGACATGAATGGTATCGGCCATCCCAAGGCCATGCGATGTGCAATGCAACTCAAGCATACAGATCCTCATCTATGTCCACTCATCAATACAGCTCAAAATATGGAATATCACCGGGGTCTAGTACACTCTAAACCAGATTGCCGCCACATCGCGCGCAATAAGGTAAGTGGAAGAGACCACACTATCCGTCTGCCAATATCGGGCGCGACTCGTCGATAGCGGACCCATTCCTCGAGCTGGTCAAACTCAGCCTAGCATTGCCCCCTACACTCGGGCGGGTAAGGCCGCACCCCCTTCCAACCGACCACGACACAGTGGAGAGCGTAACCGTCTGGTAATCGGCACTCAACGCTCATCTACCCACTCGGTCTAGACGTTGGAGCAACCTCTTGGTACCATAAGGGTTTAGGGACTCTCACCCAGGGATATCTATAGTACCCCATGTAGAACAAGATTTCCGGTATCCAATCCTGCCAACCACGATGCGTCTGTGGAGGCTACGGCCCTGATGTCGCTAGGGCGTTCAATAATCATGTCACTCAGATGCGGAATGCATGAATCACGCTATCCAGTCATGCAACCAATCCTGCGCATATCGTGTGCTCCTGTAGGGCAACATCGCCTAACCGGGAGCCCATAAACAACCTGTCCGAAGGCATATGCTATGATCAATCAATCTTCATATCAAGCATACATATGATGCGTATGATCATGGGTCATGAAACTATACTAAACATGTTATAATAAAATGAATTATCTTACAATGCAGATGGGCCGGGACGGTCTATACACGATAAGTACGGCCCAGTAATGGGTCCTAAGGAGAGTCGTAATGTGGACATCCAACCAGCATTACACTCGCAATGTGGACGTCAAACCAACATTGCTTCCTAGGCACGATCTTTGTAAACGTCAGTACTTAGTCTGTAATGGATTTACACATTGCAATGGACCGTAGGTTATCCCCGTTGGATCTTACATATATATCAAATGGGCCTTATCTTATGGGCCTTTTAGTCATCAGATGGGCCATATAAATGGGCCACAACAATGGGTCTTATGTGCATTGCAATGGGTCAAAACCCATGGGCTTTGGATTGCATCAATTGGACCTAGTCACATGAGTCTAATATGTATCAAATGGACCACACCAATTGGGCCCCAAATGTATATCAAATGGGCCTCAACCCAGAGGCCTTATATGAGTCGAATGGGCCTAAATCCCTAGGCCTTAAACAATTCAAATGGGCCTAATCCATGAGCTTGCATGCATATCAAAGTAGGCCTATTCCCATGGACCCTTTTTTAATCAAATGGGTGTAGTCCCATGGGTCTTTCAATATAACAAATGGGTCCACTTCCATGGGCTTTAAGAATGCAACAAATGGGTCCAATCTTTATGGGCCTTGAAGTACATCAAATGGGCCTAGTCCCATGTATTTGAAACACATCAAGTGGGCCTAAACCCATAGGCCTTAAATAACACAAATGGGCCTATCCCATAAGCATTTCATAAATCAAATGGGCCTAGCCCATAGGCCTGTTTCAAAATCAAATGGGCCTAGCCCATAAGTGAGTGGTCCACCCAACTAACACCCCATGCTTTAAAATGATCTCACTAGGTGGATGGACGGTCTAGATGCACCACATGCATCAGGGTGGGTCCCACTGTCCAGTGGACAGTGCGGATATAACACATACATCACACAGGGCCCCACCGTCCGCTGGACGGTGGAGGCCACGCAACATCAGGTGGGAATCCACCGTCCACGGCTGTGGACGGTGCCTTAAAATAAATACATAAGTGTGGGTCCCATGTGGGGCCCACTCCGTAATATTAATTTGCCATCCAATCCACTCATAAGGTCACTCGGACCTGGATGAAGGGATAGCATAAATTTCAGCTTGATCCAAGACTTCTGTGGGGCCCAAAAACTTTTCAATAGTAGATGTTTATTCATACTGTTTCCTACGGTGTGGGCCACCTGAGTTTTGGATCAACCTGAAATTCGGAGGGAGCCCACCTGAGCAGGGGACCCACCCAATGAACGGGGTAGATAAAACATATACATCATGTGGGGCCCACGGCAGCAGCCGTGGGTGACTGCACGGCCGACCGTGCACGCAGCACCTGCTGCTGCCGTGCACGGTCAAGGCAGAGGCAATGCCTCATGCTTTGATTTTTATTTTTTTTTGAAAAAAGAGAAAATCTGAGGATTTTCATAGGTAGGGCCCACCATCAGGAAATCCAACCCGTCCATTGGCTTCACCGGCTCGATACCGACAAACAGAGTCCAAACTTGGGCTTAATTCGGTGCGTAGAAAAAATCTAGGGGACTTTAAACGGTGAAGATCACTATTTTCTAAGGTATGGCCCACCAGCAAGTCAGATCAGCTTCACATTTTTTTTTCAACGCCTAAACTGATATGAGTGAGAGGATGGACGGCTTGGATTGAACATATGTATCAAGGTGGGGCCTGCATAAGCCGGCCCACCAAAACCACCTCTTTCTTTGTTTTCTTTTGGGTAGGGACGTCCAGCGTCCCAGACGCTAGACGGTAAGCTTTTTTATTTTTTTTTTATTTTTTTTTAAGCACATGGTGGTGGGCCCTTTTGAAGTGGGCCACCACTAATGGATGATGGGGTTCAACATGCAAGGTGGGCCCCACTTGAAGGACTCTTAGACCCAATAAATACCTCAAGGTGAGGTCCATTCAAGTGGGCCACACAACCCCTTTTATAAAAATAAAATCAAATAAAAATAAAATAAAATAAGAGGAATGAAAGAGAGAGAGAGACATGGAGAGTAGGACACGGCTTGTGATGGAGGGACCTCGACATTATGGGCCCTCCCTTACATGAAATCATACAAAATAACGGATCCCTTTGATCATGGGACCATTAAAAATGTAAATCAACGGTGGAGATCCATCCCCCACCGATATGGACGGTCTAGATGACCCTTTCTAAATGAAATAAACATCATGATGGGGTCCATGGAGAATGGCCCCATCATGGAATGATCATGATGATCCGAGTAGGCCATCGGCCTTATTTTAGGGTCCCAAGTGAGATCCACACCATTGATCGGTGGGCCTCACTTGGTTCACCATAAAAACAAGTAAATCTACCCTATAGAGGCACCCACCGTCCGATCTTCTCGCTCCTAGGGGTTCCTTGGCACCTTGTCTTTAACTTCAATGGTTAAGATGAAGAATGGAGGGTTGAGATGGGAGATTTTGGGGTAGGAAGGTGGGCCACTTGGAGCTTAGGAGCTCTTGCAAATTCCATACGTATGGAGCTCCCTTTGCTTGGAATCTTGCAAATGAGAAAGAGAGAAAGAGAGAGAGTGATGTAAAGGGAGAGAGAGAGAGAGTGATGGATGGATAGGTGAGTGATGGTTGTGTAAGAAAAGCTTGACTTTTGAGGCTTTTGTGTAAGAGAGGTATGAGATGTGAAGACTTTTGTGGCTTTTTGTGTAAGAGAGGTATGGGATGTGAAGACTTTTGTGGTTGCTTGGGGAAATGGGTGAGAGTGATGTGTACTTGACATGTGATGGCTTGATGGGTGATTGATTGATGGGATTGATGTGATTGATGTGACACATCGTTGAGATTCCCTTGGTTTTCGCAACGCGCGGCATTTTCTCGCACCGAACGTTGGCCCATATCTCTTGATCAGGGTATCGCCTCGGCGCGCGAGTCGCGGTATCGGAACCGTAACGACGGCGCGGTCGCTATGGTATTGGTCTCGGGTTGAGTCGACTCGGGTTGTCGGCATATGATTCAGGATCGCGCGTCGATACTGGTTAAGGATCGAAAGTTGCCGAAATTCGACCGGTAAGACTGCGGAAGTGTACGGAAAGGTACGGACCAAGATAGGGGTCTTACATAGCCTCCATAAGCATTTCGTGGATGGCCAGATGGGATATTGGAAATCTGTTCTACATGGAGTGCTATAGATATTCCTGGGTGAAAGTCCCTAAACCCTCTTAGTTCTAGAGGTTGCTCCAACATTTAGACGGAGTGGGTAGATGAGCGTTGAGTGCCGATTACTAGATGACTGCGCTCTTCATTGTGTTGTGGTCGGTTGGAAGGGGGTGCGGCCTTACCTGCCCGAGAGGAGGGGGCAATGCTAGGCTGAGTCTGACCAGCTCGAGGAATGGGTCCGCTATCGATGAGTCGGGCCAGATATTGGCAGACGGATAGTGAGGTCTCTTCCACTCACCTTGTTGCGCGCGATGGGACGACAATGTGGTTTGGAGTGTAATAGACCCTGGTGATTTTTCAGAGAGGAACCGTACTGATATGTTGCCTTATTGGATAGGAGTTGCATACTCATTCATTCACTCACTATCCACTCGGGTTGGTGGTGCGCAACTGTAAGACCCGTATCTTAGTCCGTACCTTTCCGTAGACTTTCGCGGTCTTACCGGTCGAATTCCGGCAACCTTCGGCCCTTAAACAATATCGACGCGGGACCCTGATTCATGTGCCGACAACCCGAGTCGACTCAACCCGAGACCAATACCATAGCGACCGCGCCGTCGCTGCGGTTCCGATACCGCAACTCCCGCGCCAAGGCGATACCCTGATCAAGAGATGTGGGCCAACGTTCGGTGCGAGAAAACGCCGCGCGTTGCGAAACCCAAGGGAATCTCTACGATGTGTCACATCAATCACATCAATCCCATCAATCCATCACATGTCAAGTACACATCACTTTATTCCATTTTCCTAAGCAACCACAAAAGTCTTCATCACCCATACCTCTCTTACACAAAAAGCCACAAAAGTCTTCATCTCCCATACCTCTCTTACACAAAAGTCACAAAAGTCAATATTCTCTTACACAAACATCAATCACCACATCCATCCATCACTCACTCTCTCTCCCTTTACATCACTCTCTTTCTTTCTCTCTTTCTCATTTCAAAACTTCCAAGCAACAAAAATTCCAAGAGTCCCACGTATGGAATTTTTCCAAATTCCTAAGCTCCAAGTGGCCCACCTTCCTACCCCAAAATCTCCCATCTCAACCCTCCATTCTTCATCTTAACCATTGAAGTTGAAGCTAAGGTGCCAAGGAACCTTTAGGAGCAAGAAGATCGGATGGTGGGTGCCTCTATAGGGTAGATTTACTTGTTTTTATGGTGGACCAAGTGAGGCCCACCGATCCATGGTGTGGATCTCACTTGGGACCCTAAAATGTGGCCGATGGACCACTTGGATCATCATGATCGTTCCATGATGGGGCCATTCTCCATGGACCCCATCATGATGTTTAATTCATTGAAAAAGGGTCATCTAGACCGTCCATATCGGTGGGGAATGGATCTCCACCGTTGATTTACATTTTTGATGGTCTTATGTTCAACGGGATCCGTATATTGTATGATTCATTGCAAGGGAGGGCCCATAATGACGGGGTCCCTCCATCACAAGCCGTGTCCCACTCTCCATGTCTCTCTCTCTCTCTCTTTTATTGCTTTTATTTTATTTTATTTTATTTTATTTTATTTTTTTATGCTATAGGATGGTGGCCCACTTGAATGGATCCCACCTTGATATAATTATTTTTATTCAAGTGGGGCCCACCTTAAACGTTAAACCCATGTCACCCATCATGTGGTGGCCCACTTCATTAGGGCCCACCATTTTCAAAAAAAGAAAAAAATCAAAACCGTCCAGCGTCTGGGACGCTGGACGTTTCAATGAAAGAAGAAAAGAGGGTTTTTGGTGGCCCACTTGCATAGGCCCCACCCTGATGTATTACTCTAATCCAAGCCGTTCATTCCTTTCACCATCTCATTTTAGGCGTTGAGCTAGAAAATGAGATTGAACGGAGCATCTGGTGGGCCATAGCGTCAAAGATCTCACCCTCACCATTCAAACGTCCTTTTCGTATTTTATTTCACTTCCGTAGCATTTTAAAATTTGAACTCTAGACTCATTTGGACGGCCTCGAGCCGCTGATTGCAATGGCTGGGGTGGATTTCTAGGTAGCGGGCCCCATGCAGGGGTTTTGGTAGAAAAACAGAATTTAGGAGAGAGAGGAGGAGGCATGCCTCCTCACTGACGGTGGCAGTACGCTACACGGGCGGGCGTCCAGCAGGCCGCCCACGACTCCACTTGTGGGCCCCACCATGATGTATATTCGTCATCCAACCCGTTAATATGGTGGGCCACCCCCTGAGGTGGGCCCCCTCCAAAAATGAGCTTCATCCAACACTCAGGTGGCCCACTCTGCAGGAAACAGTGGGATTAGATTTCTGCCATTAGAACCCTTTCATGGGCCACGGAAGCTTCGGATTAAGATGAAATTTGTGTCTTGCCTTCACCAGGATCTGTGTGATCTTGTCCACAGGTTGGACGGCAATAAACATTCGGTGGAACCCATGTGTGGGGCCCAACCTGGACGTTTTTCATATATTATATATATTATTATATTATATATGTAATGTGTACTAATATATATATATATATATGCTATGGTGGTGGGCCCTACGTGGGACCCACCTCTGTTGTGTCAGGGAGGAATAGGAAAAGAAAAGAAAGAAAAAGGTGAGAAGGGCCACGTGCTCTCTCTCTCTCTCTACCTCTCTCAAAATCTCTCTATCTCGGATACGTTCAGGGAGTTGTGGGTCCCACCTTGTGGCACGTGTGATTTAATGATGGGACCAACCCCACATGTGGGATTGTGTATGTGTGTACGTGTATATATATAATATTATATTATATGTAGTATTGTATATATATACCATATATAGTTTATATATTATATTACATATAATATACATGATGGTGGGCCTTCATGTGGGCCCCCACCTTGATGTATGGGTTGCATCCAATCCATCCATCCATTTGGACAGCCCATTTTATGACATGGACATAAAGAATGAGCCAGATCCATAGTCCAAGTGGACCCCACCTTGGCATGTTATGAGGCCTATCTTAAATATATCTGTGGTAGTCCATTGGGGCCCACTTTGAGGTGGATGTAAGGCCCAGGTTACGAGGCCATTCGATGTACTTATGGCCCATGGATGAGGCCCACTTTGTTATATCTGTAAGGCCCATGGGTCGAGGCCCATTGGATGTATTAGGGGCCCATGGGTTAAGACCCACTGTGATGCATTAGGGCCTATGGGCTGAGGCCTATTTGATGTATTCAAGGCCTAACGGGTTATGGCCCATTGCAATGTACATAAGGTCCATTGGTGCGGCCCATTGATGTGGCCTACTTGATGAACATAAGGCCTATATGATATGGCCTATTTGACGTATTTAAGGCCCAATGGGGTGTACCTAAGGTCCATTGTAATGTGTGATCCCAACACGGATTATGTAATGATATTCACGACAATCGTGCCTTGGGAGCAATGTTGGTTTGACGTCCACATTGCAAGTGTAATGTTGGTTGGATGTCCACATTACGACTCTCCTTAGGACCCATTGTTAGGCCCGTACTTGTTGTACATAGGCCATCTAGGCCCATCTGCTTTGTAAGGATAATGCATTACTTTATAACATGTTTAGTATAGTTTCATGACTCATGATCATACGCATCATATGTATGCTTGATATGAGAGGTGACTGATCATAGCATATGCATTCGGGCAGGTTGTTTATGGGCTCCGGTTAGGCAGTATTGTCCTACATGAGCGCACGATATGCGCATGAATTGTTGCATAACTGGATTGCGTGAATCATGCATTTCGTATTTGTGTGACATGGTTATTGTACGCCCTAGCGACATCAGGGCCGTAGCCTCCACAGACACATCGTGGTTGGCAGGATTGGATACCGAAAATCATGTTCTACATGGGGTACTATAGATATCCCTGGGTGAAAGTCCCTAAACCCTTATGGTACCAAGAGGTTGCTCCAACGTCTAGACCGAATGGGTAGATGAGCGTTGAGTGCCGATTACCAGACGGTTACGCTCTCCACTGTGTTGTGGTCGGTTGGAAGGGGGTGCGGCCTTACCCGCCCGAGAGTAGGGGGCAATGCTAGGCTGAGTTTGACCAGCTCGAGGAATGGGTCCGCTATCGACGAGTCGCGCCTGATATTGGCAGACGGATAGTGTGGTCTCTTCCACTTACCTTATTGTGCGCGATGTGGCGGCAATCTGGTTTAGAGTGTACTAGACCCCGGTGATATCCCATATTTAAGCCGTATTGATGTGTGGACATAGATGAGGATCTGTATGCTTGAGTTGCATTGCACATCGCATGGCCTTGGGATGGCCGATACCATTCATGTCTCGCATTGCATAGCCTTGGTACGGCTCATGGTATTATGGTTCTATCTGCATGTTCCGCATTACTCTGACATTGCATGTTCATATTACTACCTTGCGCACACACTTTCACCACCCTCTAAGCTTTCTGTAAGCTTATGCACCACCGTTGCGTGCAGGTGACGTTGGTTCGCAGCAGCGCTGAGGCAGGAGCATGTTGCAGAGCATTTTGGAGTTTTTGTTCTTTATCGTTGTATTTCCCTTTATACTCATTGTACTTGTAAAGTTTTTTATCATAGTGGAAATGTAATGGAGTTCTTGGTTGTTGTTTGTGGGTTATGCCTTTGGTTATGCTTATTACGAGTCAAACTGATATTTAAAATCCTCCTCGTAGCATCCCAGGATCGGAACCTGATGAATGGGAGTTAGGAGCCGAGAATGGGGTTCTACGGAGGCTGTCGGGGCCAGATTCGGCGATCGGAAATTCTGTGAGCTCGGTTTTTGAGTTTGGGGCGTGACAGCAACTAATTATTGTGTACCTTCGTTATGACAAGAATTTCGGTTGGGCGCGCGACTAACCTGAGATCAGGAGCTTACCACGTTGAGTCTGACTATCCAAATTTAGGTATGGGACTGATTTGGATAGAAGTCCCTTGTGGTGGACCCCGTAGCCTGCGATACTACGTAATATCATCCCGACTTCACACTCCAGCATGGTCATTTCATTCGCATCGCATATTGCATTACATCCGCAGGCATATGACATTTTGGGTTGCTATATTTCTGCACTTATATGGCCTAGACAGACTTAGCAGGATTTGTATATTGCATTACATCCTCGGCATCTGATATTTGACTCTTTATGACTCCTTAGTGCATAGCCGTTTTATATTGCGTATTCTGATATTGATTGACTTATGAACTTATTCATACTTCCGTTTACTCTGTCATTGTATGATTTATGATCTTGTCAGTATTTCTGTTTATTTCGATAATGTACGATTTATGAATTACCAGTAATTTCGGCATTGTATGATAATGGTACTGTATTGAATACTTGACACTTACTTTGTGCACACACTTACACTACCCTCTAAGCTTTCTATAAGCTTATGCACGATAGATGCGTGCAGGTGATGTTAGGCTGCAGTAGTGTTGAGCTTGGAGCGTGCGGTGGTCTTCTGGAGCTTGATTCTCTATTTATGTATTTTCCTTTCAGTATTGTATTCAAATGATTATATTAGTGGATACGTGATGACGATGTTGCCGTTGTGAATTGGGTAATCTTGTGGTTATGCTTATTACTAGTTAAATGTACATTTAAAAAAAAAAAAAATCTTCCTTTTAGGATCTCAGGATTGAAATCTGGCATATGAATGCTAGGAGCCGAGAATGGGGTACTACGAAGGCTGTTGGCACCGGATTCGACGATCGGGATTACTGTGAATCCAATTTTCGGATTTGGGGCATGACATATTTGGTGGTGTATACAGTTGTTGCATACACTTGATGAAATTCACCTATATGGGTGTGAAGGTGGAGGCCGCTTCCTATGAGAATCTAAGCGAATTCTCTAGAGCACTCATGAAATCCAGGTAATGGTGTATGACCGAAACACACCGAACCGCAGTATCACTTGCACAGAAAGAGTTATGTGAGTGACATGTACTTACGATCTACATTAAAAGGATTCATGTTCAAGACTATGGTGTCACCTGATTCCTGTAGACCTATTTTGCTTACTCTAATATCGGTTCAAGTCTATGGTGACACCGGCACCATTGCACAACTATTACGTTTTAATCCGAAAGAGTTTTATTTTAAAACATGTGGGGGATTGTTATATTTTATTTTAAAATATTATTAAAATTTGAATTTTCAAATTTTTGATATTTTCCCTCCACATTTGAAAAGTTGAGGTACTTTTGAGTTGTGGGTTTTGTCCCACATCGGATTCGATAAAGTAAACTATCTTGTATATAAGATAGTATTTTTGCTTAGGGCTTGAGCCCCTTTCAGGGGACATGTGAATTTGATCCTGGGGGGGGGGGGGGGGCTATGCTAATAGCTCTAATCTATGTCAGTGACCACACACATGCGAGCGCCCCGAGTCGAGTCCGTGTGCATGTGCGTGTGCGCGACACGACGCGACGGGATGGGATGGGATGGGCTGGGCTGGGCGCGGGCGCGGGTGCGGGTGCGGGTGTGGTGTAAGTGTACTCGCGTGGGTGTATGTGTATGGGTACTCGCAGGACTTTATGTGCGAGAGTGTACT
Source organism: Magnolia kwangsiensis (assembly GCA_037074715.1). Lineage (NCBI taxonomy): Eukaryota > Viridiplantae > Streptophyta > Magnoliopsida > Magnoliales > Magnoliaceae > Magnolia > Magnolia kwangsiensis. The sequence continues at coordinate 112,973,107 of CM073582.1, read as the reverse complement.
CGCACTTGCGCCTTTTCGTTTTAAACCAGAGAGATGCATCCCTTCCGGTTGGTCGCCCCTGTTGGGTTTAAACCCAACGAACCTAACATTTTATAAAGGGTTTCAAAACATACAAAAATACTCTCTCTTATAAAACTTTCTCTGGTACGGTTTTTAACATTATTACTGAGTTAATCGCTGAGTCGACTCAGCACTTTCGGATTAAACTGCAAGTGGTTCGAGCCCGTGTACAGTGAGTGTACCGCTGGGACCTAGTCGTTGTATCCTGAAGGTCGATTGCTCTGGAAACCTGTTGCACTTGGGACGCTGTCCAAGGGGAGCAAATTCGATTTCAAGCCGAGTGACTCAGTCACGCCTCGACTCAATTCAAAAAGTTTTTCTTTCTCATAATTTTTTTTTCTTTTTTGGTTTTCGATTTTAATAGTCTATTTAATTCAACCAAATTTTCTAACATATTTGTCATAAATCCAACCTGTTCATCTGTTTTTTGAAATCATTATAAGACATGCAACCAAAACTGAGGAGGATCCAAAGATTAAATGGGCTTACAAAAGTTTTGTATCGGTTTATGTTCCCGGTGTTTTCAATTTATCTAAGTGAAATGACCTTATAATGGAATACATGTTCAGGCAAGTATCTATTTTCTCTTATACCTTATGAAAACCTCGGAGAATTAAATGATTGTAATTATATGGAGATTGATTGAAACTAAAACTCCTATTCTTAATTATGTTGTAGGCAAACTGTGAGATTTCTAGTGCAAGAAACTAGGTGATCATTGTCAAAAAAATATGAGTTTTCCACTTGCTATCCTAAACATGACCCCTAATAATGGAATCCATGCCTCAACATGGAAAAAATCATTACCTTTCTTTTCTTTTCCCTTGGAATACATGTATCCAAGTTATGAAGCACTCCATCTACATATCTATGCACCGAAATACAAGGTCTCAACCATTAGTTTGTCATGTCCTACTCCAGGTGGGTATACCCCAAAAACCACTGATTGGAACAACTTTGCCACCAATTGGAAGGCTTCTGTCAATTGAATGTTGACCATTGGTTGGAGTTTTCCTAGCTATCCATTTGCATCCTCAAAAGTTCTCAGGACAAAAGTTCTCAGGACAATGGATAGGATCACCCGAATTGTGTGATTTCTGGAGAAACACTTTTTCAACTTCAAATTTGGAACATTTTCCTAATCCACAATGGGCCCATTAGGTCAATGGTATGGATCACCCAAAAATGTTCCAAGGATCACCAAACAATGTTTGAGACTTGTATGAACGGGCACATCTAGACCCGATAAATCCTCATTGTTTAGAAGAATTTGAACAGGGCAGATCATGCTTAACAGATTCTGCATGTTTTCACTTGCTAACAAAAAGAAGCAGTATGTTTGATAATTCAAGAAATAACAAGACTTGTCAGTTAAAGATATACTTCCATTCTAATTAGTGATTGTTGATGTAGGTTATACTCTGCATCTTTTCTGTTGCAAATTCCCTTTTAACCCAGCAATGGCATTCTCATTTGCGTTTGGTGGTTTACGTGCTGCAGTTCAGGTGCATACTAAGCTTCTGAACAAGCTTATCAATGCACCTGTAATATCTTTTGATCAAAATCCAAGTGGAAGGATACTTAAAAGGTCAGAATAGGATACAGCATCTCAAAGCTTCATTCTCTTTTGCATGGTTTTGGTGAGCCCACATGAACCTCTCTACATGCAGCTTACATGCCAACCTGGCACATGTAGCAGACATCCGAACCATGCAAACAGTGGGGCTCATTGTGTAGATGAACTGGCCCAAAAATAGGCCTTGTCAGCTCATCAGATAACACATTTATGGATGAATCTTATCCACTGACAATTTTTTAAACCCATCCATTATGTTTGTAAATGTGTGGCCTCCTTATGAGTTGATCTGCCCTTCTTAGCCATGTATCTGCACACACGTCCACCTGATGCGTGGCCTGGACTTCCACATCGTGAAGTTGCCATGCATGTCCACATATAGAGATACATGTGGAAAGGTGCGCGTGGGCTTAGCAGAACTCCTGTATGGTGTATTTTTTTATATATTAGTCTTTATTTTACAGGTTATCTTCAGATCTGTATACTATGGATGATTCTGTCCCATTTATTCTCAACATTCTCTTAGCAAATTTCTTTAGCCTTGTCGGCATTGCAATAGTTTTGTCATATGCACAGGTAAAACTAGAAGGCTTTTTGTTGTAACAATCCAAATATCTGATTGGACTGTTTTAGTTCTGTATGATCATATTTCTTAACACTACCTAGATAAAGTATGTTGTTCAGACATTTAATTGATATGTGCAGATTCTGTTCTTGCTTTTATTATGACTGTTTTGGTATATCTATAAAAAATTGCAGGTATGTGTCTAATACAATTTCTTTCTGCTAATATTTATTCCTTAATGATGAGCATACTTGGGATGATGATAGTAAAAAACCAAATTATTTATTTTCAAATTAATCTGTATGGTTTTATGATTATGTCCATTTTCCTAGTTTATTTCTAAGAAAGTAGGCGAAACTAGTATTTTTAAGAAAGCAAAATAGCTGTAGGCAAAAGAGAGCATGCATGTAGGTAATTTTCAAGAACTGTGCTAAAAATCATATAATTCTGTAGAGTTTTTATTTGCACATATTTATCTGTCTATGGGTATGACGAAGAAAGGGCAAGTCATACTGGATTTGGTCCCCAGATGAGTCACGTTCTGAAACGCTACTTAAATCCATTCCAGTGGGGTACATGGAGCCCACCAATAAATGATAATAAACATCTAGTCATTGTTTTTGCTGAAAATACTAATCATTTTCACAAATTATTGTGGTATTGAAATAAGCACACTGCTGATTTTGAATTTGGAGCATCACCACCAAGAAGCTAAACTGTTGTTTGGAATAATTCTGAGATATATTCAAGGTTTTTCTTTGTTTGAGCCTGTTTAAACTTGTGTGCCATGTGAGGAGTAACTGCCAAGTCCAGAATGGTAACAACTCTTCCAACAGAACATGGAAAAGTTATATGATAATCTAGATTGTACAAATAACTTAACCGATTGTGCTTTGAGCATAAAACAGAATTTCACCAGCCACATGAAATTAATCATTTGATTTTGCCTTGGAATTTAAACCATTCACTGTTAACCGTCAATCAAATGATGATTATCTTTGGTTTATTAATGTGAATTTTGAAATGATAAATAGCCATGCATGAGTGCCACATTTGAGGAAGATGACTCACTAAACTACCATTTTCAAGATGTTTGTGAACTCTGACATGTATGATGACTCCTTTGATAGTTAACTACAATTTTAAGAAAATGGTGGTAACTCTTCCAACATACACATGTCACGGTTATATGACAATCCAGGCTGTCCAATTGCTTGCCCATTTGTGTTCGGAGCATAAAGTTACACAGGTAACCACATATCCAGGCCATCCTAATTGCTGGCCCAACTGATATTTCAATTTGGCCCTTTGGAATTTGAGCCAATCGCTATTTGACTTTTAACTGTCAAATGGATGGTTAGGATTGGTTGATTAGTGGGAATTTCGTCATATGGTCCATTCACTAGGCCCTGAACAAGCCTTCAATGCAGGGGGAACTATTCCTAAATCATTGAAATCTGTAAAAGAAACTGCGGTATCCATGCTTCAGCTTAAATCAGAAACAGCTGGGGCTGAAAATCAAAACAGGGATTTTCTTCATCATTGGTGTGGTGCTAAATGCAGCTGCCGAGGACCTTGCCATGCTCATTATAGGAAGGATCTTCCTGCGGTGTGGAGTCGGCTTCCCTAATCAGGTCTTTTTCTAATTGCACTTCCAATTTATTCTTTATTTTATTTTAATTCAGTTCTGTTTAATCAACGAATCTGGCCATGCCTCGAGAACATTCCAAAAGTATGTAGAGCAAGCACATGAAATTCCTGGAAACTATTCTTTAGTGCATCAACATGGTGATTGGCACTGGCCTTATAGTTTGACTTTGTTAATCCTTGTGTTGGAATGAAGTGCCTTGAAATTTCATTTTTCTTTGGTTAGACGGTTCACCACAATGCTTACCATGAAGATCCTTATGCAAAGGAGTTTGGCATCAAAATCAGCGAGAAACTTGCTTCAGTTGAAGCATGCATTTTACCTGCACCTTGGGTAAGTAAATTGGTATTTTGTTAACAAATGTGGGATTTGGTTCATTGACTAGCTAATTTAACCACAGGAATTCCCTCCTGTGAGTGCTTTATAATTTTTCATCATTGCTTCTGGTTAGTTTTGCAGCTTAAATACCATGACACTGGTAGAGAAAAGGATTGCTTGCCCCAAGTTGGTCAATGGAATATGATGAGCAAGGTATACTCCTTCAGAAGTTGAAACTCTCATTTTAACTGTGAATTAAATATGCATGTTGGTTCTAATCGATGGCTCCAAATTCTTAGGCTCCCTATTCTTGTTGCTGCAATTAGGAAAAAAAAAAACTATAGCCGTCCTAGTTTCTGTTCATGTCTGAAATTGATAGAATAAAATCAAATGATACAAGAAAGATGTTATTCCTATAGATAAAAAAGAGAAACTATTATGAGGGAAAGGAAAATAAAGGATTCAACGTTTGACCTATTATTATGTTTAATTTTTATTATTTTTTTTAAAATCAAATCTTTTCACGGCTTTCAGTAAGGAACTGTTTTTCATTCATGATATTGAAATATGTTTTTCTATGGCATATTGGGACATGGTCATTGTATTGCTTCTACAATTTGGATCCTCACATGAATTCTCTCTCAATTATTTCGTTTCAGCCTGTGCAGATCTAGATTGGACTTCTTGAGGTTAAATTTCTTATTAGTAATTGGTTTTCATGTTACGTAAGATGCCTTGAAATGTTGTTACTGGAGCTTGATACTGATAGCATCAGCGACAGATATTTTGTCAAGGCAATCTAGGGAACTGTTTACCGCATTTACATTTGCTATTCCACGATAAATCTGCATGTAACTTGTTGCAAATTACCTTGTTGTTGTTGTTGTTCTTCTTCTTCTTCTTTTTCTTAGGTCTGGTGTTACTGGGATTATTTATTTCAAGTTTTGTGGAACTAATCATTATTGTTTAAAGCCAATGCATAAAATCGTGGTTGGTACAACATATAAATCTTCATATAACTTGCTGCAAATTGCCTTGTTTATTTGTTTTCTTTTTTATTTCTTATGTCCGGTGTTACTGGGATTTATTTATTTCAAGTTTTGCAGAACTAATCATTCTTTTTTATGAAATCAAGGTTAGGTGGTTACTAACTTCGCTGTCAAATCGAGGTTTTGTCCATTAGGGATTTCAACTGTCTGTAACTCAGCGATACTGCCATTTCATATTTTTCTTAGAAAGCGTTGACCTTTTACATGGCATATGAACCCGAGGAAACCTTGGGACCGTGTCTTCTGCCCTTTCTTTCAGCCACACAATTATTTATTTTATTTTAATTTTCCCTTTGTATTTACAGATTTCCCAACTGAAGTTTGGAAGTAGTGAAACTTTTTTCTAAAAACAATTTCCCGACAACATTTGCAGGTTTGTTTTCCGGGCCAATTGCAACTATTCAAGTTCCAACTATCTACATTTGCAGGTTTGTTTTCTAGGTCAAGAACATTGCTCCAGGATTGCTTCTACAAAAATTTTAAATCCAGTACACTTCTTTTTTCTTTTATTTTTTAGAAGGATCTTTCCTTTGGGAGTTCCATTACTTGCTGCCCAAAACATCTACATTGAACACTTGACACGCCATCATCTCCCACGAAGCAAAATGTATTTTTTCTGTCTGCATTTTTTGTTTTGAGAATTGATGATTTATTTTTTTTTTTTTATTTATTTTTTTTCTGTTAAATATGATTTTCAAAAGTTAAGACAAAGATTTGTATATCTTTCATTTTCAAGTTTGAATTGTCCAAGTTTATGGAAAACTAATGAACTTTACAAAAGAATGACAGGACCCAAGAATTCAGCTCTCTCTCTCTCTCTCTCTCTCTCTCTCTCTCTCCATATATTTCTCTATATTATACATAGACACATATATAATGGTATATGATCAAATGAGATTGGTATTCTACTGCATGCAAGTGTCATGACTGCATATATAGCATTTGGGAATAAAGATATTAAATCCAGAGCTGAGAGATTTTTGAGCAGTATCACAAATTCAATTGAGACAGTTCTAAGGCGCAATGTGGAAGTCAGAATGAGACTTATTGCAAATGGAGAAAATTCTATAAATAGGACAAAAGCAGTCAAGTTACCAGATTCTTTGGCAGTGGCACAGAAGCAGATGGAAATGATTGGGATGATGGGCAGGCACCGAAATGCAGATAATAGCAGATTAAGTACATCATATCAGGGCCCATGTAAAGAACAACTCAATCTGACCAGAAAAAGCTTTAATGATTATGAGTGTATGCTGCGAGGAACCCCAGTTTTGTGAGATTTGTTTATTTTAGAAAATTGAGAATGGGTTCTGATTGAGCATGTGCAGGTTCGGGGGCTCCCTTGTGCCCACAATTTCCATGTGGAATGCATTGATGAGTGGCTCCGGCTAAATGTGAAGTGCCCCCGTTGCTGCTATTCCGTCTTCCCTAACCTCGACCTCAGCGCCCTCTCCAACCTTCACGTTGACTCTGGGTGTCCCTCTGCTAGTGTTTTGACAGCCACACGCTACGTGCACACGCAACTAGCAGGCCAGAGCTACCTGTTGAGGTTGCAGGGCCTGCTACGCACAATCCGAATGGAGAATACTAGTGGAGGCAATGATGATGCTGGCCTGGAAGCAGCAGAAGATGGACCGGCAGTGTTATGTCAGGGTCTGCCAAGCAAGATGGCACCAGTGATGACGGGTGCGGCCATGACATTGTATTATTTGTGGAACCTAATGTTATGTAACAATTTGATAGAATTAAACTTTAAATAGACTGTTTTTAACTGTTTTGTTGGTATTGTGGCTTTCATGATTGATTGTTTCATGAGTGGATTGAATGAATGGATTTGTAGTTTAAATAAATATTTTTTAAAAAATAAACATTTTTAGCTTCAATTTGTAACTGAGGCTTGGATTTAGCCTCGGTTGTTGAGAACCGAGGTTAAAAATAGATTTAGCTTCAATTGGAGGCAAATGAGGCTAAAATTTGGATTTAGTCTCAGTTGCAAACAATGGAGGCTAAAATTTGGATTTAGCCTCATTTCGAAAAAATTGAAGCGAAAAAGGTTCTTTTAGCTTCACTTGAAGAACCGAAGCTATAAAAGTCAATTTAGCCTCGGTTGCTAAAACTGAGGCTAAAGCCTTTAGCCACGGGGGTTTCAACCTCTGTTTGGATAACTGAGGCAAAACTGAGCCTTTAGCCAAAGGGGTTTCAACCTCGGTTTGGATAACTAAGGCAAAACTGAGGATAAAGGTTTTACCCTCACTTTTTAACCTTTTTAGCCTCAGTTTTGAATTGAGGTTAAAGCCCCCTTTTCTTGTACTGATTAAAAAATTTTGGGGGACCATAAAAGTTTTGGATCAAGCTGATCTTTGTTTTTTCCCTTCATCTGGGCCTAAATGACCAAATCAAAATATTGGATGTCAAATAAACAGTACAGTGGGCTGAAGAACTCTTAACAAGGAGATCTAATTGATAAACCTTTCTTTAGGACTTGCCCATTGAACTCTGAATACATCAATCTTGAGTTAGATATCGTGCTCAATCATTTTCCCACTAGCTCTATGCCTCTACCATGTTGTGGAACTCGAAGTTGAGGGAATTCTATCCTAAGCATCCCACCCCTGGCTTGAAAGACAAAAAACAATTAGAGAGACATAATGTTGAGTCGACTCGATGCGGTTCATTTGCTAGCTGTGACAACAGTGGCTCACTGTTTACCTATAAGTGTTTGCAAGGATTTGAGCTCTGGCGGTTGTGTGAGGAAAAAGCCATTAGAATGTGGGAACAAAGATGGGTTCCTGAAGCTGGCAAGGGTGAAATTGCCTGATTTTTCTATATTGGCGGGAAATGTTAGTGTAAGAGATTGTGAGCTGGGATGCCTTAGAAATTATTCTTGTACAGCTTATGCTTATACTAATGTGAGCTGGGTATCCCGGAAATGTCTGATTTAGGTTGGGGATTTGATTGATCTTGTGGAGAATAAAGAAGGCACCGTCAATCTCTACCTACGTCTTGCCGGTTCTGAGCTTGGTATGTTTGTCTCTCTAATTTTAATTTCTTGGTTGGATAATAGGATATAATTTGTCATAGCGGCATAAGCAGTGGACAGTTGGATGGAGCAGTCGATCCAATTGGGTGCTATTTTGGATGGACCATGATGCCAAAATCATGCTTTGATCTTGATCGTTGCCTTTTTTTCTTTCTTTTTGCCATCTGTTTGAATACAAACAACAGATTTGTGATCCATGTTAGGGCTGAATTTGACATATAGGCCTGTTAACTCATCTGGACCAAAAATAATATTGGTTATTATTTTTGTGTATTCTGTAGGGTGAAGTGGATTGTCCATTCTACCTCAAGACTGGCGGGTGAGATTCATGTCTGCAGGAATTATTTTGGTCACCTGCCTAAATGATGGTTTTGGTGTAGTGAACTCACCAAAATACCATCACTGGTCCACTTAAAATCAGTTCATCAATCTCCTTCTTCAAAAGGGTGTTGAGCCAATTAGCTCCCCCACCACCATTGATTCTGTGGCAGCATAAAAATCACTTAATGATCTCGTTCTTTGATGGGGTGTTGGGCCCGAGAACTCATCATCACTTCTTTCTTCTTCATACGATATGACACAGATGTTGCGCAACACGCCAACAACGCAGTGGGCCGAGATCCAATCTCGGGCCTCACCCACAAACGATAAACATAAAGGAATATAAACTAGAAATAGATCAAAGCAATCCAAACAAACCACAAGACAAGATATACATGGAAAAACCCCAAACTAGGGTGAAAAACCACGGATGCAAACTTCTACTATGAAGAAACAAAGATTACAAGGCAAAATACTAACCTCTCCCTTGGAAGAATAGAAAATCCTGAGCCCACACCTTTAGAAATATTTCTCAATATTTCTCTTTCCTTAGAATACACTAGAAAAGCCCTAGGAACCCCTATTTATAGTTTAGGCAACTTCCCTTCCACATCCCGGTTGCGAAAGGACTCGAATCCGCAGTTTCGCGGAACAAATCGCGTAACCTACGACCGGTCCTGGCTCCGCTACGACCGGTCCTAGGCCCCTACGACCGGTCGTAGCTCTCCTACGACCAGTCCTAGGCCTTGAAAAAAAACAGCACAACTCGCTGGACTTTGAATCGTGCCAGGGCTCGAACCCACGACCGGTCGAGCGCCTCCCATGACCAGTCGTGGCTCCCCCACAACCGGTCGAACACGCCTCACGACCGGTCGTAGACGTCCTACGACCGGTCGAAGGTGGCCCAATTGTGGCTCCACATTCTTAACAATCTCCCACTTGGAGACACATTGCCATAAACCTTCGTCTTCTTCATCCGGAGCACACCACCTCCCCGTCTTTAAGCTTGAAGACCAATCAAAGCTGAACAGAGCTTCAGCTTCTCCCTTGTGACCGCCTTGGTCAACATATTTGCAGGATTTTCACTTGTATGAATCTTCTCCAGAATAATCGATCCATCTTTCAGTAACGATCATATGAAGTGATATCTGATGGCAATATGCTTGGTCTTTGAATGAAAGGCTGAATTCTTAGCCAAGTGTATTGCACTCTGACTGTCACTGTATAACTTGTAATCTACTTGCTTCTTACCCAACTCTTCCATAAAACCTTGCATCCACACCATCTCCTTGCATGCTTCTGTAGCCGCAACATATTCTGCTTCTGTCGTACTGATAGATACTATCTTCTGTAACCGAGAGACCCAACTGACTGCAGCACTGCCCAGAGTAAAGACATAACCTGTAGTGCTTCTTCTGCTGTTTATATCTCCTACCAAATCTGAATCCACGTAGCCTTGCAGCTTGATTTTCGATCCACCATAACACAGCCCTACATCCTTAGTACCCACAAGGTATCTGAGGATCCACTTCACAGCTTCCCAATGTTTCTTCACGGGGTTGTTCATGAACCTGCTAACAACTCCCACTGCTTGAGCAATGTCTGGCCTCGTGCTTACCATAACATACATGAGACTCCCAATCGCTGACGCGTATGGGACTTTGGCCATGTAGTCCCGTTCTTCCTACGTCTTTGCACCTTGCTCCTTAGATAGCTTGAAGTGGTTGGCTAATGGAGTGCTAACCGGCTTAGCACTTCCCATATTGAATCGATCAAGTACCTTGGCTATGTACTCTGCCTGTGACAAAACTAATTTCTTATTTTTTCTGTCACGCTTTATCCTCATGCCTAGGATTTGTTTTGCAACTCCTAAATCCTTCATGGCAAATTCTCTAGACAGTTGTCTTTTGAAATCTAGATGTCCTTTATGCTTGAACCGGCAACAAGCATATCATCAACATACAAAAGAAAGATGATGTATGACGTATGAAACTTCTTCAAGTAACAACAGTGGTCTGCATGACATCTCCTAAAACCATTTCTCGACATGAAACTATCAAATTTCTTGTACCACTGCCTCGGGGCCTGCTTCAGGCCATACAGACTTTTCTTCAGTCTGCACACCTTTTTCTCATTACCTGGTGCCACGTATCCTGTCAGCTGATGCATATATATTTCTTCTTCAAGATCCCCATAAAGAAATGCTGTCTTAACATCTAGCTGCTCTAGATGTAAGTTCTCTGTAGCCACTATACTCAAGACCATGCGAATCGTAGACATTTTCACTACCGGTGAAAATATTTCAGTGAAATCGATACCTACCTTCTGTTGAAAACCTTTTACAACCAGTCTCGCCTTGTACCGTTTCGAACCATCATGCTCCTCCTTCAGTCTATAAACCCACTTGTTATGAAGAGCTTTCTTATCCTTAGGTAAAGTGACTAGCTCCCATGTATAATTAGACTCAAGAGAGTCCATCTCCTCATCCATGGCTTGCTCCCACTTAACCCATGTATCTGACTGTAATGCCTCTTCAAAATACTCTGGCTCACCATTATCTGTCAGCAGTAGATAATGTTAGGAGGGTGAGTATCGGACCGTGGGTCTCCTCTCCCGAGTAGACCTCCTCACAACCGGTGTCTGTGGCTCTGCCTCATAATGCTCCTGTGCACGATCATCCTGTGGCGCTGTAACACTCATGTCCGATAACTCTTCCAACTCTACGAATTCCTTTTTCTCGACCTTATTTTCCTGCACACTGTCCTTATGCATCACTTTTTCGTTGAAGACTACGTCATTGCTTCTAATGATTTTCCTATTTTTTGCATCCCAAAACCTGTAGCCAAAATCATCCTGCCCGTAGCCTATCAACGTGCACCTCCTGGACTTCACATCCAGCTTGTTTATGTGCTTTGCATCAATGTGAACATATGAAGTGCAACCGAACACTCTAAGATGTGTAAGGTTCACTTCTTTCCCAGTCCACGTTTCTTCTGGTAGCCCACCATCCAATGGTGCTGAGGGACTTCTATTGATAATATATACGACAGTATTCACAGCATCTGCCCAAAAGGTCTTGGGCAACCCTGCATGTAATCTCATGCTCCTGGCGCGCTCAAGGACGGTCCTGTTAATGCGCTCAACCACACCATTCTACTGTGGTGTCCCTGGAATCATTTTCTGATGTTTGATTCCACTTGCTGCACAATACTCCTCAAACCTCTTATCACAATATTCTCCCCCATTATCAGATCTGAGACACTTTACTGTTTTACTTGTCTCGTTTTCTACCATAACTTTTCACTTCTTAAACGCATCAAATACATCAGATTTATGCTTTAAGAAATAAACCCACAGTTTTCTACTAGCATCATCAATAAAGGAAACAAAATAATGTGAGCTACCAAGAGATGATACCTGTGTCGGTCCCCACACGTCAGTGTGTACAAGTTCCAATAGATGCGTCTTTGGAGCGCGTCCTATCTTCTTGAGGCTTACCCTCTTCTGCTTGCCATATATGCAGTCCTCGCAGAATTTCAAGTCAAGAGACTTCAGCCCTGGTAGCTTCCCTTTTGACAACAACACTTTCATCCCTTTCTCACTCATATGTCCCAACCTCTGATGGCATAACTGCCCATTCACTCCAGTTGATGCGATTGAGAGTGAACCATACGATCCTTAAGTCACATACAAACTTCCTTCCTTTTTGGCTCGAGATATCACCAAGACACCTTTTGTGATCTTCCAGGAATCACTAGTGAATGTCGTCACATAACCGGTATCGGCCAACTGCCCCACTGAGATTAGATTCCTTCTCAAACTCGGTACATGTCTGACATTCTTTAGTTTCAAAACTGTTCCGTCTTTCTGATTGACCTGAACGTCACCCTTTCCAACAATACTGCACGGCTCATCATCACCCAGGTAGACTCTCCCAAAGTCACCTGACACATAATCACGCAGAACTTCCTTACATGAAGTGGCATGAAATGAAGCACCCGAGTCTATAACCCAAGACTCATTCCTCGCATCAAGAGACAAGATCAACGCCTCTGTGGCGCTCTCCTCAGACAGATTCATTGAATCCTTCCCGCCTTGAGAGCTTACATCTTGTTTCTTAAGCACCCTGCAATCATGTTTCATGTGCCCCTTCTTGCCGCAATGTCAACACCCGTCTTTGTCTTTCGGTCCCTTGGACTTCTTCCTTGACTTAGAATGCCCGTGTTTATTGCCTCCTCTGTTCTGCGATCTTCCTCTTCCTTCAACGTTTAGAGCATTCCCTGAATCCCCTGAAACTCCTGATGCCTTCCTTCTAGATTCTTCGCTGAGAATCAGACTGGCCACATCATCAAATTTCAGCTTTTTCGATCCTGAAGAATTGCTCACAGCAATCACCAAACCATCCCAACTGTCTGGCAGACTGGATAAGATCAATAGTGCCCTGACCTCATCCTCAAAAACGATGCCAACGGATTCCAACTGGCTCGTGATTGTATTGAACTCGTTTAGATGTTCATCCACGCTCCCACAATCTGACATCTTCATGTTGAATAGCTGTTTCATAAGATGAACCTTGTTGGATGCTGAGGGCTTTTCATACATGGTGGTCAGGGCTTCCATTAATTCTTTTGTCGTTTTCATCTTGGATATATTAAAGGCGACCCTCTTAGACAAAGAGAGTCGGATCGTTCCTAAAGCCTTCCTATCCAGTAAAAACCATTCATCATCTGTCATCTTTTCTGGTTTCTTCTCTTTTCCTTCTAGAGGAATGTAGAGGTCCTTCTAATACAGATAATCTTCCATCTGCATCTTCCAGAAGGCAAAGTTTGAACCATCAAACTTCTCAATTCTAATTTTTCCATCTTCCGCCATCGCTCCCAATAGAACTAAACCAATAGCTCTGATACCAGTTGTTGCGCAGCACGCCAACAATGCAGTGGGCCGAGATCCAATCTCAGGCCTCACCCACAAACGATAAATAGAAAGGAATATAAACTAGAAACAGATCAAAGCAATCCAAACAAACCACAAGACAAGATATACGTGGAAAAACCCCAAACTAGGGTAAAAAATGACGGATGAAAACTTCCACTATGAAGAAACAAAGATTACAAGGCAAAATACTAACCTCTCCCTTGGAAGAATAGAAAATCCTGAGCCCACATATTTAGAAATACTTTTCAATATTTCTCATTCCTTAGAATATACTAGAAAAGCCCTAGGAACCCCTATTTATAGTTTAGGCAACTTCCCTTCCGCATCCCGGTTGTCAAAGGACTCAAATCCGCAGTTTCGCGGAACAAACTGCGTAACCTACGACCGGTCCTGGCTCCGCTACGACTGGTCCTAGGCCCCTACGACCAGTCGTAGTTCTCTTACGACCAGTCCTAGGCCCCAGGAAAAAAACAGCACAACTCGCTGGACTTTGAATCGTGCCAGGGCTCGAACCCACGACCGGTCGAGCGCCTCCCACGACCAGTCGTGGCTCCCTGGTCGTAGCTCTCCTACGACCAGTCGTACGTTACGCAGTTTGTTCCGCGAAACTGCGGATTTGAGTCCTTTCGCAACTGGGATGCGGAAGAGAAGTTGCATAAACTATAAATAGGAGTTCCTAGGGCTTTTCTAGGGTATTCTAAGGAATGAGAAATATTGAAAAATATTTTTAAAGGTGTGGGCTCAGGGTTTTCTATTCTTCCAAGGGAGAGGTTAGTATTTTGCCTTGTAATCTTTGTTTCTTCATAGTGGAAGTTTGCATCCGTGATTTTTTACCCTAGTTTGGAGTTTTTCCACATATATCTTTTCTTGTGGTTTGTTTGGATTGCTTTGATCTGTTTCTAGTTTATATTTCTTTCCGTTTATCGTTTGTGGGTGAGGCCTGAGATTGGATCTCGGCCCACTGCGTTGTTGGCGTGCTGCGCAACAACAAGGAAGGACGTGAGGTCAAGCACCATCTTCCTCAAGAGGATAACAATTCCGAATCTACGGAACTTCTCTGGACTCCTCACAGAGACTTTTCGAATCCACAAGGAAAGAAAGCAAGAAAATATAAATAAATTTTAATAAATTTGAAATTGATTGATGAATGAATAAAAACAAGTTCACAACCCTTTAAACAGGGATACTAAGAGAGAAATCAAAATCAAACTACAACTAAAACTCTTAGAATTCACGACTTACTATAACTAATAAGCTAACTATTTACAGAGGTGCAACTCTAGTAAAAACAGAATTAAAATAGGGAAATGACTGGTATTTCGCAAATTTGGCTTGGGTAACCTGGCACAGCAGGGTTGGTTGGCTAAAGTAACTCGTATCATTACGGAGTGCGAGATACGCCTGATTTAAGGTCCGACGGTCTGGATCGCTTCTGTAGCCGAATGGGCCTTTTCAGATGAATGCCTTTGATCGATCCAATTCCTATAGACCCTGGTGGGCCCAAGATAGATGCATCAATACCGACTCTTCTTAGATCATCAGCTCTGATATCACTGGCAACTTTCGAATCTCTAGCTGTAGGATATCTGTCCCTCCAATGGACTCTTTTACGCTGCAGTCGGTCCACAGATATGGGACGGTTTTCTCGGCTTTCAGATGTGTTATTGGCCACCTGCAAGCAGTGATCTTCGCCTATTATCTCATCTGCATACGCCCTCCAACCCTCTCTGACCTCTTGCACCAGTTGACCATTAGAATGCTGATGTAATGACCGTTGACGAAGTTTTTCTATGGAGAGGTAGTTCCTCTTCCTCAGAAGACAAAGGAGTAGACGAATTACAGGCTTCTGTGGCGTCACCTCTGGTGGAAATAGGGCTACAACATATACGATCTGTATCATCCTAAAGAAAATGATAACCAGGAGAAGGAGGATGATCATAATGTAGACGGTGGTCTCGACGGCACATAGGAGGAGGCTGCAGGTCAAGGCCAAGATCATGATATATGATGGATTGTGATCTGTTTTCTGATTATTGGGCCTCATCTTGAAAATAAAAACTGAAAGAAAAAAACGTAAAAAGAAAGATGGGAGAGAAAGATTAGAGATGAAAAGAAGAAGAAGAAGAACGTAAAAAGGTCTGGATAGCTTCTGTTGCCGACTGGGCCTTTTCAGATGAACGCCTTTGATCGATCCAATTCCTATAGAACCTGGTGGGCCCAAGATAGATGCATCAATCCCGACTCTTCTTAGATCATCAGCTCTGATATCACCGGCAACTTTCGAATCTCTAGCTGTAGGATATCCGTCCCACCAATGGACTCTCTTACGCTGCGGTCGGTCCACAGATACGGGACAGTTTTCTCGGCTTTCAGATGTGTTATTGACCACCTGCGAGCAATGATCTTCGCCTATTATCTCATCTGCATACGCCCTCCAACCCTCTCTGACCTCTTGCACCGGTTGGCCATTAGAATGCTGATGTAATGACCGTTGACGGAGTTGTTTTTCTATGGAGAGGTAGTTCCTCTTCCTCAGAAGACGAAGGAGTAGACGAATTACAGGCTTCTGTGGCGTCACCTCTGGTGGAAATAGGGGAACAAAATATACGATCTGTATCATCCTAATGAAAATGATAACCAGGAGGAGGACGACCATAATGTAGACGGTGGTCTCGACGGCACATAGGAGGAGGCTGCAGGCCAAGGCCAAGATCATGATATATGATAAAAAGAAAGATTAGAGAGAGATATGAAAAGAACCTTGTCTTGCTAGAGACGGAGGAGAGAGCTTTGAGCTTTAGAGAGAAGTAAGGGGAAGGATTTGAAAGAGAAAAAGAAAGGGAATGTATTTGGAGTTTTTAAAAGGAATCTGAGCTTTATAAACCAGATGAACTGGACGCTGCTAAAGCCTTTCGCAGGAAGTTCCTGCGCTGGGAACTCAGGTGGGGCCCGCCGTGATGTTTGTATGGAATCCACACTGTCCGTCCGTTTTGTGAGCTCATATTAGGTTATGAGACCAAAATTCAGCGGGATCCACTACTCAAGTGGGACGTACTAAAGTAAAAGGTGGTTAGGGAAATTCCAACCGTTGAAACCTCCCTGGGTTCTACAGAAATGTTTACATGCCATCCATACCATTAATAACGTCATTCTTAATGGGATGAAGTGAAATAAAAAATATTAGAATGATTCAAAACTTCTGTGGCCCACGAATATTTCAACTGTCAAAAATCAATTCTCACATTTTCGGCCCCCTTGAGAATTGGGTACGGTTCATTTTTAGCCTCATGTTCTAAAGTGAACTCACAAAACAGATGGACAGAGAGGATTTCTCAAAATCATCACAGCGGGCCCCACCTGAGTTCCCAGCTCCAGCGAAAGGCTTTCGCAGGAAATCCGCGTCGAGCTGAACTTTTGCGTCCTACACCAGCCCGGACTGTAATCCGTCCGGGCAGGGCTCTGTGGAGTCCACCGTGATGTAAGTGTTTCATCCACGCTGTTCATCGCTTTTCTCAAATCATTTTAAAGCAGAAGCAGGTCCACAGCTCCAACGCACCACACTAAAGTAAGTTGCAGTGGTAATGACACCCACCGTTGAAACCTTTCTAAGTGCCACCGTCATGTTTTATTACAATCCAACCTACTCATAAGGTCATGTTGACGTGGATTAAGTGAAACGCAAATATTAGCTTGATACGAGACTTCTCCAGCTCCCAAAAAATATTTAATGGTGGAAGTTCAATCCCCACTTTGTGGTCCACTTAATCTTTAAACTTGCCTCAGTTTTTGAATTATATTTTAAAATGATCTTAGAAAAATGATGAACGGTTTAGATAAAACTATTACATTACGGTGGACCCCACATAGCCCTGAACGGACGGTTTAATGTCCGGGCGGGGGTAGGACGCAATTCGCATCCCTGAACTCCGTTGCATGGAAACAGATTGGCTACTCCCCCTGACACCAGCCAATGGCTGATGGTCGGTGCTCTGTGGGCCCTACCATGATGCATTTGTTTCATCCATACCGTCCATCTATTTTAACAGATCATTTCACGGTATGATACCAAAAATGAGGTATATCCCATTCTCAAGTGGACCATATTACAGGAAACAGTGTTGAATGAGCGTCCACTGTTAAAAACATTTTGGGGGCATAAAAGTTTTGGATCAAGCTGATTTTTATTTTTTCCCTTCAACTGGGCCTGTATGACCTAATCAACACATTAGATGTCAAATAAACAGTACAATGGGCCTTAGGAGGATTTTAATGGTGGACATCCAATCACTATTGTTTTCATGTGTTGTGGTCCTCATGAGATTTATATCCCACTAATTTTTGGGATAATGCCCTAAAATGATCTGTAAAAGGGATGAACGGAATGGATGAAACACAAACATCATGGTGGGGCCCACAAAGCACCGACCATCAGCCACTGGGCTGGTGGCAGGGGGAGTAGCCAATCCGTTCCCCCGTTGCATGGGCTTTACTGGACGCGGATATACTGCCTGTCGCATGAAGTTCCTGCCTTGGGGACCTAGGTGGGCCCCACCGTGAGGTTTACGAGAGTTCCGCCACGTTCATTAGTTTTTTGAGATCATTTAAAGGCGTAATGCCAGAAATTAGCATGATCCAATACTCAAGTGGGCCGTAATAAAGGAAAAGGTAAGTAGGAAAATTCCTATAGTTGAAAATCTTCCTGAGGTTGACGGTGATGTTTGCATGCTATTCGTACCGTTCATGACATCATTAATACTGTTTTGGCCCCACTAATATTTTAACTGTGGACGTTAAATCCTCACTTTTGCAGCCAACTTGAGCATTAGACCCGGTTCATTTTTGGCCTTGTGTACTTAAATGATCTCAAAAAATGTAAGGAAATGGTGCATCTCTCGAAAACATCACGGTGGGCCCCACCTATGTTCCCAGTGCGGGAACTCCGTTGGAAAGGCTTTCGCAGGAATTCCCGTGAGAAATTTCCGACTATACGAACAATTTATAGTCCATTCCCAAGACGATGCCCACCTCATTTTACCTTTCAGGAATAAGGCCCAGCTGTACGGACGTCTTCCCAAAGGTCGAAAATGCCGCTACTTTATCTTCCGCAAGAGGATCGGCCGCTGACGCTCCTCGATCTCTGAATTGTACGAACGGTTCAAAGGAGATCAACAACGTTACATAGGCCCACAGTTATGTATTTATTATATTCACAACGTTCATCCATATTTCGAGATCATTTCGGAGCATTATCCAAAAAAATCATATCAAAAGACCACACCACAAAGAGCAGCAGAAAATTAATTTTCACTGTTGAAACTTTTGTAGGGCCCACCGTAAGATTTATTTTCCATCCCATCTATTCATAAAGTCACGAAGACCTGGATGAATAGGAAAAACAAATTTCGTAATGACCCAAAACTTCCGTGACCCCTAAAAGGGTTTCAACGATAGCCGTTCAATTCCCCACCGCCTTGTACAGTGTGGTCCACTTGATGCTTAAATCTATCTTATTTTCCGTCTCAAGCCTTAATATGAGCTTGCCAAATAGATGGACGGTTTGGATATAACACAGAACTCGTAATGAGACCTACAAAAAACGATGAAAATTACAACTTTAATATATATATATATATATATATATATATATATATATATATATATATATATATATAAAATAAATAATAAAAAAAAAGAACTTGTGGCTACAGGGTTTTCTATGGATATGGATTATAACCGTAGCTATAGCCGAAGCCCCTGCCATTTTGATATGTCTTGCGATATGTATCGAAGGTCTTTCGATTAATCGAGAAAGGTCCAAACCTTTCCAGCAAGTTTGCCTAAAAAATCATGCAATTTTCTAAACATATCGAAGTGTGTTTGATATGTATTGAAGCTATAGCTACGGATTATAGCCATACCCTTAACTATAGTCCGTAAAAGTCTATATAAATTTTTTTTATTTTTTATTTTTTACATAGAGAACTTTCTTCTGCTTACAATTTTCTCTAATACATATTTATATAAATATGTATATATAAGCATATAAAAAAAAATTTCCCTCTTTTTCTCATTTTTTTTCTTTATGCATTTAATTAGAATATCTTTTAAATCAAAATTAGTTACTTGACGTACCATATATAATTTTGGGGTAGGAGAAGCTACTTTAGGCAACAAACCTTGTTATTTTCCAAGATTTCATCAGGTAAATGGTCGAAAATCCATTTCATTCACTTTACGGACAATTTCAATCAGTGTGCGGACAATTTTATTTATTTTATTTACTTCGCTTCACTTCACGGTCATTTCCATGCATTCATGGTCATTCGCGGCAATTCTGTGTTGATTCATGGTCAATTAGACGCACTTCATGGTCAATTCACTTCACTTCACGGTCATTTTCACGCACTTCGCGGTCAATTCACTTCACTTCACGCCCATTTTCATGCATTTCACGGTCATTCTTGTCAATTCCGTGTTGATTCACGGTCAATTCGACGCACTTCACGGTCAATTCACTTCACTTCAGGGTCATTTCCACGCACTTCGTGGTCAATTCACTTCACTTCCCGCCCATTTCCATGCATTTTACAGTCAGTTTCGCCAATTCCGTGTTGATTCACGGTCAATTCGACGCACTTCACAATCAATTCACTTCACTTCACGGTCATTTCCACGCTCTTTGCGGTCAATTCACTTCACGCCCATTTCCATGCATTTCACCGTCATTCTCGCCAATTCCGTGTTGATTCACGGTCAATTTGACACACTTTACGGTCAATTCACTTCACTTCACGGTCATTTCCATGCACTTTGCAGTCAATTCACTTCACTTCACACCCATTTCCATGCGTTTCACGGTCATTCCCGCCGATTCCGTGTTGATTCACGGTCAATTCAATGCACTTCACGGTCAATTAACTTCACTTCACGGTCATTTCCATGCACTTCGCGGTCAATTCACTTCACTTCACGCCCTTTTCCATGCATTTCACAGTCATTCTCGCCGATCCGTGTTGATTCACGGTCAATTCGATGCACTTCATGGTCAATTCACTTCACTTCATGGTCATTTTCACACACTTCGGGGTCAATTCACATCATATCACCGTCATTTCCATGCATTTCACGGTCATTCCCGCCAATTCCGTGTTGATTCACGTTCAATTCGATGCACTTCACGGTCAATTAACTTCACCTCACGATCATTTCCACGCACTTTGCGGTCAATTTACTTCACTTCACGCCCATTTCCATGCATTTCACGGTCAATCCCGCCCGATTCCGTGTTGATTCACGGTCAATTCGACGCACTTCACGGTCAATTCACTTCACTTCACGGCTATTTCCACACACTTCGCGGTCAATTCACATTACTTCATCGTCATTTCCATGCATTTCACCGCCATTCCCGCCAATTCCATGTTGATTCACGGTCAATTCGACGCACTTCACGGTCAATTCACTTCACCTCACGGTCATTTCCACACACTTTACAGTCAATTCACTTCACTTCACGCCCATTTCCATGCATTTCACCGTCATTCCCGCCAATTCCGTGTTGATTCACGGTCAATTTGATGCACTTCACGGTCAATTCACTTCACTTCACGGTCATTTCCATGCACTTCGCGATCAATTCACTTCACTTCACACCCATTTCCATGCATTCACGGTCATTCCCGCCAATTCTATGTTGATTCACAGTCAATTCAACGCACTTCACGGTCAATTCACTTCACTTCACGGTCATTTCCACGCACTTCACGGTCAATTCACTTCACTTCACGCCCATTTCCATGCATTTCACGGTCATTCCCGCCGATTCCGTGTTGATTCATAGTCAATTCGACGCACTTCATGGTCAATTCACTTCACTTCACGGTCATTTCCACGCACTTCGCGGTCAATTCACATCACTTCACTGTCATTTTCATGCATTTCACGGTCATTCCCGCCAATTCCGTGTTGATTCACGGTCAATTCGACGCACTTCACGGTCAATTCACTTCACCTCACGATCATTTCCATGCACTTTGCGATCAATTCACTTCACTTCACACCCATTTTCATGCATTTCACCGTCATTCCCGCCGATTCCGTGTTGATTCACGGTCAATTTGACGCACTTCACGGTTAATTCACTTCACCTCACGGTCATTTCCACGCACTTCACGGTTAATTCACTTCACCTCACGGTCATTTCCACGCACTTCGCGGTCAATTCACTTCACTTCACGCCCATTTCCATGCATTTCATGGTCATTCCCGCCGATTTCGTGTTGATTCACGATCAATTCGACGCACTTCACGGTCAATTCACTTCACTTCACGGTCATTTCCACGCACTTCACGGGCATAGTGCATCGAATTGACCGTGAATCAACACGGAATTGGCGGGAATGACCATGAAATGCATGGAAATGACAGTGATGTGAAGTGAATTGACCGCGAAGTGCGTGAAAATGACGGTGAAGTGAAGTGAATTGACCATGAAGTGCGTCAAATTGACCGTGAAACAATATGGAATTGGTGGGAATGACCATGAAATGCATAGAAATGGGCGTGAAGTGAAGTGAATTGACCACGAAGTGCGTGGAAATGACCGTGAAGTGAAGTGAATTGACCATGAAGTGCGTCAAATTGACCGTGAAACAATATGGAATTGGTGGGAATGACCGTGAAATGCATAGAAATGGGCGTGAAGTGAAGTGAATTGACCACGAAGTGCGTGGAAATGACCGTGAAGTGAAGTGAATTGACCGTGAAGTGCGTCGAATTGACCGTGAATCAACACAGAATTGGCGGGAATGATCGTGAAATGCATGGAAATGACGGTGAAGTGAAGCGAATTGACCGCAAAGTGCGTGGAAATGATCGTGAAGTGAAGTGAATTGACCGTGAAGTGCGTCGAATTGACCATGAATCAACACGGAATTGGCGGGAATGACCATGAAATGCATGGAAATGGGCATGAAGTGAAGTGAATTGACTACGAAGTGCGTGAAAATGACCGTGAAGTGAAGTGAATTGACCGTGAAGTGTGTCGATTTGACCATGAATCAACATGGAATTGGGGGAATGACCGTGAAATGCATGGAAATGACGGTGAAGTGATGTGAATTGACCGCGAAGTGCGTGGAAATGATCGTGAAGTGAAGTGAATTAACCGTGAAGTGCATCGAATTGACCGTGAATGAACACGGAATCACCGGGAATGACTGTGAAATGCATGGAAACGACAGTGAAGTGAAGTGAATTGACCGCGAAGTGTGTGGAAATGGCCATGAAGTGAAGTAAAGTGACCGTAAATGAACACGGAATCGCCTAAAATGACTGTGAAATGCATGGAAATGACAGTGAAGTGAAGTGAATTGACCGTGAAGTGTGTGGAAATAGCCGTGAAGTGAAGTGAATTGACCGTGAAGTGTGTCGAATTGACCGTGAATGAACACGGAATCGCCGGGAATGACCATGAAATGTATGGAAATGACAGTGAAGTGAAGTGAATTGACCGCGAAGTGTGTGGAAATGGCCGTGAAGTGAAGTGAATTGACCGTGAATGAACACGGAATCACCGGAGAATGACCGTGAAATGCATGGAAATGACGGTGAAGTGAAATGAATTGACCGCGAAGTGCGTGGGAATGGTCGTGAAGTGAAGTGAATTGACCGTGAAGTGCGTCGAATTAACCGTAAATGAACACGAAATCGTCGGGAATGACCATGAAATACATGGAAATGACGGTGAAGTGAAGTGAATTGACTGCGAAGTGTGTGGAAATGGCCCTGAAGTGAAGTGAATTGACCGTGAAGTGCATCGAATTAACACCACCATTGAAACACTCATATGGCTACAAAAGTTTTGTATCAGTTTATATTCATAGTATTTTCATTTCATCTTAGTGAAAATGACCTTATAAACGGTTTGGATGGAATATAAACACCAAGGTGGAGCCTGGGAAGGTTTCAACGGTAAGCATTCCTTTCCCCACTGTTTCATCTCGTATGGCCCACTTGAATTTTGGATCCTCCTCATTTTTGGTACAATGTCCTAAAATGATTTTTAAAAACAAATGGACGATTTAAATTTCACACAAAGATCACAATGGGCCCCATATAGAATTCTTCCGATGATCTTCATGGGAAAGGCTTTAGCAGAAAATTCGTGTCCCTGGGTTTTGAGTTTGGGAAACGGACTAGCTACTCTCCCGCCAGCGGCTAATGGCAGGTGGTTGGTGCTACGTGGGCCCCACCATGATGTATGTATTTCATCTATGCCATCCATCCATTTTTTCATCTAATTAAAGGGGTTGAGCCCAAAATTGAAGCATATCCAATGATTAAGTCCATCATGCCTAGGAAAAAGTGGGGATAATGATTTCCACCGTTGAAACCTTGTTAGGCCCCATAGTGATGTTTATTTGTCATCCAACCTGTTCATGAGATCATAAATACATGGATGAACGGAAAACAAAAATATAAGCATGATCCAAAACTTATGTGGCCCCCAAGAAATTTTCAGCAATAGAAGTTCAATTCAACTGTTTCATGTGGTGTGGTCCATTTGAACATTGTAAATATTTCATTTTTGGATGAAGCCATAAAATTATCTAGGAAAATAGATGGACGAAGAAGATAAGATACATAAATCATGGTGGACCTCACATAGATGGACGAAGAAGATAAGATACATAAATCATGGTGAACCTCACTATGACACCCTGAAAATCGGGGGTCGTGTATAAACTCAACTCCCGAGTTCCAGACCGTCACTTATGCAACAAAGATGGTTAGGATTCAATGTTGTCTGATTTAAAGCATTCACATGAGTAAAAGTATACCAAAACTACAATTCATACTTCAGATCCAGTGATAAAAGCAAGCGGAAGACTAAACAATATATATATCACTGTATGGAAAACAAAGTAAATCTCATCTGTCTCCAAAGTATGACTACATCTCTGAGCCTCATATACATACAAATGAACAAAAATAAAATGTTTAAAATAGTCCCACTGAAACCCCATCGATCCAGGTCGCCTACGGGAAGCCGTCGTGATACTGCATATACGAGAACTCATCCTGGTCCTCGTCGATCTCTGACTCTACCTCCTGGATCTCGGCCTCACCTGCATCTACAACAGGGTCTGGTGGGTGTTGCAAACACCATCCCGTAACGTGGGAATGAGTAATCAACTCAGTGGAATCATAGAGCAAGGATTAGCATATTCACAATTCAATCATGCGATAATAGTAAAGCAGTAAATCAGACAATCCTAATACTGTTGTTAATACAAGATGACATGACGTGATGAATGCCCTCACCGACGATCTCCCTCATGCGGCAACATCTTACGACCGCGGCATGCCACACTCCCTAGAGTGCTCCACATCTTCCAGGCACATGCAATGCTATGGTGATATGAATTCCAAGTTGTTATTAGTCCATTCAAACAGCAGGATTGGAAAACTAAGGTACTTCCCTTGTATCAATCCCAACACAGATCCTGTCTAGGGTCGTCACTCCTAGTAATCTCATACGATGTATATTTCGTAGGTCACTACAAGGGCTGTCAGGGCTGTTGCTCGCACTCGTTGCACCGCTCCCCCATCACCTTATCAATACAGGCCTACCGTACTCTATTGCAACGGAAGGGTCGTCGCCTCCCGTGGACTCAGAATACGCTCGCGGTCACTACAAAGGGCTCGTCGCCTGATCAGTGTAGGCCGACAGCTAGAATATAGTGTCCCATACTACCATAATCTGCTCACGAGTCTAGGTGCTCACTGGTCACTACGGGGAGGTTTGTAGCCCCAGCGTAGGCCGACAGCTCGACCACGGTGTCCCATACCACCATGCCCAGCTCATGAGTCTTCGTGGATCAAGGTACCATGGTTAACAGGGTTTACAATGGTAAGTTCAGTACCCTAGGTTCAAGCAGTTATGACTCATACAAGGTGAACATACATCGGCCAGTCGGGTTACTTGACGGGCTCGACTAGCGCGATCGCATCTCAAGTCGAACGACATGAAGTGCATAAAACACTTCGCGTGGCCTAACCACTGCCGCCAACTCTAAACACGAATCACGTTCATCGACGCGTCGTTCGTGGCTATGACCAGTCAGTCACGAATTCGCTCGGTTACCGACTGCCTGGACTAAGTTTAGTCCCACACATCTATGGAATCACATTAGTAATATACGTAAAGGTATTGGAATTGAAATATAATCATATGAGCATGTTAACACATGTTATAACATTCAACTTAAGCAAAGTTTCAAGACATACTTTCCATGCATGTAATGGAATCATACATAAGGTCAACATGTAGGAAATCATTTAGGTCAGCATATTAACTAAGAAATCAATCTCAAACTACTACATAACATCATTTAATTCAATACATACTAATACAAGCATTTATACAAACACATACACTACACACTTAAGTCTACATATAGTATGTCGACCCAAAGTGCGCAACTAGGCGAATCTCTTCGCCAAACTAATTATGCAAGCATTCCTAACTCCCTAATGCGACAACAAACCATGTCAATCACGTCAGCGAAATATGAATGTAGACCGCACTTCCTACAAATGACTAAAATGCCCTAAATCTCATATTCTTCGTTAATTTACGAAACAGGAAACGGAAAGCATGTTGTACATATCAAACGGCGGTGCCGTCGATAATCTACTATTAAACGACATTGAAAGCGTTGTAAACCGTCAATCAAAGCGTCTAAAATCCTCACCTAGTCTCTTACGGATGCGGGATTTTGAACGGAGCGTGTATGCTTCGTCTACGGCAATAGGAGGACCTGATTTATGAAGTACGTTAGCTAACACGCTACGAATCCAAGTAATCCCTAAATCAGCAACTTTTAGGGTCGTTTCATACCTGAAAAAGCGGAGAAATCACCGTCTAGGTGATTGGGAAGAGTTGCTGAAACAGCAGCTATCGGTGGCTCGGAAGCGGGAAAAATCCCTTCTTCTCTTTCTCTCAAACTCTCTCTCCTTTTCTCTAGGGTTTGCAATTTTTGGATGGGAGAGAGAAATGAGGGTTTCAACCCCTTTTATAAGCTTAAAAACGCCGGAAACAGGCTCCGGAACGAAGTTTACTTAGTGCCTATCCATTTCGGGGCTGTTTCGGTCCAAAAGCTGCTTTCTGGTGGTCCCCTGGTCGATTGCGATCGGACTTAAGCTCATGCGTACCAGATGTAGCACGTATTAAGTTTTCAGTCTGGCAGGGTTCGCAGATCGCACGTGGCGGACCAGTTTCAGTTCAGCGGTCACCGCACGTAGATCAGGGCTGAAAGTCTCATGATAATAAATAGAAATTTTTCCTGATCCGAGGGTGTAATCTGGATGAATTCTGACGGTCCGAACGCTTAATACTAACGCGTCAAGTCGTGTGCCAGATTTGAATTTGAAATTCCAATTCTGTCCCTATTCGCGGTCGCCTCAGTCCGGGTTCAACGAAATAGTCTGTGATTATCGGTTTGACTTGATTTTCGAAATGATTGTCAAGTCCAGCTGGGCGGTTCTAACGGTCTAAGATAGGAAGTATCGGACCTTCGACGCGCGGTCTAAATCCAATACAAGAATTCAATGTGGTCCAGAGAACAGACCTGCTTAGAGTTTGATCCGAGGTTATAGAGTATTGTAGAGTTGTTTGTTCTACTCGATTTGGGTCTTGCAGAACGTATTTAAAGTGATCAGGGACTATTTCCCAGCTACTCTAGCGTTGCGCTAGCTAACTTACGCTTAATTTCCATGGAATTTAATTCTACGCGATTTCGGGTCGAGTTGGTACTCGAGCCCAAGTACGGATTTTTCACGGACGTTACACTCACGTAGTTTACTGGGTAAGCTGAGCAATCCCCTTCCGTCTAAGAGGGAAGCGGATTGGTTGGTGTACTACACACTAGCTACATAGCTGGTGTAGATACATGTCGCACGAAGACAAGTGCCGACACTTCTCGAGCTTTGAGTTGCATGAACGGTTCAAAGGATATCAAAGTTATATGGCCTCACAATGATTTATTTATTATATCCACACCCTTCATCCATTTTTTGAGATCAATTTAGATCATTAAACAAAAATGAATCATATCCAAAGCTCAAATGGACCACACCAAAAATAGCAGCCAGGACAATGATTTTCATCATTAAAAAATTCGTAGGGCCTACATAACTTTTATTTTTCCATCCAATCTGTTGATAAGATTACAAATACATAGATGAAGAGGAAAAAAATTTCATATTGATTGGAAGCTTCTGTGACCCCAAAAGGGTTTCAATGGTAGACGTTCAATCCTCAACTGCTTTTTGCAGTGTGGTCACTTGATCTTTGTATCTATTTTATCTTTAGGCTCAAGCTTTAAGACGAGCTTGCCAAATGGTTTTGGATATAACACATACATCATACCCATGATGGGACCACAAAACTTGTTGACATTAATACACCAGCTGTATAGTTGTGTGGTACACCAGCCAATCTGCTTCCGTCTCGGAGTGGGACGTGGATTACCTAATGAGAGGTTGAGTAGTTGAAGTCATGTCACCAAGTTTTGTGGGTCCTAGCATGATCTATGTATTATATCCACACCATTCATCCATTTTGAAAGATCATATTATGACATTATCCACATAATGAGGCAAATCAAAAGCTCTAGTGGACCCCATCATAGAAAAAAGTGTGGAGAGTGATGCTCACGGTTAAAATCATCCTAAGGCCCACCGTACTGTTTATTTGACATCCAATCTGTTGATTAGGTCATACAGACCCATTTGAAGTAAAAAAACAAAGATCAACTTGATCCAAAACTTTTATGTCCCCCAAAAAAAATTAATGCTCGACGCCCATTCAACATTGTTTCCTATAATGTGGTCCATTTGAGATTGGGATATACCCCATTTTTGGTCTCATTACCATAAAATGATTTAGAAAAACATATAGACAAGATAGATGAAACACATACAGCATGGTGGGGCCCCCATAGCACCGACCACCTGCCATTGGCCGGTTGCGCGGGATTAGCCGGTCCGTTTCCCAAACCCAGATCCGAGAATTTCCTACTAGAGCCTTTCCCACAAAGATTCGGGAAAGGATTCTATGTGGGCCTACTGTGATCTTTGTGTGAAATTCAACCCGTCCATTCATTTTTAGATATCATTTTAGGACAAAATGAGGAGGATCCAAAATTCAAGTAGGCCATATGAGATGAAATACTGTAGAAAGGAATGCTTACTGTTCAAACCTTCCTAGGCTCCACCTTGGTTTTTATATTCCATCCAAACTGTTTATAAGGTCATTTTCACTGATATGAAATGAAAACACCACGAACATAAACAAATACAAAACTTTTATAGTCATATGAATGTTTCAACAGTGGTCACTAAATCCCCACTGTTTCCTCTCATGTGGCCCATTTAATATTTGTATCCTCCTCATTTTTGATTGCATGTCCTAAAATGATTTTGAAAAATGGATGGACGGGTTGGATTTATCACAAACATTATACTGGGTCCTACACAAAATCCTAACACATGATCTTCCAACCATGAAAGGATCGCACATAAATTCCTTACGGCCCTATAAAATTTCTCAATTTGTTTAAAATTTTCAAAATCCAACGAATAACGTGCCACCAACACTTGACCTCCTAGAAGGTATAATACGGTCGAGCGTATAGTACCTTTTCCCATATATGTGTGTGTGTGTAAAAACTTGATGCAAAACTTTTCGTAGCTCCAAAGTGTTTTCAATGAGAAGCATTCAATCCCCATTATTTCTATAGTGTGGTCCACTTTAAGCTTTAGATATACCTAATTTTTTGGTTCATGCCCTGAAATGAGCTGCCAAAATGGAGGACAAGGATTAGATACTGACAGATTGAGTAGCGAGTCAACATCACTAAGTTTTGTGGGGCCCACTATAATGTATGTGTTATATCTACACCGCCCATCCATTTTGAGATATCACTTTAAGTCATGAGCCAAAGAATGAGGCGGATAAAAATTTGTAGTGGACCCCACCATAGAAAACAGTGGGGAGAGTGATTCTTACCGTTGAAACTATCCTAAGGCCCACCATAATGTTTATTTGAAATCCAACCTGTTCAAACGTTTAAAAAGACATGAAATAAGAGAAATATCAGCTTGATCTATAACTTTTGTAGCGTTTAGAAGTTTTTAATGGTGGGTGTCACTGTCCCCACTGTTTTCTGTGCCGGGGTCCACTGGAGCTTTGGATTTAACTCATTTCTTGCATATTGCCCTAAAATGATATCTCCAAATGTATGGAAGGTGTGGATACAAAACATACATCATGGTGGGGCCCACGGAACTTGGTGACGTCACTCCAGTAGCGAGTCTCGCTACTCAACCTGTCAGTAGTTAATCCGCTCCCAAAATGGATGGCCAGCATGGATGCCCACAGAGGTGTGACATCAGCTATCTGGCTAGTGTTAGGGTTATCAGCCAAACAGCGTCCACTTTCCACAGACAACAAGCGAAGGTATCAACGCATTACTGCCCTTATGTTTTTTACGACCACTTCCCTACTTTTCTGTCAGCTTTCTCAAATAATGGCCGTTATCATATGGACATTAATCCTCTACAACATCAGTGACAAAACTGAGGGCCCATCGTGATCGTCCATCAATTTGACCATACCATATTAGGACCCAAGCCCAAAAATGAGACAGATATAAGGCTCAAGTGGACCACACCATAGGAAACAGCGTCACTCCATCCGTGAAGGAAGAAGGAAACAGACTGGCTACTCCCCCTGCAACTAGCCCCGTGGCTGATGGTCAGTTCTCCATGGGCCCCACCATGATATATATGTTTCATCCATGCCGTTCATCCATTTTAAAAGATCATTTTAGGGTTTAATCCCAAAAATGAAAAGGACATAAATCTCACATGGATCACACCACAGGAAAACAATAGTGATTAGATATCCACCGTTAAAATCCTCCTAAGGCCCACTGTATTGTTTATTTGACATCCAATCTGTTGATTAGGTCATAAAGACCTACATGAAGGGAAAAAACAAAGATCAACTTGATCCAAAACTTTTATGGCCCCAAAAAGTTTTTAACGGTCGACGTTCATTCAACACTGCTTCCTGTAAAGTGGTTCACTTGAGAATGGGATATACCTCATTTTTGATCTCATACCCTAAAATTATTTATAAAAATAAATTGACGGCATGGCTAAAACACATACATCATGGTGGCCCCCAGACAACTGACCACTAGCCATTGGCTGGTGGCGGGGGAGTAGCTAATCCGTTTCCTAGGATTAGCTGCTCCCTGCCACTACCCCGGTGGCTGGTGGTCGGTTCTCCATGAGCTCACCATAATGTATATGTTTCGTCCATGACTTTCATCTATTTTTAAAGATCATTTTAGGGCTTAATCCTAAAAATGAAAAAATCTCACGTGGACCACACCCCAGGTAAACAATAGTGATTAGATATCCATCATTAAAATCCTCCTAAGGCCCACTGTACTGTTTATTTGACATTCAATCTGTTGATTAGGTCATAAAGACATAGATGAAGGGAAAAAACAAAAATTAGCTTAATCCAAAACTTTTATGGCCCGAAAAAGTTTTTAATGGTCATGTTCGTTCATTCAACATTGTTGCATGTAAGGTGGTTCACTTGAGAATGGGATATACCTCGTTTTTGGTCTCATACCCTATGATTATTTGTAAAAATAAATTGACGGCATAGCTGAAACACATACATCATGGTAGGGCCAGAGCACCGACCACCAGCTATTGGCTGGCGGCAGAGGGGAGTAGCCAATCCGTTTCCAAGGAAGAAGTACCCTATAGAAATGGATTTTTTTATTTATAAAAACTACTTATAATTTGTACCATGATGAAATAACCGCCTACTTTATGCAACTTTTTTACACCCCATTATTGAATGTAGAAAGATATGGTCATTCTGGAAATTACTAAAAATTTCTTCATCTACCCATATCTTAACACATAAAATTTCTCTATTACTCTTCTTCCCATTCTTTCTATTGCTTCCTATCTTCATTTCCTCTTTCTCATCTTCATTTGCTTTAGCCAGAGCACTCAACGGCAACCGCCGGGACCGAACCCCAACTTCCCTCCAGTGACATCATAAGCCACACATCATCATAAGCCACACATCATCGTTCGCAGCAAATGCCAGGCAGCCTACCGTCTCACTGTCTTTGAAAATAACCCCAGAGTAGTCCACTTCATTATTGTATTGACCCGATTCTTTGATTGTGGACGTCAGCATAATGGGACCCTTGTGATGGATGGTCCGATCCCGTACCTTTATGCGACCATTCAGACGTGTGTAGGCTTAGCGAAGCTCCTTTTTCCTTGTAATAATCAATCCATCTGATTCTCTAAGCATACATGATTTAGAAAAGTATAGCAATGGCTCACATGCTCTACTTGTCGGCGGCTTCTTCTAGTTAATCACTATCTTTGGAGTGTTCAAATTTGAGAAACGATCTATTTAGCTAAGTGTATAGAAACCAACACATGTGCATTGATGCATTTGGCATCCAAAGTCCCCCTATCTAGCTAATTAGTATTTGCTTCACTTTTGAGTTTCATCCAACTATTTTCTTTGTGAAGGACCATCAGAATGGGAGATTACTGTGCAATGACTCGAAGAAAGGCGATTTCTATTATCTAATGGCAACTCCAAAGTCCTTGCACTTATCATCTAGGTCTTGCCATCCAACAATATGTACGGTTCATCATGTGCTTTCTCACTTTTAGCTTCCTTTATCCTTTAAATATGTGAACTCTAGTGTAGCCAATAAATTAAACCTTTGGAGTTTGTGCTTTCTATATCTAGTGACAAGCTCTGTACCACAACAAAATAGTGAATTTTGGAGCATAAAGTGTTACATCTGCTGAGGAAGTTGTGCTCTTTCCCCTTGCGAGCTCTAAGCTATTCATTAGTGGGGCCCATCAGTGTTATGTGCTACAGCATGATCATCAGATGGTCCACATGTGTAGCCATTGATGAGTAATATCATCATTTTTTCCATATATAATGTGGCCCACCTGGTGCTCTGCCTGACCTGATTTTTGGTTCATGGGTAATTTGCTGGGTTCTACCTCGTGAACAGCCTGGATCCTGCTTGTAGGTTTGGAAAAGGGGAGCTACCTGTTGTTGGGGCCTGTGTTGAATTATAGTCAGTGCTCCTGCCATTATATAAACTGGAATAAGAATTCCAACAGTCCTCAACAATAGCAGCTGTTTGTCAGAGAAAAAAGAGAGGATCAAAACATTATAATTCAAAGATGAATGCTAACATCGGATGTTATCTGCACTTCCATCAGGTGAGTCCCATCACTAACATGCCCTGGCCCAAAAATCAGGCCAGTCAGCTCATCAGGTGGGCCACACATGCAAATTTAATGTGGATTGTTGCTTAACAATGCAAAACCAAATCCATTTCCTAATGCGTTAACAATGCAAAAACAGGTCAGCCCATATCTTTATGGAGACAACAACACAAGGCTCTTCACTTATTGGACTGTAAGTTTATACTTCTTTCATTTTTTAAAAAATCTTATATTGCCCTTTATTATGATTCATGTTTCCTTTACAAGTGATGAGCTCTCTCAAATGACATGGGTTATTTGTATTTTATTAGTTTCTATTGGATGTTGGGTCTCAAGTAACATGGATTTTTTGTCTCTCATTTTCTTTTTTGCTCCCTTTTCTTCACTCCCTGTAGTAACATGCGCATACTCCTTTTCTCCTTTTTAGAGGTTTTGACTACTCATTTTCCTTTCTATTATGCAACTGTAACACCAATCGGCTTTTCTGCAGTCACAATTCCATTTTCTAAACCTTGCTATGTTAAATTTTTTCCTTCAAATCAGTTAGTGATTTTTTTTCCGTGTTTTGTAACTCTTTTTGCAAAAAATCAGTAAAGTGATTTGGGTGATCTCTTGTTTTGGTTAATATCTGTTAGATTGGCATGTTGTTTGTATGGCAAAAAATAATTTTTAAAACTAAAAATAAAATTGAGTTGAATTCTAAGATTGCAAGTGGCCAAACCGGGCATACTTGGACGCTTAAAATGTAAATCATATGTTTTTTCCTAATCCATTCTATTACTTAGTTTGCTAAACAGTTTCCAGGTAAGAAATCATGGGACTAATTTTAAGTCTATGATGATGATGATCCCAAATCTGATTCGTGTAAAAGTCTTTGTTTGGTTATTTTTGTATAATGGGTGTCAGAGTTCCACTTCTGCATTGTATAAGATTGTTCTGCACTTTCTTTTAGGAAATCAATATTACGCTTACATTTTAAAACCTGGATTGGATTTTGACTTGTTTCCATTGTTAAATTAGTACCAAATGGTTCAACCGCGCGTAAAAAAATAAAAAATAAAAATAAAAGATAAAAAATAAAAATAAAAAATAAAAAATAAGAAAATTCTGATGTCCAGTTAAATAAACATATCAAATAATCTCTAATTTACTCTCAACTTGTGAAAGAAAAGAATCAAATAATCCTTTGATCAGAGGCTATGAAAATTATCCTTAGGTCTTGAGTACAAGTGGGGCCAATGGTTTGTTGATCCAGAGTCTGATAGGCCCACAATGCATTTGTCATAGAACTGTTACCGGTTCTTGTTTTTATTCTGAGATTCTCTTTAATTCTTACGCTCAAATGGTTTAGGGGAGAAAACTACCTACCATTTAGCTGCTTCAGATGTGTCGGGTTCTTCCTTCTAAGCATGTGCTGCTCCCGCTTCAAATCAATAATTCTGCTATTAGGACTGGTATTCTCTCTCTCTCTCTCTCTCTTTCTCTCTCGTGTAAGGTTGGGGCATCATGCATTCATATTGTTTGGAAAATATAATTTTTGCGTCTTATAGTTTGTTTTGTGGTTTGAATGACTTTGAAACCGCAGGATTTCTATGAGGATCTATTTGAGGAGCTGAGCAAGTAGAGAGAGATTGAGAGCCTTAATATTTGCGACAATTTGGCTGACCACATAGTAATATACTTAGATTTTGGATGCTTTAATTCTCAAGTCTTATTCCCAAGTCGGTGCTCTGTGGGCCCAACCATGATGTATGTGTTTCATCCATTCTGTCCATCTATTTTTGTAGATCATTTTATAATATGAAAGAAAAAATGAGGTATATCTCAATCTCAAGTGGACCACATTACAGGAAATAGTGTTGAATGAACATTGACCATTAAAAACCCAACCACTGCTCGCATGACAAATAATTGATGCACAACACTGCACCTTAGAATAACTATTGGCCATTAGCTGAAAAGGGTAATTTTCAATCCATCAAGGTCTATGGCATGCAATGCCAAGCAAGTTCACTAGGTAGACAACCCCCAATTTCCGATCTTGATTGAGAATTGTATCATTAGGGCCTGTTTGGGAGCGTGGATTTGGAACCCCCTGGATTTGCAATCCTCACAGTGTGTTTGGCACCCTGGAGTGTGAATCAACTTTAATCCAAAAATACCTATGCATGGTATATTCACAGAGGTTTCAATTTAATTACTAAATCAACTTTAATATCTCTAATTAGTGAGATAGATAATTTTTGACACTATGGTTGTGATAAGCCCACTGAAATATATGATTTGCCTGAAAATGATGAAATTCCAAGTCTCGGATGGACCGCAAGCACAAGATCATGTCTGAGTGACTAACCAAGGATTTTTAATCATTGATTAATAGGGACAATGTTCAGACGGTGCTGGACAATGTTTGGACAGTGCTGATTTACATGGACAATGTTTGGACGGTGCTGATCATCATTAGTGGGCCATGTGCCCAATAGAATGATAGTGTACAGTGACACACATGTCACACCTGCAACTATTGAAATGATTTTAGGTGTAATCCAAGCTCTCACCGTGGATTGCAAACCCCCTCAAAGAGGAGATTAGAAAACCCCTGGATTTGCAACCCCCAGTTACTTCATGCGCCAAACAACCAAGGGGATTTGAAGCCCCCTCCAATCCCCTCCAATCCACGGTGCCAAACGACCCCTTATAATTATTGTGCCATCCTTAGACGGGTTTAAATCTGCTGCTCTTGATGTTGTTTTCTTAAGGTCCGGATTGTCACAGGTGTGGAGGCTAATTCATGAACCTAGATTGGAAGATTCCAACAACTTTGGTAGTCCATGCACCAACAAAATTTAAACAATAAAAATAAAAATCTTTTCAGTTGAAAATCCCCATCCTTCAGGAAAAGGTTGGATTTGAAGAATAATCTTGTGTATTTGGGTCATGTGTATTATAGGTCCTATCTCTCCATATGTCACATTAGTTATATATGAAAAGATCATCAACTATTCACTCAAGATCATCAGCTATCTACCCTGTTTCAATCTAGAAAAGGAAAAACAGTATTTGGTCTAGCTGGATGTATCTGACTAATAAATTGGAAATTTTTATTTAGTAAATGTTTTCTTGATGTACATGCACTGTAGTTCCATTAAATTCTCAACCCTGATCATTCCGATGATTATAATGCAAGAAATGGTTTGTTTATGTTTAGAGTGGCTAGGAAATGTATTGGTGTGAATTTTCTTGGGCTAGAAATAAATAAGAAGGTAAATATTTCTTTTTTCTTTTTAATTGGTGAAAGCGACTTCCATGCTTTAACAAATTTCGATCTGGTGCAGCTTGTGAAACGATGTCTAGATTTTGTTCAACAAGGCTTGAAGAATGTGTGAGTGCTCTTCTTTTAAGCATGGTTAAACTGGATCTTTTTACTAGATGTAACATAGACTTCTCTATTACTTCTCTGTGTTTCCTTTCTAGTCTGGTACATTGTACTTTCATAAAAGATGCATGTTGAGACTGAACTCTAATCCAGCCTAATGATTAAAAAGATTGCTGGATTGGTAAGCATTTTCTGGCTTTGGGATTCTTGAAGTAATCGTTGATTTGCTTTGACTGAGGTGACCTTCTAGAAAATCTCTCTCTGAGCTTTTGACTGAGGTGACCTTCTCTAACTCCACTCAAAATCCACCAACATCTTTATTTATTAGTGTATATACATGTTCTTATTTATTTATTTTTATTTTTATTTGCTTTTTTATTATTTTATTTTTATTTTTAACACACGCACACACAGCCCACACACTCACGCCAGTGGAATTTCACCACCTATGGATACTTGAACCCTTGACCGGGTGTTGAAACTCCTGAGAGTCTACCACCCGAGCAAGAGTAAGGATCTTATATATACACACACACACACACACACACACACACATACACACACACACGTTCATTTCTTTGAAACTGATGCAAGTTACGCAAGGGCTGTCGATCTTCTATTCATCTAAAGACTAATTATCTCTAGTGGATTGGAATCCTTGCCATAATAAATGACGCTCACATAATTGTAATTTCAGCATTAATTCTGTCATTTGTTATAGAAGAATCATTTGAATTTTAGTCAAAGCTCATATGTATTAAAACAATTGAGTAACATGGTATATTATCATTATTTAGTTTATTTAGTAAATTAAGCTTAAAAATAGGATCCTTGGGTAGTTTTCAGGTTATTTTAGCATGTTGTCCTTGTTGATAGATATCAACTTACTGGCAGGCCACATATCTGGTTGTAGGACCAAATTGATTGTTGACAAGGGATCTCACAGTGGAAGAAAATCTTCTTCTTCTTCTTTCCTTTCTTTCTTTCTTGATTGTAACCTTGTCACTGTTCTACTGTGAAGTAGGGTGCTATTAATGCTGCTTTTGCGGAGGCCATCAGGCCCCATGTTCTAGCACTCCGGAGCAGCCCTTATGGGAAGAAAGTCCTTTCAAGCAACAGCCTGAAGAAGTAATTTATGCTGTTTCAGGAAGTTCTGCAAGTGGGTAATCACTTTTCCATTTTTTTTTCCCCCAAATGATCATTTAGGCGTTCACCATTTTCTTGGCAAGTGCAGATAAAAGATCCATAACATATTGAATTTTTACAGCCATCTGAAAAGTTCGATCCAAATTTTTACAGCCCCTCTTATTTCTATGATAGGTTCCAATAACACAAGGCGAATGATTTGTTTTACATGGTGATTTAAGTGATTTATTTCCAATGAATTGTATTTCAATTATGAAATATTGTACTTGGTTGCCATGGTGATTTAATTGATTTGTTTGACATGATGATCAGGCTTCAAGGGAATCCTGTATGTACTAATGCAAATGAAGTCAACATAATCAAGTTCTGTGGGTCTCAGAATGGAAATGGAGTGACACCTGGAGGCTCAACAAACGCCGCGCCCATTTGTCCTACTCTAGCATGCTGTTTAGATTTCAATTTTGAATGTTTCAGAATCTTGTCTTTTTTTTCTTTGCTTTTTTTTAATGAAATAAAAGTCTCTCGCGGTGCTTGTGAAGAAGAACCTACAGGTAATCTGTCAAATTTTCGGAAACCTTTCGGGCATGGTCCAAGCCTTGGATGCTGAACTTCTAGAAGAAAGGCATTGTGCGACATTTGAATGACGTGGGTGATTCAGAAACTCTCAGCATGAGCCATAGGTGTGTTTTTTCCTAACTTTTCAAACTGACATTTTGCTTCCCAAATTTTGCCATATCTGGGTTTTGTTGGTTTGAATTGCAATTTGGTTTGCATCCATGTGTGCAGGAGTCCTCTTTGCTGATAGAAAATGATGAAAAGAACTCAGTTGGTAATTTCAAGAGCCCCATGGATGCTAACAAAAAGCGTAAAAGACGAAGTATTGCCAGATTGGCAAAGGTAACTTCTTTCGTTTCTTGTCTTTATAATAAATTTGCAGTGGTTCTGTTTTGTTTTTGGAATTAAGTGTTGGCTGTTACGTACAATAGTTGTCAGTGTTGGAGATCCTTGGGTAACAACATTTAATCAATTACATCTTTATGTGTTGGTTGGACATGTCTTTCTTTTCCACCTTTTATTCTTAGACAAAATTTTGTTACTAGTTAAATATTAATGCTCCCAATTCTTGGACCTTGTTACCACTTCAATCATGTTGGAGTCAAGACCGGTTTGCTTCTACCTCTTGAACTGACCATTGTTGTTGGCATTGAGAGTTCTATTTGGAACACTATCAAAAGATTGAGATTTCTGAATTATTATTTTCCTAATTTATCATATTGGTTTTTTTTTTTTTTTGTGATTTTCTTCCTGATGTGAATTTCCCCTCCAAATTCCATTCCCCCCCCCCCCCCAAAAAAAAAAAAAAATCCCTTTAAAACTTCTCTTTTTCTTTTCTTCTTCTTCTTCATCTCTTGATAGGGTTTTATCCTCTATTTCCTCTTAGTATCAGAGTAGGGAAAAATACCTGCGATTTCCTTTTTGGGCAACTATAAATTTGATTTTATCCAATCTTCAAACTCAGACCTTTCCTGCTGAAGAGTGGGCAGCATACCCCACTTCTTGTCAATATGATAGTTTGCTTCTATACCCTTCGTACTATGAATATGGAAATTGTCCAATTATGGATGCCTTCTTTCGAGCGTGTTTGATGCACCGTTGGATTGAATTACACTTAGTGGCCTGCCATAGTGATAATACTTTCTTCTGTGTGTGTTTTAATGCACTCTTCAATTGAATTACAGTAAGTGGCCTGCCATTGTGATAATAACTGATTCCTTGCTTCCTGCATTAGCATTCATAGCAAAGGTTTCAGCTCCAAATTGCAACTAAGCTTTCTAGATGGACATGAAATGAAAGCAACCACAATTTGGGGCTATTTCATCCTTATGAATGCTAGGAAACATCTCTAACTTTTTGGTCATTTCCATTTGATCAAATGAGACTGTTGCAATTTAATTTTTTGGTGTATCCAAAAGCAGCCTTAGCATTTTGATTGAGTAACTAGGCTCCAAATTCCACCTTCCATTGGGAGACCCATAAGATCCATGGAACCAACACTATCATCATCATTTTTCAGTCTTAGTTTAGAATCTTCCAACCTAGAAAATTGTCCGCCATCTTTTGCTAGATCCATTAAACCTACCACCACCACCACCATCAGTAACCAAGCCCATGGCCTAGTCAGGTGACTCTCGAGTCCTTGGTTGGCTTTTCTGCCTTCTGTTGACTCATGCCCTCAATCAAGTCTTCAACGTTTGTGGTCTTTCATGTGAGAGGAGCAGTTTGCTGCAACTATTGATTATTGTCATCGAGTTGATGGGTAGAATTATGTTAGCAGACATAGAAACTTAGAATAGATAACACTGATTTTCAACAAAATGCATGTCTTATTGGTCTCATGAGTATCAACATATTCTACTGATTTTATATCTTGAGATTCATTTGGAAGTGGAACATGTTTTCATCACCGAGAATAGTTGCCTAATGGATCGCGTTTCTCCCGACTCAAGAAAACCATTTCTATTGATATATGCCAGCTGCTATCCCAATTTTAGTATCAAATGCTGATGTTGATCTCATTTTAAGCTTGAGCTTTTGGTACTCTCTACGTAGAAGCATTGTTGTGTCGTATGTATGGCTACGGATTAAATCCGTATACATATCTTGCTACAGCTATAGGGGATAAGCGTGCCAGAGATCATTAGCTACGGTTTTTATTCGTAGCTTGTTCACTTTATCCGTTACTGCCAATCAAAGCTGGTGTATAAATAACTAGCTTCATTTTAAAAACTGTTATCGACGTCCTGCCATCTTTACAAGGTGAATCTTCTTCTTCTTCCTCCTCCTTCCTTCTTCTTCTTCTTCTTCCTCCTCCTTCTTCTCTCTCTCTCTCTCTAATCTTTCTTTTTATTGTCTGTTATTTCAGTTTGTCGTTTCAAGATGAGGAGAAAAAATTGGAA
This sequence comes from Magnolia kwangsiensis, assembly GCA_037074715.1. Classification (NCBI taxonomy): domain Eukaryota; kingdom Viridiplantae; phylum Streptophyta; class Magnoliopsida; order Magnoliales; family Magnoliaceae; genus Magnolia; species Magnolia kwangsiensis. The sequence goes on along the minus strand of CM073582.1, from coordinate 112,932,745 downwards.
ATCACCATGTTACCATTTGGTTATGTCCCTGTTCATAGCTCTAATTGCGATCATCTTCTACTGGGTGGGGCAGAGCCACCACGTAGTCAAGATCGGGATGGAATTTATTGTTATGAAATGGAAACTTCTTTTCATTCTACTGCTCATAGTCATCTTATTGAAGAGGATGACCGACCTCGGTGTTTCTTCCTTTTTCTTGGACCGATCAGACACACCGGCGCCAAACCAGCCCGTAGTCCCTGTACCGGATCGTTTGTTCCAATCGGTCGATGATGTTTCTTCCTTCTCCTTTGAAAGATCAGACACACAAGCCCCAGCAGAGGACGTGCTGCCACACCAGCCCGAAATTCGACTCCCTGTATCCGATCGATTGTTTCCAATGGTCGATTATGGTCATTCATCTAGCTCCGGCGACCCACCTAGCGATTCCACAATCGCCAGCAGCTGGGATCCAAGAAGAAACGGTACTGATAAAGAAACTGGATCCAGCAGTGGCAGTCATTCCGATTGGGAATCAATGTGGGAGGCAGCACTCCTCGACTGGAGGAAGAAGACGAGAAGCGGAAGAAGAAGAAGGGGAAGAAGAGGTAGAAGAAGAAGAAGAAGAGGAGGAGGAGGAGGAGGAGGAGAAAGAAGAAGACGAGAAGTAGAAGAAGAAGAAGAGGGGGAGGAGGAGGAGGAGGAGGAGGAAGAAGAAGCGAAGCCAGAGATTTGTTGAGTTCATGGGCCCAAACCCAATCAAAGGGCTACAGATATTTCATGTTCTTTGTAACAATATGTTTCTGTTTTCTTAATTTCATCTTGCATGTTACATGAACGATTTTCTCGAATTGAGATATAAATCACAGTCATATTTTCCGATTTGCTTCGTTTTTGGGCTCGGCCCTTTTAATTGATTTGAAAAACTGGATGGAGGGAATGGATAAAATATAAAAATCACACGCGCTCGTCAGGCCGTCTGCTCTCTGTGTACGTTGCATGAATTTAAAAGTTAGGCAAAAATATAATAGTTTGGTGGACCACCGATTTTGAACATCATGCTGTTCATTTGTTATGTACCGTTTGTGGTGGATTTTAAATATAAGCCTCTGGGCTTCTATATTGGAACCTGTAACGTGCCTGATGACCGATTCGTCTACGCGTGTGAGGTGAGGCAGAGTGCGAGTTGAATAATACCTCGTCTACCGAGCTTGTCATGGTTGCCACGCGTTGCCTGTCTACCGGACGCGGATTTCCTGCGCAGGAAACCTAGGTGGGGCACACATCATGAAGTCTGTGAGAAATCCACCCCGTCCATCAGTTTTATGAGCTCATTTTAGTAGAACAGGCCACAAATGAGCCAGATCCAATACCCAAGTGGGCCGAAAATGTGAAGATTAAACTTTCACAGTTGAAATATTAGTGGGCCATATAAGTTTTCAATCAGGGTAATATTTATTTTTTCAGTTCATCCCCGTATAAATGATGTTATTAACGGTATAGATTGTATTTAGACATAACTGTTGACCCCAGGGAGGTTTCAACGGTAGAAATTTCCCCACCTACATTTTCCTTTAGTGAGGCCCATTTGAGTCCTGGATACTTCTCAATTTTGGTCCCAATTACTGAAATGAGCTCACAAAACTGATGGACGGGGTGGATTTCTCACAGACTTCATGATGGGCTCCACCTAGGTTTCCTGCGCAGGAACTTCGTCCCTTTCAACCGCCACGATGGGCCAATTACGTATCGACACGTGGGGCCTCTTCCAATAATGAATCTGACGTGACACGTGTAGGGCTGGATGTGCAAACGCCACTGTTCCCACACCAGCCATATAACTGATGTAGCCACGTGTCGTGCGTAGACGAGCGCTGACGCTCCTCCAGCTCCGAGTTGTACGAACGGTTCAAAGGAGATCAAAGTTACGTGGGCCCCACAGTGACGTGGTGGATCCACTTGAAGATCTATATCATTCTTTCTCTCACGAGAGTCATGACATAAATCGATCTCTCCGAATGGATGGACGGTATGGATACAACACATGCATCATGGTGGGGTCCACACAGCTTGGTGACGTCACTTCAGTAGCGATTTGGCTACTGCCCTTGTCAGTATCTAATCCACGTCCGGTTATACCCGGGGCTGTGGGCGACGGAAGAGAAATAACGGATTGCCTGTGACACAGGGCACACAGATGTACCTGTGCTTGGGGCTGTGTGTGGCCCACAGAGGCGTCCGTGACAAATCCACTCCGTCAATATGTTTTTAAAGACTACAATAGGACAGGATTCTAAAATCCAGGAATATTTAAAACTCATGTGGACAACACAAAGCGAAACAATGGGAAAAGAAATGTCCACCGTTGAAACTTTCCTGGAACTGACCATGATGTTCACAGTCACAAATATTATCCTTGTACAAATTTTCTGTCATCATCAGTCGTTCAATCCCCACCGTTTGGTGTGGTATGGCCCAGATGAGTTTTAGAGTCTATGTTCTGTTAGGGTCTTTCAAAACACGTGGAGGATTCGTCGTGTGGGTTGCCACGTATGCCCGGGTCTCTTGCAATTCATCCTCTAGTTGCCGCAACAGGAGAATTATAACCGTTGACTATTGTAATTTAATTGGGCTACATCATTACACACTGTATTTAATACAGCAATGTTAACGATTTAGTTGGACCAATCAAGCAGAGGATCCAAATTCATACTTGATACAAAGGCATATGTGGCATATATTAACTTAGAATATAACAAACTAGATTATGCATATCACACTCTCTAGGATCGGGCACCATAATCATTGATTAGAGAGATGTGGGTCCATGAATATCAATAACAGATCATAACAATAGTAAGTGTGACATTTTGGACATTTTATTTTATATATATATATATATACACACACACTATTATTAGGGAGCTAAATTGGTGTTGGTGTGAATCTGATGCCTTTAGTTAATGTATAGATGCGAGTGTAATGGACATAGGATTTGAGATGGAGATTTTTGAACACTTATATTTGCTATGGATAAATTCGCATGAACCATATCGAAGCTAACTATAACATAAATAAGTTAGGCTTCAGACTGATTAGAGTTCTTGAGGGAAATTGTCTAGCAAGTGTCTCGGAGCAACGGTCATATGTCCGAGTTAATCCGTCCTTTTCCCTTGTTTGACTTAATCCTTTTTACTCAACGTATCAATTCTTGAGGGAAAGATATGATAAATTGATAAGGCTTGGAGAACAACTCTACTAACACAGCTCAGACTCACTATTCATCGAGCCCTGAGCTCAGGTCGGTAGATAAGATCCAAGCCATGAGATCAACTCGATTGGGAATCTAATCAGTAATGACATTAATGCATAGCCTCGGTAACGCATGACTAGAGTTATGCCCAACACATGATCCCTAGGAAATTGTCAACGACAATGCTCTCATGATCCTCGCGTGATGGCAATGACCATACTGAGATTATTGAACACGTTCACTGCGACCCTCAAGTATAAATATGGGTCATTTTTACGGTAAAAGGTATGCAATATTTGGCACCCTAACTCTACTCTACATTACATAGACCCCATTTCCTTAGCCTGATTTAGGCATTTGAGGGTCCCTTGCTCAAGTCAGGGTCTCCTTTATCTCCTCTTTATGCAGGTCCAAGGTTTGCTTCGAGCACTTAGGGCTTAGCGGAGGGTGATCCAAATTTTGACATCAACAATATTAGTGTGTATTTGTACCAAAATCTGTATGGATCATATTAACGATACAAGTTTAGCCATGCGATACATAAGATATTTGAGAAGCATGCATTAGAGATTCGGAGATCAACTAATCTTTTCCAAGGTGTTTTCAGTATTTTAGTTTTTTTGTTTTCTCGAATAAAGGCAATCAATTATTCTAACCAAGCCCAGCCTAAATTACTTTCTGAGTATGCAATGAATATAAGATCATGGATGATGAAATGTAATTATTTTTTCTCAGCTGGTTGCACTTGATAGCTCCGAGTGGACAAATAATTGTTCTCATGTCATCCCTATAAGACTAAAATAGCATAAGCAAATATGAAGAGCCCCCCCAAACAACTCTAACACCACCTGAATAAAAAATTTGACTCTCAAAGTAAACCTAGTGTTGTGTATATAGGGTTAGATGTCCCCTGTTTATCAGCAGCAGACATTTAAAGTAGGTGTTGTTACAATTTGTCTCTATGCATATGCTGAACCAACTCTTAATTACAATAAGTAGTTATAATTTTCTTCCATCTATGATGCAGGTCAAATTTAAACGACCTTGGCTTAGAAATATTTCTGTCTACGCTTATATGCTAGGCTGATTGTTGTTGTAACTCATGACATCACCCTCGCCTTGCTTGTCAGATGTTACTTTCAGCCAAGACAATGATCCCCCTGTATTAGTAAGTCACGTCCCTCTTTCAGCATCCCATCTTCCATGCTCTTTTATTGTTTAACTGCTGTACCTTTGAAAACCATTGGATTTCTAAGGTTAAAAAGAGCTTATTCGAAGGAAGAGCCCCAACTTATGTCAATCACTAAAGTGAAACAAGTGCATGATAATTTGCTAAGTAGGCAAATGACCAGGCCATGGACGAGCATCATTCTGCCTAGATGCTAGGGGTTAGTGGTCTTTGAATCAGATCCAATTGGTTCTAGCATACCCGCAAGACCCACACATGTTCCGCATGTCCAGCTTTGAAACAAAAGATTGTGATTGAATTTAAGTCACTGGTATAGGGCCCATTAGTGAGGACTAGATAATTATGATGATCAAGATTTGATTTTGCATGAAAATAATTAATCTTTAAACCCGATAATATATAGATTTATGGCTATGATTAGTAAGCTTTAGTTATTTAAACAAAGTTAATGCATAACTATTAAAAGTGAATGAAATTAGATCACTTTTATCATGAATAATTGATTTTTACATGGACTAACATGGAATTCATAAGTCTTATTTTTTTAACACTGCACATACACTCAGGCACACTTGCACCACAATTGCACCACTTAAGTATTCTACCCGGCACAATTTTTTTCCTTATATCCTAAAATTAGCTCACAAAATGGATGAATGGAGTGGATTTCTCACAAACATCAAGGTGGTCCCACCTAAGTTACCTCGGCCGAACTCTGGGTTAAAAATGGGATGCGGAATTCCTGTGAAAACCTTTAGCAGTAACTTACTGTGCTTGGAACCTAGGTGGGGCCACCATGATGTTTGTGATAAATTGAACTCGTCCATCTATTTTATTAGCTCATTTTAAAACATTTGGCCAAAAATAACCGTAATCCAATGCTCAAGTGGGCTGAAAAGGTGAGAATATTAAGTCCCCATTTGAAATATTTGGGAGGTCACGAGAGTTTTGAATGAGGCTAATATTTATGTTTTCCGTTCATCCATGCAGAATTGACATTATGAATGGTATGGATGGCATGTAAAGATTACTGTCAACCTTCGGAGGTGTCACTGGTAGGAATTTCCCTACCTACTTTTTTTTTTATTGTGGTCTACTTGAGTTTTGAATCTGCCCAGCTTTGGTCTTTAAGTCTTAAAATGAGCTCACAAAACAGATGGATGGGGTGGATTTCTTACATACATCAAAGCTGAGTGTAGATTATGAAAACAGTTCCTGCCCAAGGATTTTGGGTGGGGCCCACTATGATGTTTGTGAGAAATCTAACATGTCCATCATTTTTGGAGCTCATTTTAGGACATTCGATCAAAAATGATGAGGATTCAACACTCTAGCAGGCCATACGAGATGACACAGTGGGGAAAGGAATGTCTACCGTTTAAACCTTCTTATGCTCCAACTTGATGTTTATATTCCATCCAAACCATTTATAAGGTCGTTTTCACCGAAATGAAGTGAAAACACCAAAAACTTAAACCGATACAAAACTTTTGTAACCATATAAATGTTTCAACGGTGGTCATTAAAATCCATTGAATTCCAACTATTTCATCTCGGGTGGCCATTTAAGTTTTGGATACATGTCCTGTAATGAGCTCCAAAAAAATGGCTTTCTCACAGACATCATCGCAGTGGGCCCACAAAGAACAGGGAATTCTTGCGGTAGCGTTTGGCAGGAAATGGGCGTCCCATTTTTAGTGAACGTTGGAAAACACGTGTACCCACTCAACCTCGAGTAGGTACATGAAAATGACACTTTATCCCTGGGAAAAAGTACATCGCCACCACAGGCAGCACCAAAGTCGTTAGTCGTTACTAACGACTTCGTCTACGTGGAAAAGTTCCATGGCCCCCACCATGTTTTATCCATGCCGTCCATCCATTTTTCCAGATCATTTTAGGGCACGAAACCGAAAAATTAGGCATATCAAAAGCTCAAGCAGACCACGCGACATGAATCATTGGGGATTTAACACTTACCATTGAAATCTCCTTGGGTGCCACAAAAGTTTTGGATCAAGCTGATATTTGTGTTTTTCCTTCATCCAGGTCTACGGTCCACTTTGATCTTTGGATCTGACTATTTTTAGGCCCATGCCCTGAAATGATCCGGAAAAATGGATAGACGGCGTGGATAAAACACATATCATGGCGTCGGTTCTGAATTCTATTACATCCCGACGCATCGGGATAAGATACATCCCTTCCAGCAGTTGGATTTGGGTTTTTTTCAACGATGAGATGCCACAGAACAAAACTCTCCACTTAAATATTTCAACTTTTTTACTTACATGGTGACCTTACGTTATCAAAGCGAAATAGCTTAATCATGAAAGGGTTGAAATAATCCAATTCAGTGCTTCTATTTTATTTTTATTTTTTCTAATTTCCACCGTACAAAACGAGACCCACCCATCATATAAACGGTTTGGATCATTGGAAGATGACACAGGGTCAAAGACTAAAGTCGCCAGTAACCCTCTTTATCTGTGAGGGTTACTGGCAGATCTGCCATCCATGAGGCCCACCCTGATGTCTGGCGCCAGCTAAGTTTAGGACATGAGCCCAAACACAAGGCAGATCCAAAACTCAGGTGGACCCTACCAAAGGATACAGTGGCTTTAGGCAATAGAATTCACAATACGGTGGAAGACTGTTGGTGTTCTTCCTTGATCATCTAATCTTCTCATATGTGCAGCCAATCTGATAAGTGGGGCAGCCTGATTTTTGGGCAAGGTCATGTCCATGACAAGCCCCAGCTAATGAATGACCCAGATCTCAAAATCCACCACCACCCCATTTACATCTCTCATTGGGTGAATTGGCTTGCATTCACATAGGATACATACACCATCCCAAATCTACAAAATCCGACTGGTTGATCAAGACCATTAAAAATAAAAATCTGTGGACTGTCCACTCCTCTACAAAAGAATGACTTTTGAATTTTCAAAATGAGCCATACTGGTTTCAGCCTTTTGGGCTTGGCTTTTGTTTCTAAAGGAGAGCAATATGAACAGTTATGTAACAACCTCATGTAGCCGAAAGGAAGTTGAAGAATCAAAGCCGGCAAAAAAGGAAAAAAGAAAAGAAAAAAAAAAATTCCATGACCATGTATGTGTGTAACATCTACATTCTAATCGTCGGGATCCATCTCCTCGTCTTGCTCTAACGGCCGATTTTCTCTGCCCCCATCATCCGACTCCTGCTCATCCACATCCACATTGTCTTCCTGAGAATCACTTTCGTCGACGCCCTCATCTTCAGCTAACTTCAGCTTCAATGAAATCGATTCGAGGCTGCGCTTCATCCATTCGGGGCACTCATCCTCACCTCCATACAACAACTTGCCGTCCCTGCCCTTCACTTGTTCAGGAGTTCCGGGAGATATGGGTGTTGTTCTGCAGGAGCATTCAGGTAATGGGTGCGAAAGGAATGAGGTTGGTTTTGATGCTATAGACTCCACTGTTAGGCCTTCCACGTTCAAACTTCTGTTAAGGTGTTCCCGCACTGCAACTGTCCAATTGCGCTTTGGATGATACAGGTTATCATGAATATCATCAAACATTTGGGTGAGAAATTTCCTGGTAAAAAAACCAAAAATAAAAGTCACAACTACCACTAGGTTAATAAATAGTAATATCACTAATAACAGCACACACAGAATATCTAAAATAAATTATTGAATCCTTGCTCTTGCTCGGGTGGTAGACTCTCGGGAGTTTCAACACCCGGTCAAGGGTTCGAGTATCCATAGGTGGTGAAAGCCCACTACGGCGTGAGTGTGTGGGGGTGTGTGTGCATGTGTAAAAAAATAAAAAAAATTAAAAAAAAAAGAATATCATCAAACATTTGGGTGAGAAATTTCCTGGTAAAAAAACCAAAAATAAAAGTCACAACAACCACTAGGTTAATAAATAGTAATATCACTAATAACAGCACACACAGAATATCTAAAATAAATTATTGAAGTTCCTGTTCTTGTTCCTCTCTCTCTGTCTCTCTCTCTCTGAAGAAACAACCAAAACCCTAATTGCAAGTTGGTGCATTTGAAACTGCATGTGAAATGATATAAACTACAATTTGGGGGCTCACTCCTAATTATGAGTGCAGAGGGGATAGCCCCATTTTGATCATTAACTCTTTTATTGAATTGAAATATTGAGGAACAACCAACGCGGGTGTGGCCCGATTTTAATTCATAATGACAACCAAACCCCTAAGTGCAAGTCGGTCCATTGGAAGTTGCATGTGAAATGATAGTTATTACAATTGAGGGGCTTGACACTAATCATGAGTGGGGTGGGAATAGCCCCAATTTGGTCTATTGAATTGAAATGTTGCAATGCAATTCAATCTAGCAACCGAATGTAGCCTATCTGTATAAAATAGAAAAAATAAATAATGAAAGACAACAAAGAAAAGGACGCATAGATTCTCAGGAACAAGGAAATTATTGAAGTAACTATAGCAAAGATGTGAAGGTATTTGAGGTAATACTTCCTGTCGGTTCCTGAAAATCAGGACTAAGGAGAGGTTTCCTGACTTTTCAAGCAATTGAAACCTGAGCTGGAAAGAACAAGGAGCAACCAAGGGTAGAATGCCCAAATTGCAATTGCAATCCCAGTAATTGCAGTTCTAGAAACACAATGGCTTCCCAAGGCCAAGCAACTGCCATAAAACTCTCAAAACCCAACCATGGATAAAATCAACTGACCCTTGATGCCACATTAGGGCTGCAACTTGGGTTCAGGTCAACCCGAACCCAATTAAACCAACCTGAGCTCAGGTTAGGTTGGGTTGGCTTGTCAAGGTCCTCAGGTTGGGTTCGGGCTGAGAAATTTTGGATTGGGTTGGGGATAATAGCAATTATTTGGGTCAGGGTGGTTTGGGTCGAGTATAGAGGAATTCGATTTGGGTTCGGATTCGGAACGTCAGGTTGGAATTCGGGTCAGGTTGGGTCCTCTTGAGGTCAGGTTGGGCTCAGGTTGACCATCAGTCCAACCTAACCCGCCCAAGTTGCACCCCTATGCCACATTAAGAAACCGACACAACGAAGTGTATTGTTTCGTAACTTTTGAAGTATGCCTTTATATTTTCAAAATAATAATGATATTTATAGTAATAAAACCAAAGAAGTCAAAGTTTTTATCGATTTTACCTGTCTGGACGATATGTTCTAGCAGAGGGCCTTTCATACAAGCGGTGCCCCATGACCAAGCTTGAAAAATCTGGCCATCCACTACCATCACCGTAAAATCCTGGAAAGAATGCATCTGCTTTCACAGAGACAATATAATCAAGAGCATCCCAAAGAAGCTGGTGTGCTTTCGTTCTAAGATCCATGGGCGAAGGGTCCGGTTCTGTGTCAGTCTCAGTAATCCAACCATACCAACCTTCCTTCTCATGCTGATAAATTGGCCTGGAGGGTGGTGGAGGAAGAGGCCGGGGACGAGGACCAGCCTTGTTCCATTCTTCGATCAGTTGCTGCTCACTTTTGGGTGGGGGAAACCATGGCATTTCCAAAGGAAGAGGAGTTTCCGAGCCGAGTAAATCGGATAGCTCCTTTTTAGTACATAAAGAAGTATAATCCATTAAGTTGAGGTACATGGCACGTAGTGGGATCAGAACCCGCTGCCCACCAAATATCTCAGAACCCGCCACATATACTTTTGTTTCAGGCAAATAGCCAATTGCTTTAAGGAGAAGTCCTACCTGCAATCATGGGAATGAACATCATCATTGAATGTTAGAAGACTAGAAACCCACGACGAGGAATGACCGAGTTCTAAAGATGCAGCCATGGTTAAAAATATATAGACATGAATGGAAGCTCTAGAGTGAGAGACAACCCTGACATAAAATGACAGAAGACAAGTGATCATTGAATGGAGAACATCTTTGGCAAGGAAAACCACCCGCTTTTGGGAAAATTGTAGGTACAACTCATTCAAGTAAAATGACCCCATTTTTTGGAGAAGAGGAGTTTCATCTCCTCCTGCCTGGCAGTGTTTCTTACATCCCTATTTTATTTAATGGATGGGCAAAATGCTACACTTGAAGTTAATCTAAACCTAAAAAGACAATAAGATAACAACAGCTTGAGGTGGCCACCACCGGTGGTAGACAATGGCTGCTATACACAGATCAAAGGCTAGACAGTTGCGGAAGTACCTATTCCCCCCCAAGAAAAATGGAGATCATCATCATCATCTAATCCTTATCTCAAATAATTGGGGTCAGCAGCACAAATCCCAACCAACTGCCAGACAATACATAGAGATAATAATGTATTACTCGATAACTCTTAAGGCCTATTGGTTAGTCCACAAAGCATGATATCTATTGGATCCATTAGCAGGCTAAGGAGATTTGAAGTTAATCCTTAGGTTGGGAGTTTCCATAGCCATTTCTAAAAGAGGTGCCTTCCAGTGATACTGCTATCACCGTAAGCTTACAGTGGCAACGGCCAGATGTGGGGCCCACATCATGTATATATCACATCCAAACTGTCCATCAGATGTGTCAGCTCAATAACCCCCAGAACCCAAAAATCAGCTTGATACAAAACTCAAGTAGGCCACGACACAGGGAACAAGTCGATTTTCACAAGGGCCCATCTGAGTTTCACCACCACCTGAATTTTAGTCTAACCTTTCATCCAAGCCAGATGAAGGGTGCGAACAGCCTGGATTCCACATAAGCAACAGGTGGTCACCCCATGCAAATCACGGGTGAGCATCTCCTCCCAACTTGTCCCTATGTTGTGGCCCACCTGAGTTTTGAATCCGCATTACTTTTGGGCACTGAGAGTATTTTTGGGGTGATGCATCCGATGGATAGGTTGGATTTGTGAACACATCATGTGGGCCCTACATTTGCCCAATACCATCTTAGCTTACAGTGGTAGTGGTACCACTGGAGAGGTCCCCTTTCTAAAGTAGCATAGATACACACCATGGGCCTGTTTGATCAGCCGTAAAACAAAGGAAAAATAGTTTTCCCTTGACATAACGTCATCTCCTATTTGATTTGCAAGATAACCATGGATTCCATGATATAATCATTACACTTTTTGCTTTCGCAATTCTTAAACACAAGATTCAGTTCATTGTGAGATAAATTGGAAATTTCCACTTGCAAATCAAACATAACACTAAAATTGAATCCATTGGGATCCATTTCTCAATAGTACCTTGGGAAATAATCATCAGATAATGATTACGAATTCTTTTTCTTTTTTTTAGTTTCTGTGGATTCCCACTTATCAAACAGGTCCTACATGAACTTTCATATGATAAAATTTTTATTTTGACACTAAAACAATTAGTCTATATCATTTTAATACAATTTGAAAATAAGCAACTGCAGTTTAGAAAGAAGAGGATATCAGACATGAAAATGTATACGCATTTCAAAATCTCATCAAGGTCTTCATTCACAATACCCTTTAATTAGTCTGATTGAACTTTCTTTCTTCTTTTTTTATTTTTTAGGATAACACGAAAAGGCAAAGAAAAAGGATGTAAAGACATTATCCCAAAAACAAAGATGAGACACCCAACAAAATGATATAGAAAATGGATGACAGTCGGCTTTGAATATGTTATAACAACAAGAATAAAAACAATACTGAGTGTGATACTAAATTCACCTCTTCAGGCATGAGAGGGCACGATCCATTCCTTTTTTGCACCCTGGAATCAACGGTAAGTTCTTCCTGAATGATCTCTTGTTTGATCATTTCCGCCCTTCGGTATTGTATAAGTTCTGTGTGCACATCCTAGACCGGTATACATTAACAAACCAGAGTCAGGAAAAGCATGAAAAACAATTGAAAATAAGCTGGGTAGTCATAATTTCATCATTGCAAATGAAATCCATGATTTTTTTAAAAACAAAACAAAACAAAACAAAACAAAATACAAAATACAAAAAAACAAAAAAACAAAACAAAACTGTATAAAACGACCAAGGCAGTCTTCCAATTCTTCATGCTGGGTAGTCATAATTTCATCATTGCAAATGAAATCCATGATTAAAAAAAAAAAAAAAAAAACTGTATAATACGACCAAGGCAGCCTTCCAATTCTTCATGCTGCAAATCTTCTAAAGAATGACCACATAAAGCCTTGAACAAAGGCAAAGCAATGTATAGATGAATAGTGTAAGAAAGCAGTAGTTCAGAGAGATAACCTGAAAGAGCTCTGCACAGCCATGATATGCCAACTTGTCTCTCAGTAGGCCAGGGTGAAAAGCCAGGTAAGGTTGGCCCAAACCTCGCAACCTGGAAACTCAGATTAACCAAATGCAGGTAACCAACCATTAGGTATAGATTGCACAAGCACAACTGCCACTTGCATAATATCACACTATCTGATGCACTAAGGTAATCTACGTGTCCATGAGGGATGCTACTTGCGGATGCTCATCTGCACACAGGGAAGCAAATTGGATGGGCTGGCCCAGCCTAAGTCCAGCCTACTTTGGGTGAGCCTCAATTGCCCATGGGTGGGAATGAACCTGAGTTTAGGTCTGAATTTAATTGAGCCAGACATGGGCTTGCATTAAAGGCCTGACAAGGAGGCCCATCCCTACTTATTTAACATCAGCGGGCTGAGTGTTTGGATGGTGGTTCTTGCCTGGCCTGACTTATTTAGCATTAGCAGACTGAGTATTTGGAATTTGGATGATGGGCCTAACCCAGCCCAACTTAGATCAAGGACTGGTCTGGACCTGGATTGAGATCCTTAGCTCATGCACTGGACTTGGGCCTGCTTCAGTCCTGCTCGTTTGCCACCCTATTGCACTGTACATGGAAGCCGCAAGCATCCCATGTGCCAACACGACATGCATGTATTAGATCAAGGGTTTTTATAGGGAGAGACACATGCGAACATATCTTAGCCAACGAATAGGGCTGGTCCACTCTTCAGGTGGCTACAAATGCAGTTGAAATATGGACCATTGGTTCTCCTTTACAGGCACCCACTTTTTTTGGACAAGTGTGACTCCACTGGTGGGTGGATCAGCTTATTCCCTAAGTAAGGCACACATGTGCATGCATGGATCAGACACGTGTGCATCAGCATTGCAGGGTGCTTTTATTTTTGGCACTTGTAGATGTGCATCTGCAACTGCAAGTAGAATTCCCCATTTTCAAAAGGACAACTTTTCTTGACAAAACATGGGAGATTAAGAAAATTCAACCAAGGAAAACTATGAGGCATTTAAGCATGATATTCCCATGTATTTAGGAATTGCCAAGAAAATTACAATTGTGTTAAGATAAAACCATGGCCTTCTGAAAGGAGTTTAGACACCTTTAAAGTCGAAATATGAGAGAAATATTACACCACACAAAAAACTGTGGAGCCAATGCACATGATTAAAGGACAAACATTTGGAAGACCAATTTTATCATTTTAATAAGAACAGTCAGGTTAGTTTGTGAACTTTCAGCATGAGCCCTTGTATCCCTCGGGATGCAGAACCCTGTCTACACCATTGGCTGCCAATGTTGAGGTGGTGTTGATGGTGGTGGGTGGGTCTGCATGTGCATATGGGTGCTGGGGTTGGTCAACCTGCTGCAGCCAATTGAGAGGACAGATCACATCCTACAGGAGATTTACCTTTCCCCTCTAAAGATAGCAAGCTCAATCAGCTGTACTTCTACAGCTAACAAGAAACCAAAAAGTATAATGCTCCTAAGTCCTACCTCTGCACCATCTTGTGCCCAAGCTCCTGAATTTCAGTGCGGAATTGAAGGGCATGAAAGGCCACCCTACATCTAAGTCTTTGATACTCAACCATGGCTGGGGGAAGGATGGACTGCAAAGAAGACAAGCATAGCATCAGTGTTATTCACCGAGAGGCATTCCAAAAAAAAAAAAAACAGTTATCTCAGTAGAACAAAACATAGCAATCACTCATCTATCATTCATCATTCACAGTTAGTTTTGAAATGAGCAGGGAGGAGCAATAAAGTTGAGCATTTCGGGCCAATATGAAAAAGAACCAACAATCTCAGACTACCAGTTAAACAAATCACAATAGGGGCCTGAAGAACCCCCCCCCCCCCCCCCCCCCCCCCCAAAAAAAAAAAAAAAAAAGGTTTGCTTGCCTGTCAGTTGGCAGTGACCCTTGGTAACAAGTGCAATCAACTGAAGAACATGATAACAGTGTAACCATTTGGAGGAAACCATCAATAGTAGAACACTATTGCATACAAACCTCAGAACTCGTTCAAACATATGGACTAATACTAACCAGTAGAACAGGCAACAGAATATTCAAGACATGCTTCCATGGTGCAACTCTATAGTAAGTTAGTAACTATAACCTTCTACACCATGAAAGTGTCTTGACTCTTAATTTCTGCTATGGAGTTAGTGAAGCATTAACCTTTTGAATCACATCCTTTTAAAAAGGAAAAAGATGAGAAAATCATTATTAGCAGAATGTAACTTATTGATGTGCCCACCTCCCTCCGGATAGAAATACAAGTACTCTCTCACCTGAAGGCATCCTCCATTAGTAATCACCAACCCAACGACCTTTGCTTTCTTTAAGTTTGGCAAGACTTCTCTAATATAAAAGGCTGGAGACGCAGATTTTTTGGGCGTAAAAGTAGGGAACTTTTTCCTTTTCCTTGCTTCTTTTAAACTTTTAGGCAAGCTCTTTACGACAACTACATCATTTGTAAGTGCTGATATGAACTGGTCCTCGTTGTAAAGATAAGAAAAGCTCTTGAATTTGGAACTGCAGAACATGCCAAATGATGAGACGGAAACATCAGACAAACGAACAAGTGCCAAAAAGCTAGCAAATAAAGAATCAACTCAAGAATCTAGCTGGAAAAACCTTATGCCTTTTAACCGAGTGCTTTCTTGGATCTCCGGAATGACAAGAGTAGCATTTAGAAGCCTGGATATGGTGACAAGATCACAGATCTAGAAAATGAACAAACATGTTACAAACTCTCAACAAAAACTGCAACAAAGCAAATCTCTTTAGATGAAAGAAACCTACAGAAGATCTTATCTTCTCAAATCCACCAAAAATTTTTGCATAGATGAAACCATTGCTCTGCTTACTTGGAGCTGCAGCAACCAAAGCAAATAAGTTGTTAAGTTACAAATTGTACAACTGGTGCTGGAAGCCTAGGGAAGAGCACAAGTGCTAAAAAATCTTAAAAAATGAAAATTGAAACGAAACAATAAAAGAATATAAACAAAAAACCAAACTGCAACAAGGTAAGAATAACGATGCACCCTTGCCACAAGAAGCAAAGGTGATTTCGAGGCATGCGTTGCTGAAGTCTTCATGCCTAGAGCTTAGGATGCCTCAAGGCTAAGCGTTAAAGAATTTAAGCTTGCAATTCATGTTGAAATGTACAGCATAACAGTTTCATTTACATTCTTAACAAAATCGTCATGCATCTCTTTTTATATAACTATTTCAATCCAAAAATGCATACTACTTTATGCTGCTAGATTAGAGAGTGTCATGACGCAGGACAACTAGCCACTTGCTCTAAAAGCTTGAATTAATAGAGCATGGCGAATCAATTCCCTTATCTCATAGCTCAGGCCCTACTTCTCATGGGTTGGGTCCTTAGTTGAATCCCCCTCATGGGCCCCACTTCACATGGGTCTCGCCTGACACGAGCCAACCGCCTCACACGGGTCGCTCACCCCAAGTGTGCCTTTGCATCCCACAGGCCACCCCACTTGAACCTGGTGTGAAAATGTCCCTGCATTAATCACCCCCAGTGAGGAGTCTCGAACACGAGACCTTCTGCTCTAATACCACTTCGACGCAGGACAACTAGCCGCTTGCTCTAAAAGCTCAAACTGATAGAGTGTGGCGAATCAATTCATTTATCTCATAGCCCATACCCCACTTCCCATGGGTTAGGTCCTCAGCCGAACCCTCTCGTGAGCCCCACATCACATGGGTCTCGCCTCCCACAAGTCACCCACCTCACACGGGCTGCCCACCCGAGTGTGCCTTTGCATCCCACAGGCCACCCCACTCGAGCCCGGTGTGAAAATGCCCCTGCATGAATCACACCTGGCGAGGAGTCTTGTGGCTCAGGTCAAGCCCTTGGCCGAACCCCCCTCGTGGGCCCCACTTCACATGGGTCTCGCCTCACACGAGCCACACGGGTTGCCCACTCCGAGTGTGCCCCCGCATCCCACAGGCCACCCCACTCAAGCCTGGTGTGAAAATGCCCCTGCATTATGTCAAGAGGTGGAACATATTGGTTCCTTGTTAAACCTAGTTACCTAAATTCCAAAGTCTTCCTTCTAGGTTCCAAACTCATTCCAATTTGCTCTACTATAATTGTCCTCTTAATTTGATAAACGTTTGGTCATTATCAAATCTTTACTCCTAATTAAGAACATGAACTAGAATATGCACCTTTACATCTGTTTCATATCTAATTGAAAATAAATTTTCATAAGCTGGAATTAAGAAAAAACAGTCCAGGATCCAAAACTAAGCATTACACCCGATACTTTGCACAAGTAATATGCTAACTTACAGACTACTATTCCTTCGACTGTGGAGGGTAAATCAACCAACTGTGCAGCGCGATAGTCTTATCAATT
Source organism: Magnolia kwangsiensis (assembly GCA_037074715.1). Taxonomy (NCBI): domain Eukaryota; kingdom Viridiplantae; phylum Streptophyta; class Magnoliopsida; order Magnoliales; family Magnoliaceae; genus Magnolia; species Magnolia kwangsiensis. The sequence goes on along the minus strand of CM073582.1, from coordinate 112,915,707 downwards.
GCTTGGAATTCAACCACAAATAAAGAAGATATGGAAGAAGCCTTTAGCCACCGAATCACACTAAACGAGTCTTTTTCCATCCAAAAGGAGTGATCAACCTCCACCAGAGTTTTATGACAGTCCACAGGGCAGCTAACCCAAACTTAACAGTGTTAGCATTTCCAATCAGACCTGCATAAGCAGAAAGTATTTCACCCATATCATTGGCAAAGGCACCATTAAGACTGGCTCGACCGGGTTAAAGCAGTGTTATGACTAAGTCTCCTACCTCTCCACAGAAAACTCAAACCCATACTACAATATTTATGCACCTTGAAACTAAAGAACCAATATATTGAAGGGAAGAGTACCTAATAGAGCAGAGAATTTAAGCCTGTTACTGAGTTCCCCTTCACATGTTTTTCAGTTAGTCACCAATTTGTTTTAGCTTTAGTTGCTTTTTTTTCTCTTTTTCTTTTTCTTTCCTTCTTTCTTTTTATTTTATTATTATTATCATTATTATTATTTTGTTTCCTACAATTTTATGCATAACATCAAAGTCTCAAAAGTAGTTTCTAACCACAAGAGGAAAAAAAAAAAGAAAAAAAAAAGAGTAGATTCCTCACAACTTTTTTTTCCTTCATACACTGGAAGACATCACAAGTATGCCTGATTTCTAAAACTGATTACTCTGGAAGAAAAGGAAACACCAACAGGGATAAATGTCAATGGGACATCTAACTGAATTCAAGTGAGCAAGTCCCGCAAATTATGTTAACAAAGCCTACTCATTCTGCATTCTGCTTCTGTAGTATGTACATAAGGATATAACTTGTATTCCACAGAATAGTGTATGGTAACACATGAGATGGAACTTTGAACAATCCTTACCAGGATATCCACTTCTGGGATTGGGATATGGTTGTATTGTCTCCAAAGACTTCACGGGGCCCCATAACTTTCTATACCGAATACTCTGCACATCAAACACAAGAAAAAGCTAATTCACTAATTGTAATCGGGACTTTTTTTTTTCTAAGATACAATGCTGCCAAGTAATTTGGACACTGATACGTGCAGCAGCGTCAGACCCAGTGGGCCGTTAACAATTTGATTCACTGATGTGCAATACAAAGAATTTAAATTATAACATACTATATTTTAATAGTATGCTATAAATCTGCGTAAAAAATCCCAAAAAAGAAAAAATAATAATTTTAGAAATTGTTCATAAAAAAAATTATCCAAAGTAAAAGATAATAATGATTAAACATAAGACTAGATCTTTTAATATGTAAGCCATATTGATGACTGTCAAACATGCAGACACAGGCAGACACCGGCACAGGACAACTTTTTAATAATTCCCTCTTCCTTTTTACTTAGATCATTGGCTTCAACACAAGATGTTTTGAGTTTATGCACCACCCAATTTATCACAACAGTTGCCGTCATGGCCATTGATCGTTCATGGTGACCATCTCGGAGAAAACAAATAAACGATTGGTGGACAAACAATTGAAAATATATAATTAAGAAAAAACAGAACAATAACATGTGTGTAAGTCTACCTGTTTCCCTAATATCGGAAGGATATCCCCACCCAATTCCGCCGTGCCGTGGAACGTTACCAAATCTTCACTTGTATGCTTGGCAAGAAGAAAGTGCACCAGAAGAGAGACAGCAGATAAGACAAAACCAAAGAGCGCGGCAAGTTTGATCTTTGGTCTGATTAACATCTTACATCACAGAAAGCATTTCCAAGGAGACCCGTCAAAGTCTAACATCTGATTATGAAGCAACACAGAAAAACACCCAGCAATACCGTTCATGAATAGTCAAATCCCCATGAAACAACAGAGGCGCTTGCATCGAACTCATGAGCTTACAATCAAAAGCAACACAATCAGCATAACATGTTCATAAGATAACACTGATGGAATCAGCAAACAGAAGGGGACCCCCCATCAATGGCAGTACCCACCGGATAAACGGTCTGGATCACACATCCGTGGGCCCCAGGAACCTACAATTCTACAGAATCACGATGAATGTTTCAGGCACATGCCCACTTGCATTTTGGAGCCGCCCCAGACGCAAACCAGAACCAGGAACTGCTGGCGGACATCCAAACACGCCCTGATTCCTCTCTCTACAACAGCAACATGCGTTCAACATGAATCTGCTGAATCAAGATGGGGGCCGGATCAGACTATAACGTAGTTTTGAATGATCAATCCGATCCCAAACAACTGAATCTCGATTCCACAAACTACAGTTGGGATTGAATCGAGATTGAAAAGAATCCGATTCTTGCAGATAGTCTGTTTCGTATTACATGAAATTACAAGCACTATAATTCGATTTCAAAGCGGAAAATGAAAATAGAAATAGAAAAGAGCATACCTGAAAGCTCGAATTTCGATTTTAATGGATTCGAAGACGATCAAGATCAACAGCCTTCTCTTCTTCTTCTTCTTCCTCAGAGAGAGAGAAAGAGACAGAGAGCGAGAGAGAGAGACAGACAGAGAGAGAGAGAGAGAGAGAGAGAGAGAGAGAGAGATTCTAGGGTTTCTGAGAGAAGAGGGAAGAAAGAGGAGATTCAGGGCTTATCAGAGAGAAGAGGAGAGAAGGGAGGGGAGAAAGCTCGAGCACAGTCTTCCAATGAATTTACCGAAATGCCATTCATGTTTCAGATCTGCTGCTGGAGTTACTCATCTCCCATGTACGTTTGCTACCATTTTTTAAATGGTGGTGATTCATTTTTCTCACCCGTTGAACTGCGTACAAAACCATCGAGACCATTCAAATTGTGTGTCCCGTTTTTATGGATAAAATTTCTAAAATTTTCCATCAATTCAAGAGATCAACACCTTCCATTTAGAAAATTAGTGATTCTTATATATTTAAGTGGAAACGTCGGATGGATGATTTTCCCTTATGCTTTTCCACAAATTTTCCAGCGTTTTGGACGGTATGGATTTCCGTTAAGCTATTCAGTTTGTAGGATAGAAGAGTCACCACCATTCTTTCAATGGTGCAAAACTAACATGGGAGTCAACACTGTTAGTGTTGTCCTACTCGACCCCCATTAACAGGACTCGCACATGTCCGGGTGGGAGCGAAGAAGGGAAATCGGATTGCGTACTGAGTTACTCAGTACGCTTTTATCGTATCGAGTAAACTCAGGTAGGCCCACTTTGAATGTATATGGTTTATCCACACCGTCCATCCATTTTTAATGCTAATTTTTGTGGTTGATCCCAAAATTTAAGTAAATCCAAATCTCAAGTAGACCATTACACAGGAAACAGTGTGGAATAATGATTTCCAGAGTTGAAGCCTTCCTAAGGTCCCAAGTAATTTTTATTTAACATCCAACCTGTTCATAAGATCACAAAGATATAGATGAAGAGAAGCCAAAAACATCAGCTTGATCCAAAACTTCTTTGGCCTCTGAAAAAATTTAATGGTAGAGGTTCAATCAAACTATTTCTTGTGATGTGGTCCACTTGAGATTTTAATTTGCTTCATTTTTGGGTTTAACCACTAAAATTATCTTTTAACATGGATTAACAGAGTGGATAAAATAAATAAATAGCAGTGGACCCCACACAGTTTACTCAGTGAGCTAAGGTACTGAGTCACTCAGTACGCAATCCGCTTCCTTCGGGCCCTGCCACGCGTGCGGGAGATCCGGGACGCGGATTCTCGTACTGAGTAAATTCTGTGGGGCCCAGTGTGATTTATTTTGTCTTATCCACACCGTCCATCCGTTTTATCAGCTCATTTTAGGATATGACCCCAAAATTGAATCATATCCAAATCTCAAGTGGGGTACACGACAGGAAACAGTGAGAATAATGATTTCCACCGTTGAAATCTTCCTAGGGCCTTCATTGTTATTTATTTGTCATCCAACCTGTTCATAAGGTCATACACACCGATGAAAGGAAAACACAAATATCAGCTTCATCCAAAACTTCAGTGGGCCCCAAAAAAATTTCAACTATTAGTATTCAATTCCCACTGTTTTTTGTGGTGTGGTCCACTTGAGTTTTGGATATGCTTAATTTTTTTTTTATTTTTCCTAAAATAATCTAGAAAAATGAATGAACAGTGTGGATAAGAAAGATACTCCAGATGGCCCCCAGTTTTTACTCTGAACACTATAGCATATTGAGTTACTCAATAGGCAATCTGCGTGCAAAGATCCGGGCCCTTCGGTAGGTGGGACCCACGAGAATTATGATTTAGCCAGGCATAAGGACAGTCAAAGCATCGGTTTGGCCACGCTTGTTTGAGAATGGTGGAAAATTTCACGAACGGTCATATTCAACTTACGCTCATGCATGACCTGATGAGCAGACCTTGTGTTTGGACCAGGTTGGGATCAGGGTAGCCCACGACTGATGAACGGCCAGGATCACATACATGTTCCATTTTAACACGTGTTTGGCAGGTTCGTGTGCACGAAACCTCTTTACACCTCATTGCTTCTATCATATATATGATGCTCGATTCCACCGAAGAGTTTTCCTGTTTTGGTTTTGTTTTATTTATTTTTTTTCACGGTAATAGCTGTAACGGCTCGACGCGGTTTTGGCAAGTGACCCCAGCGCCAGCCAGCCAGCCAGCTGATGTTAATGCTCAGCGGGCCCACCATGATATATATGTTTTATCCACGCCGTCCATTCATTTTTTCCACTCATGTTAGACTATGATTCGAAAAATAAGATAGATTCAAATCTTAAGTGGACCACACCACATAAAACAGTGGGGATTAAACATTTGCTGTTGAAACCTTTTCGGAGGCCACAAGTTTTGAATTAAGCTAGTACTTATGTTTTCCCTTTATACAGGATAAATATTACAGTGGGTCATAGAAAGTTTTTAATGGTGGACGTTCAATCAACATTGTTTTACTGTTGTGTGGTCCATCCGATTTTTTTACCCCATGTCCTAAAATAAGCTGGGAAAATACATGGCCAGGTGATAAAATACATTCATTATCATGAGTCCAATGCAGCTTTGACATCAGCTAGCTAGCTAGTGTTGGAGTCACTAGCCAAACTGCGTCCGTAACAGTGGGGTCCACCTATTAGGTGATCCAGATCATTAATCTAATGGACCCCACCATGCCAAACAAATGATTCAATTATCGTAATCATCCAAGCAGTGGGGTGTAATGGAGGGTTTTTGGACAGTGCATCCATCCTTTGGGTTCACGAAAATAGTGTGAATTGAATGGCTGGAAATTGAAAGATATATTAAGGCTATTAAAGCTTTGGATATAACGGATATTTGTGTTTTCCCTTCTTCATCCCTATCTCGATGACCTTACTAAGTGTCAAATCAACATTAGTGTGAGATGTGTGCTTAGCCTTTTGAATGAACTTCCTGCATGGGGAACTAGGCGGGGCCTATCGTGATGTTTGTGAGAAATCTATTCTGTCCATCTATTTTATTGGCTTATTTTAAGATATTGACCCAAAAACGAGATGGATCTGAGAGTCAAGTGGGCCACATGAGAGGGAAAACTGTATAAAGAAATACCCACTCTTGAAACCTTTTTGGCATTCACCTTGATGTTTATATGCGATCCAAACCGTTTATAAGGCTATTCCCACTTGGATGAATTAAAAACATAAAATCCTTAACCTGATATAAAACTTTGGTGGCTATACAAATATTTCCACGGTGCTCGCTTAATCCTCATGGTCTCCTCTTGTGTGGCCCACTTGAGTCTTAGATTGGGCTCATTTTTTTGATGTGTCCTAAAATGAGCTCGAAAAATAAATATACTAGGCAGATTTCTCACAAACATCATGGTGGGCCCTACTCAGCTTCCCAGCAAGTTTTGTAAATCCGTGTCTATGTTACTGTGGCCGATAGAAAATTTTCAATGGTGCGCATCATTTTCTCCCTTTTGAATCGTGACGTTGCCCACTTGAGATTTGGATATGCTCCAATTCTAGGTTTATAGCCTAGAATGAGCTTTCAAAAACAATTGATGGTTGGATAGGACACATAAATCCACTGTGGGCCCTACAGAATTTACTGTGTACGCAACCGGTTTCTGGGAATTCCAATGGAGAAATCATACCATCTAACTCTGGGCCGGTGGGTCAACCAGGACGGTAATTAGTGAACTTTGTGGGGCCCACTGTAATGTGTGTGAATTATCTACACCATCCATCTGATTTTTTAGCTCATTTTATGGCCTGAGCCCATAATTGAAGCATATCTAAAGCTTGAGTGGACCACACCATAGGAGACAGTGAGAATGAAATGCCTACAGTTGAAAACTCCTCGGGGCTATCAAAGTTTTGATGATAAATAGATATTATTGTAGCCCTTAAGAAGGTTTTCATAATAGACATCATTATCCTCACTAATTTTTTGCAGTATGGTTCACTTGAGCTTTGGATATACTTATGTTTTGAGACATGCAAGGTAAAATAGATGGGTGGTATGGATGATGACACATGCATTATGATTGCCCTAACAGAGTTTTTTCATTACACTATTGGCATCCCAAACAAACCTGGAACCTCTCTCTGATTCACCGTTATGTGACCGTGCATATGTTTAGGTGTGTTTGGTATTTGGTATTAGATAGGATTAGGTACTATGAAATTGCATTTGGTCTCATACATATTCCATCTAGCATTCCCAAATGATAGAGAGAATTAGATTAATACTGAAGGATTTTATGAAAATCCATAGACCCCAAATTGATACATGTATTTTTATTCATGGTATCAATTTATATGTCCTTCGCACATGGCATTTGCACATGCATATAAGTGATGAGCATTAATTAGTTGTGAACTGTGGTTTATTGATTGCAATTTCATGTCCAACGAATGAAGGTGAGGGAAGAATTTGATTCCAAATGTGAAATTAGAGGGTCAAAATACCATGATATTTCTATACATGTTGGCATTGAGTAATAATAATGTGAATTCAATCTAATTCAATACCATACTATTTTATCTCATCGTTCAAACATGCCTTATTAAAAACTCATATTGCATTGCCTTATATGTATGTATTCATAAATGATGGAATATACATGTGGCGTGGATCACATTATCAATCCCCTCAGAGCACCGACGGAAAAGCGCCATATGCATGCATCACATATGAAACCTACTTTTTTTTCGACATGGGTAATGGATCCCTGGTCCCAGTGCTGAAATAGATAGTCTGACTATCACCGAGCCATGGAGCTAGATCCATGTGTGAAACATATCACAAGAAAAAGTAAAATCTCCTTATATTAATGGCATGTGTTGAATACACCTTGTTAGATAACCTTTTTTTTTTTTTTTTTTTAAACTTTTTTTTAGTACCAAATTAGTGACTTATCCATAGATGTTATTTTGGTAAATATCATATTTAAAAGTTACCTAGTGCATAAAATTTGCTTATAACCATACGTTAATAAAAAAAATACTTTTTAACATTTTATTTTTTTTACTCTATTATTCTCTCTCCAAGTTCTCAGTCCCATCTCTTCACATGATGGATGGCCTACATAATGAATGGTCTACATTAAAGACAAATTACATCTAATGAGTAGTGGACACTGAAGGTGAGCCCCACATGATGGATGATTTGTGCCAGCATGGGCTCACATAGAGGATGGAATACATCAAATACTGCCTCCCCAACAATGAATGACCCACATACAAGGCGGGCTTTACCGGATAGACACCTCACTTCTAAGGTAGGGCCAACACAATGAACAATAGACTTCGAAGTTGGGCCTTGCATGTTGGATGATCCACATTATAAGCGCGCATAGTATGATGGACAATCTATATCTAATGTGTTGATACGATGACTGATCCACCTTTAACATAGGACCCGGATGATGGATAGTTCAAACCGAAGTGAGCCAAGATAGGCCCAGAATAATAAACTCACATTTAAGGTTGACACCACGCAATGTATGATAGATATTAAAAGTAAAACCCATATAAAGAAGTAAATATTGGAATATATATATATATATATATATATATATATATATATATATATATATATATATATATATATATATATATATATAGTGATTGGTTTCATATCTATACCTTCTCACTACCGGCCGATCCCATAAAGAATGTATGCATCCAAAACAATACTTCGTTGAGTTATTTCATCGAACACTCTGTAAGCAAAATCAATATCAAAATAACCAAGTCACTAAATTGGTTCAATCTGAGTTCGATTCAAGATGAGGTTTGATTCGAGTTGATTTGAGCTCGAACAAGTTCAAACTTGGCTCAAAACTTTTTTAAACTCCAAAAATCAACTTGACTCAATTCAAACTTAGTTCCGAACCAAGCCAAATCAAGCTTTTTTGAGCCAACTCGATTAGTGTACAGCTCTATGAAAGAGAATTAAAAATTTAATCTTATAATATTAGAAATCAGATAAATCTTTTTGCTTTTAATAATATAAATGATATTTACTAAATATGATTATCTACTAAATAAATAGAAACAAAATTAGCTACTTGAGGCGTAAAATAAATTACAATCCAAAAGATCCAAATATAACTATTTCACCTTTCTCAACTTAGTGCCATCCACGTGGCACTTTTTCATTGGCGAGGGAAGGACGTCCACACAAGTAAATACAATTGCCATGGAATTAGTCATGAGCTGATCCAAGCATTACTGAGAGCTGATGCTTACAGCACACATCTCCCTTTTTCAACGTGGAAAACTAAACATGTTTGATAATCGTCATTGGGATGATTAGATCTGACATTGGTTATGAATTTTCTTAGCCATGTGATCCTTCTATGATGTGTCCCACAGTTTGAATGGTCTGGATTTCCATACATGAGTGCCAAATAGGAGGAGGATGAGTCACCACCGTTTTCAAAATGATGGTAAACTATCACGGAAGTCTACCCGCAGAAAACAGGACATGACTCGGAAAGCCACTCACGAGGATGCGTCCGTGCCCAACCGAACTACTTTCAGCTCCAGAAAATGGTTTGATACTCTGGTGGAGTGCGTTTATTCATACTCATGGAAACTGACAATGTATACGTGGAAGATGAATTCCATCAATCAAACCGTCCAAAACATAATTCTCCATTTATCTGTGCTAAATTTATAGAAAAATATTAAATTAATCCATTTTGATTAATGAATGCTTTGATATTCTTGTTCAATTTGAACCGTTGACTCATTTTCTTTTTAACTATTCATTTAAAAAATACAAATGGATCATCCAAACAGTATATTTTCTGGAAAAACTCATATCTAAAGTTTATAACACAATTTGAAAGATTGAGATTGAGATAAAATCTTTCCACGTGTACGGTGATTTTGTGAAAGCACACATTTTTTACATGCTCCGGCAGCGTATATCAAAAGAGAATATTATACAATGGTAGAATGCGTGTCAAAGATCCCTGCGCACGGAACACGTGTTAAAGATCCTGTCCATTCATCAGATAGGGCTCATTGTCAAAATACTATAAAACACAAATCATAGTAAGCTCATCAACTGGGTGTGTGTGCGTGTGTTAAAAAAAAAATAAAAAAAATGGGCCACACATGTAAGTTCAATTTTCACCGTTGAACTTTTTCTAACCGTCCAAAATTTTCCACATTATTCTGACTTCATGTTTAGCGAAACCAGCATTGGTTTTTATTCATGGCATGCTCACGATGTACTCTAGCAGATGGATGGCCCAGATCTTTAATATGTGTTCTGTACGGTTGGATCTTTGACACGTAGTTCGCCCCCTCACATGAGAGGCCGCCTACGGAATCACGACGGCGAAAATCCAAACATCTGAACGATCTTGCCTTTCTATAATACACGTGCTACACGTGCAGGCGTCCAAACCTAGGATTATCTGGCGCGGATTAGATACTGACAAGGTCAGTATCCAAAACGCTACTGAAGTGACGTCACCAAGCTCTGTGGACCCCACCATGATGACTGTGTTGTATCCATACCGTCCAAACATTTGTAGATATGTTTTTATGGCATGAGAAAAAAAATGAGATAGATATAAAGTTCAAGTGGATCCCACCATAGAAAACAGTGGGGACAGTGACATCCACCGTTCAAAACTTCTTAGGGGCCACAGAAGTTTCCGATCAAGCTTATATTTTTGTTTTCACTTCATCTATCTCTATGTTAACTTATGAATAGGTTGGATCTAAAAAATACATCATGGTGGGCCCTATAAATGTTTCAACGGTGGGTGTGACTGATCCCACGGTTTTCTGTGATGGTCCGCTTGAACTTTAGATCTATCTCTTTCTTTTTCTCATGCCATAAAAACATCTCTGCAAATGGTTGGACGGTATGGATACAACACACGCATCATGGTGGGGTCCACAGAGCTTGGTGACGTCACTTCAGTAGCGATTTGGATACTGACCTTGTCAGTATCTAATCGGAGGATTATCTGAGATTTCCCATCGATGGCCTACAGAACTACTAGATTAATCTCAGCCGTTCATTTGGACGGTGTTTTAGCAAATAATCTCGACTGTTAGTTGATTTTTTTTCGTTTTCCTTCCAGAGGAATGATTACATCCATCGGATCGGAATCTCTGCTGTGGCCAGCGGCTGCCTGTCCCGATCTCTGTGGATCCCACCTTGTTGTGTGTTCAAGACATCCGGTCCGTCCATCAGGTGCGCCCGTTAATGCTAAATCGATGACCCAAAGATCAGACCGTCTAAATAGGCGGGTCACACCACAAAGAAGCATTGGTGAAGGGACACACACCATTGAAACTGTTCAGATGCTTGAGGTCCACCGAATACTATACATGCCATCTAATCCGTTCATCAGGTGGGGCCTCATCAGGATGGACGGAGATGGACGTCAGACCATAAACATGGTGGGCCCCACAGAGGTCGGGTGTTGTTGCAGCACCTGTTAGTAGCGGATCCACTCATCAGGTCCACCCTCTCCATTCTACCCATCTTTACTCAGGTGCGGTCCACCTAATGGATGGATCTCCTGATTTTCACACCCAACAACCTTCAAGGTGGGGCCCACCATCACCGTGGGTTGGATGTAGCGCCCATACCTTTTTGATGGATGCGAGCTTTCCTCCCTTTTCTCCACCGTCCGTGCACCGTCTTCAAAAGTCTTCTAAAAAGGAACGATTCAGATCATCCATTAAATGTGGGGCCTGCCGGATGATCCGCTTGGATCTCACAGAGACATGCCACGTGTACAAAATCCAACCACTGATATATAAAAGTAGGATTAGTGCGTTTGACAACGGAATCTAATCCGAAAAAAAAGAAAAAAAATAAAATACGGAAAATCAGAAAAATCAGTCTATCGAAGAACAAGAAAATACAAACCCCTAAAAAGGGGGCAAAAATCAAAACCCTAGAAATCCGATTTAGAGATCGCCCCCTTTCGATCTTTCTCAATCTCTCCGCGAGTAGACGATCGAATCCATTGCTCGAAAACCCTTGATTTCGGACATCGCATCCGTTTCTAGCACCAGGTAGGGGTCTTCAGGGACTGGGGAATCGAGAAACCCTAGATCGGAAAAGAAAAGCGAGAAATTTACGATTGCATCCGATTCGATTGTTGCTTTTGTTGCAATTTGGGAAACAGGCGTGATTTTGGGGAACGTATGCGTTGAATTTCAGTCTGGAATTGTTAGAATCTGGTGTTGTTTTGTGGCTTGATCCTGATTTTGTTTCCGAGATTTGAATCTGAGGGATTGGAGACTCTGTTGGAGACATCACGGTTCTTTTTTTGGGAGATGAATTGAGCTGGACATTTTAAAGATTTGGTTACTTTTGGGGAAGAATTAGTTTTTTTGGGAGTCGAATTTAGTAGATGATTGGAGGATTGAGGGGGATAAGTTTGGGAATTTGGGGCCTTTTTTTGATGTAAATCAGGGGTTTTCTATGATGGTTGTTGGTTTGGGGATTGGGGCCTTGAGAAATTAGGGTTTGTAGGAGTTGAATTTAGGATTTGGTTTTACTATTTGGGGGGAGTTCTAAGTAGAGTCTAGAGATTCAGGAATTTGAGTTTTATTTGGGGATTTTTTCTTTTGGGAGCTGAATTGAGTAGATGTTTGATGGTTTGGAGGAAGGAGATGATATTGGTGTTTTTGAGGTTTGATCATATATAATATCAAAGGCCAATATATATTTTTTTGATCTATTGTTTTCATTAAAAATGCACACTAGGCATCGCAGCCCCGGCGATGGAGTTAGGTCGACTTCAGTAGGAATGTACAATTCTGAGTACCGGAGTTTCAATCGAGGGTTTGGACGGGGCCCACCAAAGGCTTACCCGCCGCCTCCACCACCGCCTCCGCTTCCGCCTCGTAGGGTTGGTGACATTTTCATGGAAGCTGGTCGGCTTGCAGCGGAGTACTTGGTTTCTCAGGGTGCGCTGCCTCCCAGTTCACTTCCAGGGAAATGGCAGAATGGTAGTAATGTTCAGGAATTTAGAGCGCAAGATAGAGAACACCTGCCAATGCCTTTGGAGGGCCGGAATTTGTCCTTCGGTCGGTTTGGGAATATTGGTCCTGAGGGTGGTTCTGGTCGGAGAAGGTTTCCTGATGAGTTCAATTCGATGGGGCCAAGAAGTCGTATGAGAGGGAGGAGGAGAAATGGACATCTTAGAGGTTATGGTTCAGATTGGAATAGAGAAAATGGAAGGAGTGGGCCATGGTCGGAACAAGCCAGGGGTTTTCCTGATATAGTGGAGGGCGAGGATGATTTTGCTGGTGGGTATCATCGAGATCCAAAGGTAAGTTTTGACTTTGTGGGCGGGGCCCCAAAATATTTCGCCTATGAACAATCATCAAAGGACGAAATGTCAATTGACTACGAATCTGAGCTAGAAACATATGAGTTCCCCAATGATGCTGGTTCCAAGGCAAGTTCTTCTAGCACACTGAAAGAACTTCCTCCTGAGACAGATGCAAATTTGAACAAAGCAGCGGATGATGCTATAGCCATCAGTTCGGATACTGGCGAGGTGAAAGACATAAAACGTGAAGAGGAAATGGAGAAAGAAACTGTACAAGAGAAGTTAGATAAGCAGGATTGTTCAGTGGAGGATGATCCAGTGAGCAAGCATGGCAGCGATTTGCTACAACTGTGCAATTTTACAAAAGTGCCAACCAAGACCCGCTCTTCGTTGACATCAAAGGCATTGAAGGTTGATCAAAGCCCCGCTACTGAAGAGAGGAGTGCATCAGATGTTGCTCCTGCAATGTACAAAATCCCTGAGGAAGAAGTTTCTATTGATGGCTCTAAAAGTGATTTGCTTACAAACCCAATCCACATTTCGGATAACCTTGCTTCTGATGACATTTCTGGAGTTCCTTCTGTTCAGTCTGTTGACGAGGCTCCAAATTTGGAACCTGCATCTGTTGTGGAGAGGGAAATATCCCCCAGGCCACGATCTTTCTCAGATACACCTTTTACTAACCAAGAAGAATCAAGTGACTGCCCCCCAGGGTTTGACATATGCAAACCTGTCGTTGCATCAAATGAAGATGAAAGTTCTGTGCAGCACGAGAGTATGAGGGAGGCAACCAAGAGACCTAGGGAATGGCCTCCATCTGGGGCTTTGCAGGATGATGAGTACTTCCATCTGCATAACTCAAGAGCGAAACAGTCATGTACACAGTTTGAGGGACTTACACCGGATGTGGTAATGGTTGAGGCAGATGACCAAGAGACGGTGGTGGAAGGTGCTTCATCTCCAAAAGCCAGGGCTGAATCTGGTATTGAATCAAGAGAAGAGAAGCAGTTCCCATCCAGTTCATTTAAAATCTGTGACCTCAACCTCACAGATGTTTCTGAGATTACTGAGAACCCACATGATCTTGTTCAGGATCGCGTTTCTGCTGATGTCGCTGATCTGGGAGTCGAAAAGGAAGCACTGGTGGATGTTGGATTGTCGATCAGTAATAGCTTCAAGAACACTGGCGACTATGATGGATGTTCAAGCGATGCCAAAGAGGTTGCAGTCATTGATGTGCCAGATGATCCTGTCATAGAAGACAGGGTCTTCGGTACCTCAGAGCAGAAGTAAGTTTCTTTTCTCACTCAGAATTATTCCTTTGTTTCGTTTGTTTGTTCTTAGGTCTTCTGATTTTCTTATGTTATAGCTGTTCTATGCTCGACCCAAATTTTTACATGCCCATGTTCTAGTTGGATACCATTGTCATCATTGTCGTTATCATCATCATCAATATTATTTGATAGACAGCTAAGAAATTTTATTGGAAAAACAAGACATACAAAAAGATATTTACTAGTAGCCGAGATTGCAACACTGGAAGGTTGCTTCCTAGAGCATCCTCTGCTGCTGATTAATGGGTAGATGAGTAGGCTCCATGGACTTGGACAAAATGCAATGTCAACGTTGACAATAAGTGAATTTCATCGAGGCTAGTTGTGCAAATTGTGCATTAGATAAGGTATCTCCTGCATTTGGTTAAATAGCTGATTGTTGTCTTCTAAATTTGGAAATGTTATCATGATACAGGACCGAAACTATATATTCAAGCATAGAAAGCTTTCTGAATCATACAGAGAACGCTGTTGATCTTCCTGATGTTCAGGATGGCTATGGTCATGCAATTTCTGAGTTTCTTGGAACTGATATCTCAAATTGTTCTTCAGTACCCAATGACATTACTGACCTACAGACTGAAATGACTCTTCACAATCAAGAGGTACCATCATGAAACTGATAGAAGCTATTATTTTATCAAATTCTGCATTTTCTTGTGTGATAATGTTGGTTGCCTCGTGATCATTTTGGCAGCATAGGTATTCATTAGCTGTATTTTGAAATTGTGTTTCTTTGTATTTTGTTTCAATAAATTGCATAATCGCTTTCTGATACTTTCAACTTACAAGTGATCACTTCTTTGTTGTGATTCAACATTTTCAGGAAATGCTGGCTGACGATGATCAAATCTATCTAACACTGGGAGAAATACCAATAAGTATGTCGAGATTTAGTTGAATTGTAGTATTGTTGAATTTTTGTAGGTCTACTTGTGCTACTGATTGATCCAGCTTTTGGAGTCTACCAACAATTTCCGTTTAAACTTGCTTGAATTTTCAAATAGCTCATATCTAACTTTTGGGTTTGGCTATAGTGCTCTTTCTTTCTTTCTTTCTTTCATTTATTTCTTCTCTCTCTCTCTCTCTCTCTCTCGGGCAATATTGGGCCTGTTTGGATTCATTTAAAAAAAGAAGAGGAAATGGTGTTTCTCGGTAAATACTGTTTCTAGAAAATGGCCAGAAAGGAAAAGCTGTTTCCCTTGATTGCTTTTCAACAAGATTTTCTCGAATTTTTTTTCCCTCCATTTGCAAATATGCTGTTTGAAGAAAAGGAAATTTTCATGAAAATTTTGCTCAAAAGTCAAATGGTGACACATGTATGCATTGAAGATGGATTGTGACATCACATTGTCACATGTGACACATCAGCACATGTGGGCTGCTTGAAGATAGATGGTGGCAGGCACATGTGACATGCTAGCACGTGTAGTACATGGCTTAAAGATGGATGGTGGCACATGTAGGGTGTTTGAAGATGAGGGTGGCACATGTTGCACATGAGTCACAATGGAGTTTGTGGCACGTTGATATGCACACTTGAAGATGGTGGTTGTACATGTCGCGCATGTGGCACATTGGCACATGTATGGTGCTTTAAAATGGATTGTGGCACTTGTGGTACATTAGCACATGTGGGACATTTAAAGGTGGTCGGTGGCAAATGTTGCATATGTCGCGAATTGGCATACGTTGCACACAGAAGCGCTCAAAGATGGAGAGTGGCCATGTGGCATATATGGCTCAATCGCATGTGGCACATCGGCAAACATGGGCTGTTTGAAGATGAGGGTGGCACATGTTGCATGTTGCACACTCGCCCGAGATTTGCGCGAACGGCCAGCGTCATGGGTTTTCTACCCACAGACACAGTTTCGATTCCCCTCCTTGTGCTTTACCTGCTGCACATGGTTTGCGGGTGATTGCATGCATCTGCAGGGAATAGTCTCGCCTTCAAAAGGGCAGGGACACTGTTGCATGTTGCTTATTAGTTTGTGTGGCAAAAAAATAGGCAGTGGCACATGTGGCATATTGGTGCATGTGTCCTCTGTTTTGAGGTTGCTTTGGGGCTCAAGGTCAATTCGCAAAAGATCCAGATTTTGGGGGTCCATCTCTGGAAGGAGGCCTCTCACTTGGCCGGTATTTTTGGATGTTTAGCAGGATCCTTTCCATCTGCTTACTTTGGGTTGCCTCTGTGTCTATGCAAGTTTGGTAATCACCTTGAGGTTGAAAATCTTTGGATGACTGTCCCCTGTTTTGAGGTTGTTTTGGGCCTCAAGGTTAATTTGCAAAAGAGCAAGATTTTGGGGGTCCATCTCTTGAAGGAGGAGGTCTCTCACTTTGCTGGTATTTTCGGATGTTGAGTAGGATCCTTTCCATCCACTTACTGAGGGCTGCCTCCATGTCTAGGCAAGCCTGCTAATCACCTTTGGGACTCGGTCATTGAATGTATGGAAGGAAAGCTGGCGCCATGAAGTAGGCTTCTGTCCCTTGGGGGCTGAATTTCCCTAATCAAGGCATCTCCTTCGAACCTTCCTGTTTACTATATGTCCTTATTCTGATGCCCCAATTCAGTTCTAAAGAATCGACAAGCTTTGTAGGGATTTTTCGTGTTTTTTTTGTTTGGGGGGGGGGGGTGTTGTATTCATATACTGGAAGAGGCTAACACAGCACTCCCGGGGAAATGGGTCTGGAGATTCTGCAAGGATAAGAGTTAGGGGTGGATATCTATTGTGGTTGGGAAATATGGTCTTGTTGATAGAGGATGGTGCACCAAGGAATCTTCCCTTTAT
This sequence comes from Magnolia kwangsiensis, assembly GCA_037074715.1. Taxonomy (NCBI): domain Eukaryota; kingdom Viridiplantae; phylum Streptophyta; class Magnoliopsida; order Magnoliales; family Magnoliaceae; genus Magnolia; species Magnolia kwangsiensis. The sequence goes on along the minus strand of CM073582.1, from coordinate 112,898,821 downwards.
CGAGCATCTCATATTTGGAAGGCCATTGCTTGAATAGCCAAACTAGTGATTTCGGGAATGCATTTCGCAGTTGGAGATGGGTTGAGAATAAGATTTTGGGAAGATTTCTGGTTTGGTGAGTCTCTGCTTCAGATGAGCTTTCCTTGGCTCGCTTATATGCCATTCAAGACATCTCAGTGGCTGATTGCTTTTCGGAGGAAGACAATGAGGGGAGTTGGGTTCCCCCTTGCTTGGGTGACTTATCTGATTTGGAGTTCGATGAGTTTCTTTCTCTTCTTTCCCGGTTAAAGGGTATCTCTCCGTCATCGGGTATAGTGGATTCTTTGGTTTGGTCCTACAAATGGTGGCTTTCTCGGTGAAATCTCTATATTGGTTTTTGACACATCCTTCCCCAACTCCTGCAGTTCCTGCTGGTTGCTCCCATATGGGGCAGATTTGGTCATATGAGGTCCTGCTGAAGGTGGCAGCTTTTGCATGTCTTTCTGGTAGAAATCGCATTCTCACTGTAGACAATCTTCTCAAGAGGTCCTTGATCCTTCCTAATGTTTGCATCTTATGCCTCTGGGATGAGGAAATGGTCGACCACCTTTTTATTCATTCTTCTTTCGTCTCATCTGTGTGGAATGAGGTACTGTCTAGCTTTGGTATGCACTGGGCGATGCCTAAATCTATGGAGTGCCTCTTTTGCTCTTGGAATGATGTGAAGATGGGCAAGAGGAAAACATCTCTTTGGAAGATAGCCTTGCTAGCAGTCCTTTGGGCTGTTTGGGGAGAACGGAACAACTGCTGCTTCCGCAACTGTAAGAGTTCTGTTCGGGGGGTTGCTCATAAGGTTCGGATGTATATTAGGGACTGTGACCCATGTAGGGTGCCAATGTAAATTTTTTGCTTTTGCTGTGTTTTGGTCTTTCTTTCTGTTGCCCTTGTGGCCTTTAATAAAGTTCAGCTTCTTTCCAAAATAAAAAATAAAAATTGGTGTGTGCGGTCCTTTAAGATGGATGCTGACACATGTTGCACATGTGGCACATTGGCACATGTGGGGCACTTGAAGAGGGATGGTTACACATGTGGGGCGCTTAGGAGATGTGACTACCATGTGGGGCACTGTATAAAGAGGGTTCATTTCCTCTCATCTACCTCAATTTCTTGGAAATGATGTTTCTTAAGTATGGGCAAGGAATCAGAAAAAGGGGCATTTTTTAAGGAATGAAAGGGAAGTGGAAATACTGTTTCCGAAAGATTTACAAAAGCAAACAATGGAAACATCAGTTTCATGGAAATGGCATTTCTTCACTTTTCAGTGAATCCAAACAGGCCCATAAAGAATAAAGCAAAATCTGCAGCCCCCAGTGGCTTCTTAACACCTAAAAACTAGATAACTAAATCCTAGGAGTGCATGTAAAATATCCAAATACTTATTTGCGGTTTCTGGAAATTGTTCTTTAATCATGAATTCATCTTGGTTGGTTGAGGCAAGATTGGAAGCAGTACATCATCAGGACTCGATCCTGAATCTTCCCTCTATATGGGCAACTAACCAGCTCACCAAACAAGCAGAAAATTTTAGAAGACCACATGGAAAACTATGCATGCTTTTGCCACATTAATTCTGAAATCCGACTACTGATGCCTGCATTCCTCAGTAGATATTATTTCCTTCATAAGGAGCTGTCTGGAGTTGTTTGGGCCTTATGAAGGTGGACTTTGGACTTTGTAAATTCTCAATGAACTACTGATTCTTTGTTAAGGTCATGCTTACTCTAACCTTGTGGCACATGGCTGTGTTTCTACCAGTGGAATATGTGCTATATTAGTTCAATTGGACCTACCCTTGATTTTGAACTTCCCTTTGTAGCTGTGACTTAAAATGCAATCAGTTGTCTTCTTTCATTTTCATTGCCAAACAAACTGTGGGCATTGCCATCATTTTGAAGCAAGTGTTTGGTTCTCTGTCATTTTCAAACAAGAGGTGGTCTTAGATTTTTGTGAAGTTTTGTTTCTAAAAGGTATTTGATTTAATTTTCTATACTGATTATTTGGGTAGTTTCTCTGGATGCCTTTAGAGCTATCTGAGGTTGCGTGTTGTGGTCTCTAAGCATGTTGTTCAAATCTCATTATAGTTTCTCATGCATTGTTTCTTTCAGCCCCTCGTATTGTTTATCTGGTCCTAAATGCCTTGTAACTTGTCTGTAGGCTTTCTGGGAGTCTGGGACCAGCCCCCTCAGGAGTATGGGAAGCCTTTCTGAATTGCTTTGGTGCATTGCAATGACATACTTGTGGCCCACAGTTATATGTCAGCTACTGCTTGTACCAGGCCCAAGAAATCAAGATTTAATGTGTGGCATGCTTAGTTTCTTCTTTCTTGTTATTAAGGTTGGTGTTGTTGCAGATGTTCACCATTCCCTGAGTCCCATATCTTTCAGCTCCATGTAAAAGTACCTGGTTCTCTTTTTTAACGGATGAAGCATGGTATCATTCTAAATCTTCTCCTGAAAGTTATAGAGATCTCCAGAGGTAAACTTCTTTTGCATGTTGTGTGTTTTACGAATTGCCTATTTGCTTCATGGGATGATTGATAGATGAAGATGAGGTATCATACAATGCTCAGGCAGAATGTTTGTACGTACCATTCCCGTTTTCATCTTGTGCTTGTTGTTCAGGGGTAAAAACCGTTGACATGATGCCCTCACCTTCACTTGCCCATGCACAAAAAATCCTCCAAATTGGAAGTTCCTAGCTATAGAATATTTGGTCTTCTTTTGGTTGAATGTAAATCATTGCTTTTTTTCTTTTTTTTTTCTCCCTTAACCAGCAAATTGTTGGCATCAATTAAAGGGTTAGGAATCTTCCAATATGGGTGATTTTGGTGGGGCCATTCTCAATGGGTCCCATACTGTCAACAGTTTTGTTCACTGAGCCATGGGCCTCACTTGTACAAACTGAAGAACGGTACTGTTCAAACTTTCGGTCCAAGCACTGTATATAGTATGTTATGACAGGTGGTTGCGTGAGACTTCATTGGCATCGCCACTAACTCACACTTGCAAGAAGCAGTGTTTTCCACCTTCAGAAATCCCCTCTCCCAACCGTGCGTGCATCTCACACACAAATCCACACCATGACCCCAAAACTCATTCACATTGGAAGGCTAGGTAACATTGCCCATGTTCAAATGGAATGAGAAAATTCGACAGTAAGCAACAAGGTGTTGCAATTCTTCATGCATAAGTGGGAAAGGGAGCTGAATATAGGGCACCTTTGCCCCTAGGTTGACACCTAGCCACCCCCAGGTTAATGGGGGATCCTGAAGTAGGTATTGGATTTCGTTTTGAGGAGTATACTGTGGTTTTCAGTTTGTACAACTGAGGGCCATGGTTTGGTACTGCAGACCATTTGTCTGTGGGGCAACTCAAGGATAGACAATAATGCAGGAGCATTTTCACACTGGGCTCGAGTGGGGTTGCCTGTGAGATGCAGGGGCACACTTGGGGTGGGTGTCCCATGTGATTTGGGGCCCACGGGGGAGGTCTCGTGTTCGAGACTCCTTACAAAGGGTGATTAATGCGCATTTCACACCGGTCTCAAGTGGGGTAGCCCGTGGGATGCGGGGATACACTCGGGGTGGGCGGCCCATGTGTTTTGGGGCCACGAAAGGGGTTCGGCCGAGGTCCTAAAACCCATGAGATGTAGGGCCTGGGCTATGAAATAAAGTGATTAATTTGCCACACTCTAACAGTTTGAGCTTTTAGAGCAAGTGGTTAATTATCCTGCATCAAATTGGTATCAGAGCGGGAGGTCTCGTGTTCGAGACTCCTCAACGGGGGTGATTAATGCAGGGGCATTTTCACACTGGGCTCAAGCGGGGTCAACTGTGGGATGCAGGGGCACACTCGGGGTGGGTGACCCATGTGATTTGGGGCTCATGGGAGAGCTTTTAGAGCAAGTGGTTAATTGTCCTGCATCAGACAATGATCTGAAACTCTCCTAGGTGGACAATCCTAACCTTTCAACGGTCTGTAGGGCTAGAAAGACAGTTAGGGAGAGATACAAAAACGATCTAGATTCAACTGAAAAGGCCCAAGATTGGCGGTTAGGATCTAGTAATCTGGGACATTTTTCAGGCATGGTCCATGTTGGTTGCACCATTCCAGTTTCCAAGGGTATGGATCATTGTAATCATTGGCCCCACTCGTGCAAAATGAAAAACCCTAGTATAGTTTGCTTATCCTCATTGAGGATTCTATGAATCTCTTTTCATACTAGAAATGATAACAAACAATTCATTCTGATTTTCTCTTCACGATTTATGCTCAGCCCTCCTAGCCATCTCACTGTGTATCATGCCACATGTCGTTGGTCTCATAGGCCATGTGAAACATCTAGCCTAGGGATTGCATTTGCAAGGGATCTCTATGAGCAACTATATACTCTTCATTGTCAGGATTTTCTTTCCCAACCTTCGACTTCTTAAACATATCATTCAAGCCCATGCCTCGACATGGTTACTGATTCAAACATGGATGCAGGGAATGGGGATATGACTTCCCTTTTCAGGAATTCCTGGATACAGATATGGATGTTGCTATGGAAACAAATCCAGCTTATTTGTACTCTATATAACGTGAGCAGCTTTTGGACATTTTTGCCCCTGCAATTAGTTTTGTAGGGTGGAAAACTTTCAATATTCAAAGGAAATGGGTGGACATTTTAAATCGAGTCTGGTGTATTTTGAGAACTGGAAAAATGCCTGTTGACCAATAAAAAAAGTGGCTGTTGTCCGGCTTACGGTTCAGATCTCATCCATAAAAGACTGCCGTGGCTTAGATTTTACCCGCATCTTTTCAATTCTTTGATGTGAGTAGCCTGCTCGAACTTCTCCCCCTCAGTCTTCATAGAGAGTAGTAGGGCAACTATGCAACAAAGACTCTGTGGGGCCCACGTGATGGTTGTGAAATTATGCCGTTCTTCTGTTGCGCTGGCTCATGTTAGGACATTGGCTTAAAATTGAGGTAGATCTAAAGCTTGAGTGGGCCACAAAACAAGAGAGCAGAGATGATTGCCTACTGTGGAAGCCATGACTCTCTCTCTCTCTCTCTCTCTCTGCATGTAGCTGGTGCAGAGCTGGAACCTTTGCTTCAATTTCTCCTTTTTCTCTCCTCCGATTTCCCCTAATTTGTCTCCCCCACTCCTCTGTACATGCGTTGCACACATTGCTTCCCCTAGTATCTTATTAACTATCAAAAACTGAGACAAGCTCTTCCTAAAATTCATTGGTTTTCATTTTTGAATCATAGAACTGTCGAAAAACTGTCCCCATCTCATCACAGTTACCAGTTGCAGGTGGGTAACTGTGATGAACAACCACATTCTCTTCAAGACTGATGGAGAACTGCTAGTGCCATCAATCAAGCAATGAGAGCAAGTTTTAGACGTTCCTCCCTGCAATAATGTTCACGTCTGACATTGAAGGAAGTTAGGAAGAAGGCAAAAGACCCCCCAGGCCGAGATTCTCTTGGATGAAAGCTTTTAGAGGGAAAGCAGAAAGCTAAAGCATTCAACTGAAGTTCTCATTGATTCTTACTACCTTGTTTTGCCGACCCCAATTAATTGGGATAAGGCTTAATGATGATGATCTTTCTCCCTAGTTTCATCTTGGCCTTGTGGAAGATGTCAATATAAAAATTCATAATGCTGCTTCTGTTTGAAGCATTCTGTTTGCATTTTGTCATTCTTTTTGGGTATATCTGTTGATGATTGCTCTCAAGTGCTTTTCTATTTAGTATCGAACCTAGGGAGTGGAAGTCGTTTATGTTCTAGATTTTCCGAATTTTGGTTTGTCAACTGGAAAACTATCTTCGAGTTGATTTTTGATTTTGTGAACCAACAAGGGATCAGCTTAAACTGGCTAGTAAGATGAGATATGAAGAGTTTTTGTTCAAGTTATTGACTTATTTTTTGGGTGCTGCTACTTACGCCCACTCTGCTAGTAAGTGCACCCATACTTTTCGCTTTTGGTTAGACATAGTACAACTTTCTACCATTCCGTAACCAAAATGGGAGGATGGGTGTATTTATCAGCCCGAGTGGTTGCCGATAGCATTATTGTTAAGGATATGTATGAAGGAGTTGTAACAAATGTGAGGACCACTAGTGGAGAGACAAGTTCTCAATTACCCTAGGCTTATCAACATTGAGGCCGTACCTTTTCGCATCGGTATGCACAAGTTAATGAGGCATTTGCAGGAAGAGATCCCATGGTATATGTTGTTTGTGGATGGCATAATTTTGATTGACAAGACAAGAGGCATATACACAAAGCTAGGTTTATGTAGGAAGCTTTAGAATCTAAGGGATTTAAAATTAGTTGGACTAAAAACAGAGCATATGGAGTGCTATTTTAGTAATAATACGAGTGAGAATGAGGACTTAGTTAAGATTGTTGACCAAGAAGTTTCACAAATGACCACTTTTTAAACCTCTGGGTCAGTAATTCATGAGTGGAGAGATTAAAAAGGAAGTTGCCCATAGAATTGAAGTTGGGTGGAAGAAATGGAGATGTGCTTTTGGAATTTTATGTGATTGTTGTGCACCACTCAAAACTGAAAGGAAATTTTATAGGATAGCTATAAGATCAGCCATACTTTATGCGAAAGAATGTTGGGCAGTTGAAGAACATGTTCATCGGATGAGTGTCACGGAAATGAGTATGCTGAGATGGATGAGTGGTAAGATGAGGAAGGATAGAATTAGAAATGAATGCATTTGAGGGAACTTAGGAGTAGTACCACTAGGTAGTAAGATGAGGGAAAGTAGAGAATTAGATGGTTTGGTCATGCAATGGAGACTAAGAAACGCACTGGTTAGGAGTTGGTACAGATTGAAGGCTCTAAAAGGGCAAGGGGAAGGTCCAGAAGGACGTGGATGGAGGTATTAAGGAAAGACTTGATGACGTATGGTCTAACTGAAGGTCTGGCCCTTGATAGAGTGGAATCGCTGAACATGATTCATGTAGCCATGTAGCTGACCCCAATTAACTGGGATAAGGCTTAGATGATGATGATTTTTTTTTTGGGAGCTAACCAATGGACATTAACCTTACTGTTTACATCTCCAAGCTGCTCATCAGCATACGTACTGTTTGCTGATGCATGGAATTTGTTGATCAAAGATGTTGATATGGTGGAATGATGGTCTGGAAATCTCCCAGATAGGAAGTCACTAATACTTTGCTATTTAACATTTCCCCTGTTGAATGTTGTTGTACCTTTCTTTTAACTGTCTCTTTTTTGCACCAATAGAAGGTATGGGATTGTCAATTTATCACTCATCAATCAGATGAGCAGTTTGGATCACTGAACCATGGAATCCATATGTAGGAAATCCTATGCATGAGAAAGTGTTAGCTAACTGATGAGCAAGATCAAATAACTCCTCATCTCTGCTATATATAATGCCAGAAGGTCCTGGACATTTTTGCTCCTGCAATTAGTTTTCCTAGATAGAGAACTTTGACTATTTTAAGGAAATAAGTAAGACAATTTTAGTAGAGGATAATTTCGGAACTTGAAGATGTGGGTGGTGTCCACCGGATGGACGTGGATTGTGTAGTGCTGTGGGGCCCACCGTGATGTATGTGGCATTATCTACGCCATTCATCTGTTTTTTGAGCTCAATTTTGGGCATAAGCGCAAACTTGAAGCATATGCAAAGCTCGAGTGGACCACACCACAGAAAACAGTGGGGATAATGAGTACTCCGTTGAAAGCTTCCTAGGGCCTGCAGTGATGTTTATTTGTCGTCCAACCTGTTCATAAGGTCACACAGACATGGGTGAAGGGAAAACATAAATATCAGCTTGATTGAAAACTTCTGTGGCCCGAAGAAGTTTTCAACAGTAGGCGTTCAGTTCCCACTGTTTCCTGTGGTGTGGTTCACTTGAGATTTGGATATGCTTCAATTTTGGGCTCATGCCCTAAAATGAGCTGCAAAAGTGGACCCCCCCCCACAACAGTTTACTCACCACACTAGTGTGTGGTGAGTTCCTCACTGCTCAATCCGTGTCGCCACTGGATGGCTTAGATTTCACTGGCAAAAGCCCATGAATGGCTTATATTTTACCCGCAAAGAGCCTGGCACACCACTTTCTCTTTCCCAAATCCTAGGTTTTGATTCCTCTACCAATTCCTCTTTTCTTTTCTCTTCACATGCGTTGCGCTAGCCACATGCCTAGCCACTCTATAAGACTCTTAGTTAACATTTGGGTGCTGCCAATATGTGAATCTACTCGCCCTTTTTAACTAAAGGGTTTCAAAGTCTTCTAGTAAATATCTTATTTTAGGGTGTGTTTGGTTGCACCTAATTTCTTGAAGTTTTGCTTCCATGAATAGTCATGAATACATTGTTTTGTTGCCTGAAAACATTTTTGTTTTCTCTTCTCAAAATGGCACAATTTTGTGAAATTAACAATCTTAAATAAGAATTAAAAGATTATTTTGAAATCATTCTTCCAAAATTCATGTTGCTAGAGCCTCTTTTGTTATAATCAATTAGGAGACCATTCATATTCTTGACCACTGGTTCCATGTGAGATGTCAGCATTGAGAAGTAATCCACACAGCACTGGTGGCGCTGTCATTTGCATCAGATGTCGCAGATATGTAAAACTGCTCAAGATATCATCCCACCACCTTATGTGGAAATAGTTGATAATTTCACGATGTATGCTAGCTGATGGAGCCAATTGATTTGTTTATTGAATTACAAATCTAGAGGGATCAGGGACATCGAAATCTCTCGGAAATTTGCAGCTTGCCAGACAAGGGCTAAGAGAGAAAGGAGCACAGATGTTACTGGAGATGAACTGAAGAAAGAAGGGAAGGTAAGTTAAAATTTTTTTTTATCATTTTCTTTGAACTACCCTGTTTAGAAATCCCTCCATTCTCTGGTGATAATAGGAATCATATGGCACAACATCCTAACTAGGGTGCAAATGGGTCGGATCAAGTTGAGGGGAGTTCTGTATTTTCCCTCCCACCCTATCCTCTAAACTAGTCAGGTTGGGGTTGGGTCTGGGTCAGCCATAAGTGCAGACCCATTTAGTAGTTAATGTGTCGGGCCTGTATATATGAGAATCCAGAGTCGACCCATGTTCGGGCTGGGTCAAGTCGGGTCACACGGTGATCCTTATGTGATGAATGGCCTAGATCATTTTGTTTTTCGAGGAATACACATTCTCTGGGATGTTTTTCTTTTGACCATTTGGTAGATGAGAAGTGTTCACATACAATGGTTGTATGTGAACTTTCACATTCATCTGTTTCTTTCCTACCAACATGTCATTACATGCAAGAGCACTGATCCCTTCCAACTTTCATATTCATCCATCAATAAACTAACTAAAAATTTCCTAATTAAATTAATTATAGATAGGTTCATGAGTTACCATTTTTCCTTGGTTCGTTTGGGAGCTTGTAAATGGAGGTGAGAGAATTGGGAGTAAATGACTTACTCAGTTGTGTTTGGATGGGAGTAAAATGAAATACTAAACGAAATTTTCAATATATTCACAGGAACATGTGAGATCCCAATTTGGTTTTAATACCCCAAGTTAGCATACATATGTGATATTTGATAGAATGATTACAATAAGCTTATTGAAATATATACTTTGGCAAAAATAAGGAACTTTCGAACCATGGGGGGGCCACAAATGTGAGGATCACCCCAAAAAAAAATAAAAATGCCAGCATTTTTTAACTGTATACTTAGATGGCCAACTTTGGACAATTTAGATCATTTAATTAGTGATGTAGCCAATTGTTGGATTTTTTTTTTTTTTTTTTGGAGTATCATCATCGTGCCATGTGTGCAGCGGATATGTGTCCATAGACGCCTTTGTTTACTTGTGGGACACTTGGAGGGGGCCCAAAAAGGCATTTCACCCTTTTTACTTCAAAATTTCTCCTAGAGAGGATTTCATTTACAAGCCTATTTACTCTCAATTTATTTCATTTCTATGCATTTACTCTCATCTAAACGTACCTCAAGAGTCCATTTACTCCCATCCAAACTATAATTAACCACTTTCCTGCGCCTGAGTCAGGCTGGTCCATTAATGGCCCAAATTGGATTCATCAAAAATATAGTGAGGGTTGAGCCGGGTTGATTATGAGAGGTCCTGGATCCAAATCATTTAGTGATTGAGTCTGAACTTATTTAATTTAGGGTTGAGTTAATAGTTGTTGTGATCTAACTGATGGGCGACATTTTCTCCTCTTCATCAACGGTTTGGATCCTTCAGTCCTCTTACAGTGTTACACTAGAGGGAGGTTGATGAGAGTTTTCATCAACGGTATGGATCGTTTCTTACGGTGTTACTCCATAAGAAGGTTGATGAGAGGGTTACTTGCGATGAGGTCGGGTTAACACAGTTTTGTCGGACTAAGACATGGTGTCATTTTATTGGCTTGTAAGATGCTTGTTAGAGAGGGCCTACAACTTTTGGAAGGTGGTCAGTTCAAGTACATACCACCGGTCTGGTGGGTCAATGAAATGGTGTCATGTCACATCCTTACAGAACTCTGTTACCCTGACCTGACCGAATCAGCCATATGTGACCTCATAATATAACTGATTGGATGATATAATGGATGGTTATGATGAAAATGGTCAGCTATCTGAATTAAACAGGCGCAGTCGGTCCAACAAGGATAATGGCTCACAAATCACATTGTTCAGGTCCAACAAGGATAATGGCTATAAAATCACATTGGTCAGGTCCAACAAGGATAATGGCTCAAAAATCACATTGGTCAGGAAACCTTGACCAACTGATTCGTGTTGGGATTGGACGGATAGATAGTTAACCATTTTCAACTTGAGGACTTTCATTGTAACGGTCTATCAAGGCCATGGGTCCATGGCCTGGATTTGCAAGGCCAACCCCATCATAGCCCACCAAACAAGCGTGACAACCTGATGATTTTTATGCTACATCATCTAAAAACAGTAGTACGCCTGATGAAGTGCTTAGATCTCACACACGTCTGCTGTATTGGCACGTGTATTTGTGTAGACTAAGCAAAATTCCGTTTAACCTCGGTAGTTTTGATCCTCGTTTTTTTTTTTTTTTGAAAAAAACTTGGATAATTTCTTCAATGTTACATCTAAAATTAAAAAATAAAAATCAATGTTTAAAACTCTGTAAGTTTAAAAATAGTATATAAAAAAAAAAGAAGCCCAAATTAAACACAATTTTTTAAAATAAAAAAGCCTTCTAAATAAAATTACTTATAAGGTGATTTTAAAAATTAAAAATACATGTATAATTGCTTCAATGTTACCTCTCACATGGAGGAAAAAAATAATAATGTTTAAACCTCAATGTATTTTGAAAAATAGTAAAAAAAGAAAAGAAGAGAAAAACGAATTAAACACGATTTTTCAAAATGATTTAAAAAATAGAACTTCTAATAATTTTAATTTTAACTTTTTATTATTATTTTACCTTATTTACATTATATATACATGCACATATAACCACTTTTCACTTTTAGTGGAAACATTATTAAATTCAAACTTTCTTCTTATTTTATTTATTTATTTCTTTGACCAAAATTTCAACCCTTTTTTTAAATGATCAAGACCATTTTGACATACCATCTTTTCGTGGCTAAACGTGGACCGTCGATATTTTTTCAAACTTTGAGATCCAATGAATATAATCAATGAGAAGCCATTACTGTCGACCATTGATGAATGGGTGCAAATTTCTTTATTTCTCAGGCTATTGATAGGTTCAATCAATCTAAGCCATTGATGATGTAAGACCTACCTAAAAAAAATTTCAATATATTGACTACAATGGTGTAGCCCATGTGATGAGCACACCAACCTTATTTTTCTTTTTGCCAGGTGATGTAATGGTGGGGCCTACAATTTTCATGGAACTCACCAACTTCTGTGGGTCCCACCATGATTTATTGGTTATATCCACAACGTCCATCCATTTTGTGAGATCATTTCAGGGGCATGAGTCCAAAAATGAGGTAGATCCAAAGATGAAGTGGGCCACATCACTGCTTTGACGCCCAACATTGAAACCTTGCTAGGGTCCACCATGATGTTCCTTTGCCATCCAACCTACTCATAAGGTCACACGTACCTGTATGAATGGAAAACATAAATATCATCTTGATCCAAAACTTCTGTGGCACCCATGAAGTTTTAAAAAGTAGGTGTTCGATCCCTATTGCTTACTGTGGTGTGGTCCATTCGAACTTTGGATATGCCTCATTTTTGGGCTCATGTCTTAAAATGATCTTGCAAAATGGATGGACGGTTTGGATATAACAAATAAATCATGGTGAGCCCCACAGAACTTGGTGATGTCAACACACAAAACTTACCGGATTTAAGCTGAGTCACTAGGAATCCAGTTGGTATTGACTCGCTGACTCTGTTGAGTTGATGTGATTGGAACTGAGTCACTCAATTGAACAGCTTGAATTCCGAAGATCGTAGCTAATTTTTATTTTTTATTTTTAAATATTTAAAAAATGATTTTAAACATTTATTACTATTTTAAATATTAAATAATTTAATTTATAAATAAGACTTGTTTGAGTCTTTGAGTCGACCCAACCTGGTTAGACACCGAGTCAAGCAAGCAAATCTGAGCTGTAACTGTCTATGTATGGATTTGACCACCTTTGGAAGAATTAGGAGTCAGGAATCATTCAATCTAGTAGCTTTTTTTTTTTATTCATTGGCCCATCTATAGTAAGTCCCATAACATCAACAGCTTGGATTACTCAATCCAGTGGGCCCCACTTGCTTCCATTTATTCCAAATCAAACAAAAAGGGAACAATACAACCATTCTTATAAAAGAGAACTAGGGGTGTACACGAACCGAGTTAGCTCGGTTAGCTCGCTTGACTCGACTTGAAAAAGCTCGATTCAACTTGGTTGGAAGCTGAGTTCAACCTAATTTTTTGAGCTCAAAAAAATTTCAAATTCAACTCGGAGCTTGCCTGAATTCAACTCGACTCAGATCGAACCCCAACTCGAATTGAACTAGTTTGGTGACTTAGTTACTTTATATTAATGTTGCTCACAAAGTGTTTGATGGAATGACCCAACGAAGTGTCGCCTAGTGGTAAGGAAGGTATGTATATGAAACAAATACCACTTTTCCTTGATTTTGATGTTGCCTATAAGGTGTTTGATCAAATATATGTAAATAGCCATTGTTGTTTTACATACAATGAGAAATTGAAAGTACACTGCATGTGTTTGTGAAGATGCTGCAGATGCTCGATTTTGGCTCGATTCCCGATCTGCTGACCAAATCGAGATGAGTTGGCCAGTTAGGCTCAAGGGTCGAGCCGAGTTAGTCAGTCAGGCTCAAGGACTGAGCCAAGCTGAGTTTGAGCTGGGATTAACTAGTAGGCGAGCCGAGTCGAGTTGAGGCCAGCTTGACTCGGTATACACCCCTAATTAGGCATAATCATTCCCCTTTCTTCTGCCGACGTAAAATAATTAAAGAACCAAAGCAATCGAACGATCCTAAACATTGATGACTGCACCTATCTTTTGCGAACAATATTGTCCGTCCATTTCTACATGCCACTGATGGGACGGTTTGGATCATCTGATCAGAATGGTTTTTTAAGGGAGCCTATGAAATTATTAAATTTAATTACTTTCAAGGTCCCTTCACATCATAATAGCTTTTTTAAGGGAATCCGTCCCTTAGATGGACCCCACATTAGGCCTAGATCTCAAAATCCAGCCTGATCTCTCATGTTAGGCCTAGATTTGAAAATCCATCCTCATCTGTAAATCATGTGGGCCACATCACACCTTTCTAATATAGAACGTGGGTTCCACTATCTTGTGTATATGTAACCAACCAGTCATCACATTGCCCCATCATGTGTGCCCCACAAGATTGATAGAGACACTAAAATCTGGCTATTTCAAAACTTAGGCAGGCCACAGCAAGTAGATATGTTTTTGGGGTGATTATATATCGCTGCCAGTGAGGTATCCCACCTGCGCTTACGAGATGGCATCAGAGGTCATGAATGATGCTTGACTTTGGCATTAGAGGGTTGTGAATGATTCTTGATTCTTGACTTTCGCATCAAAGGGTCATGAATGATTCTTGACTTTCGCATTAGAGAGTCATGAATGATTCATGATTCTTGACTTTCGCATCAGAGGGTCATGAATGATTCTTGACTTTGGCATTAAGAGGTCCCCGGCGTATAAGCTAGGGTTTTCTTTCTTTGTTCTTTGTGTAGGTTCACGAGCTAGGGAGGGCTGACCAGCCCTCATTTTGATCATTCTGATGTGATTGCTCACGGATGATATGTATATGTAAATAGATGTTTAGATCGTCCATCACAATGATACGTGGCCAACATTCCTCAATCAAAACCTGGTTTATCTCTTGCATGATGTAGACCATCGTGCAAATACACACAACGGAGTGATGCATATTAAGATGCATGTGCACAAGAAATGTACTTTTTGCTTTTACTCGTGAGATGAAAAGGACGAGATTCCACAGAGAACGACATGATTGACTTCATACACGGCCAGATCATGTATAATATATATATATATATATATATATATATATATATATATATATATATATATATATTCTCTGTCACACGAGGTTGAGCTGTGTGGGCCCTACCGTGATGCGTTTCGAACATCTACCCCATCAGTCAGATGCACCATTCCATCGTGGGCATAGATCTCAAAAATCAAGTCAATCTGTGACTTGTTTGGGCCACACTACATACAAAAGTGGAGAGAGGTCGTGCACCATTAAAACATTCATAATCATTTTTTGGGCCCACTGAGATGTGGTTTGCAAATCCAGCCCATCCATTATGTGTGTCCCACTTGGATGAGGGTTCAGACCAAGTTTCATCAGCATTCAAAACTCAGGTGGGCCCCACAAAATACTTTTATATATTTTAACCGTGTCTTCACATGATTTTAGATGGTACGCCCACTTGAGTTCTTTATGCAGCTGATTTTTGGGATATCCTATAATTTAAAGGGGACCCATCAAATGCACGGTGTTGATGGTCGACACATATCATGGTGGGGCCCACACAGCTCGACCTCATGGGAGCTTATTAGGGCTAAAAGTTGGGCGGGTTCAACCCGACCGACTGTGACCGACTCGACATTGGGTTGGGCTCGGACAAGATATATCGGGTCCGATCTTAAGCTTGGGCTATATAAACACTAACCCGATAAAACTTGGGTTGGGCTTGGGTTGAGGTCTCGGGTTGCCCGACCCAACTCGAACCCGATCAATATATTAGTTACTTATAAATTATAATTGAGTGTGGATGGTTTGTGTCAAAGGTACACTAGTGATGTTAGGCCTCATTTGTTCATGTCATTTCCAAGGACTCGAGCTAACAAGATATGCAGGATTTCTCTCTCCCAAATAGATTGCGGGTTATGCTACATGACTTTTAAATGAGTAGTTGTCTTATATTTTAGCTTTTTTAAAAAAGAAAAAAATGAAGCTCTTTATGATGAATAATCACATATATAATTATTAAAATCATAGATACAAAAAATAAGTCAGCTCTTTATGATGAATAATCACATATATAATTAATAAAATCATAGATACAAAAAATAAGTCTTATGTTGAAATATAATAAACTAATGTAATAACGAAAATATTAACATGTATACACCCGACCAACCCGATTAGCCCTACCGAGCCCGCTTGGGTTAGGCTTGGGTTGAGAATTCCCAACCCAAGATTGGGTTGGGTTGGGTTAGGGTTGAGGTATAAGAACCTTGGGTTGGGTTAGGGTTGAGCACCAACCCAACTGTAAGACCCGTATCTTGGTCCGTACCTTTCCGTAAACTTCTGCGGTCTTACCGGTCGAATTCTAGCAACCTTCGACCCTTAACCGATATCGATGCGTGACCCTGATTCATATGCCGACAACCCGAGTCGACTCAACCCAAGACCAATACCATAACGACCGCGCCGTCGTTGCGGTTCCGATGCCGTGACTCGCGCTCCGAGGCGATACCCTGGTCAAGAGTTGTAGACCGACGTTCGGTGCGAGGAAACGCCGCGCGTTGCGAAACTCAAGGGAATCTCTACTATGTGTCACATCAATTACATCAATCCCATCAATCAATCACCCATCAATCCATCACATGTCAAGTACATGTCAAGTACACATCACTCTCACCCATTTTCCCAAGCAACCACAAAAGTCTCCCAAACCCATACTTTTCTTACACAAAAGGCCACAAAAGTCTTCACATCCCATACCTCTCTTACACAAAGGGCCACAAAAGTCAAAGATTTCTTACACAACCATCACTCACCACATCCATCCATCACTCTCTCTCTCCCTTTACAACTCCTCTCTTTCTTATTTCAAATCTCCAAGCAACAAAAAAATTTTCAAGCTCCATACGTATGGAATTTCTCCAAGCTTCCTAAACTCCAAGTGTGGCCCACCTCTTCACCCCATGATCTCCCCATCCTAACCTTCCATTCTTCATCTCATCCATTGAAGTTGAAGCTAAGGTGCCAAGTAACCCCTAGAAGTAAGAAGATCGGATGGTGGGTGCCTCTATAGGATAGTTTTTCTTATTTTTATGATGGGCCAAGTGAGGCCCACCGATCCATGGTGTGGATCTCACTTGGAATCCTAAGTTGTGGTTGATGGACCACTTGGATCATTATGATCATTCCATGATAGGGCCATTCTCCATGGACCCCATCATGATGTTTATTTTCTTTTCAAAGGTCATCTAGACCGTCCATGTTGGTGGGGAAAGGATCTCCACCGTTGATTTTGGATTTCGGTGGTCCCTCATGCTTTAAGGCCTCCTTGATGTATGATTCATTGTAAGGGAGGGCCCATAATGTCGGGGTCCCTCCATCACAAAGCGTGTCCCACTCTCCATGTCTCTCTCTCTCTCTCTCTCTTTTATTTCTTTTTATTTTGTTTTATTTTATTTTATGTGATAAGGTTGTGTGACCCACTTGAATGGACCCCACCTTGAGATTTATTTTGTTCAAATTTTTATTCAAGTGGGGCCCACCTTATATGTTGTACCCACATTAAACATCAGTGGTGGCCCACCTCATCAGGGCCCACCACAATATATCTTAAGAGAACCACACCGTCCAGCGTCTGGGACGCTGGACGTCCCTGTACAAAAAAGAAGGAAAAGGAGAAGCTTTGGGGTTGGGCCCTTGTGTAGGCCCCACCTTGATGTCTGAGGGTAATCCAAGCCGCCCACCCTCTTTCCCATAACATTTTAGGCGTTGAGCCAAGGGATGAAGTTAATCCGTTCATTGGGCAGGTCATACCACTCAAAACAGTGACACTCACCGTTTAAATTAAATCTTAATTTTTCTACATGCTTAGATATGCTCAAAAGCGGACTCATTGGATTGGTCTTGAGCCGGGGAAGCTAGCGGAGCAGATTCATGTGATGCGGGCCCCACACTCGAAAAACCCCAAAAATCGATTTTTTTTTCCAAAATTTGCAAGAGGGCTGCCTCCTCTCTGACATAAGTGCAGTAGCTGCATGCTGCTGCGTGCAGCGTCAGCGTGCGGGCGGGCGTCCGGCAAGGACCCACGGCTCCAGCTGTGGGCCCCACCGTAATGCTTGTTTGTCATCCAATCTGTTCATGAGGCGGGTCCCCTCCTCAGGTGGGCCCCCTCCAAATTTAGGCTCGATCCAGAACTCGGGTGGCCCACACCACAGGAAACCGTGGAATTGAATATCTGCCATTGAAATCCTTTTTGGGGCCCACAGAAGTTTTGAACCAAGCTGAAATTTTTATTTTTCCTTCAACCAGGTCTGTTTGACCTTATCAATGGGTTGGATGCCAAATAAATATTACAGTGGGCCCCACATGGGACCCACAAGGATGTATGTGTCCTAAGTCCACCGTCCAGTGGACGGTGGCGCCCACCTTGATGTTGTATTGACTCCACCGTCCAGCGGACGGTGGAGCCCTCCGAGATGCATGTGTCATCCCCACGTGGGACCCGCCATGATGCATGTGATGCATCCAGACCGTCCATCCGCTTGGTGAAATCATTTTAAGGCATGAGTGGCTGATTGGGTGGGCCACTCATGTATGGGTTAGGCCCATTTAATTTATAACAGGTCTATGGGCTAGGCTCATTTGAATTACAAAAGGTCTATGGGCTAGGCCCATTTGATTTATGAAAGGCCTATGGGTTAGGCCCATTTGATTCATATAAGGCCTATGGGTTTAGGCCCACTTGATATGTTCCAAGTCCATAAGACTAGGCCCTTTTGATGTATTCCAAGGCCCATGAAATTGGACCCATTTGATATAATTTTAAAGCCCATGGAAGTAGGCCCATTTGATACATGTAGGGCCTAGGGGTTTAGGCCCACTTTGATATGCATGCAAGGCTTAAGGGTTAGGGCCCATTTGACGTACATATGGGGTTTAATTGGTGTGGCCCATTCGTTACCTTTAAGACCCATGAGTTAAGCTCATTTGATGCAGTCCAAGGCCCACGGATTTTGACCCATTGCAATGCACATAAGACCCATTGATATGACCCATTTATGTGGCCCATCTGATGAATAGAAGGCCCATAAGATATGGCCCATTTGATATATATGTAAGGTCCAATGGAAAGAACCTACGGTCCATTGCAATGTGTAATTCCATTATAGACTAAGTAGCGATGTTTACAAAGATCGTGCCTTGGGAGCAATGTTGGTTTGACATCCACATTGCGAGTGTAATGTTGGTTGGATATCCACATTATGACTCTCCTTAGGGCCCATTACTAGGCCGTACTTGCTGTGTATAGGCCGTCTAGGCCCATCTGCGTTGTAAGAATGGTTCATCACTCATTTACATGATTAGTATAGTTTCATGACTCATGATCATACGCATCATATGTATGCTTGATATGAGGATTGACTGATCATAGCATATGCCTTCGGGCAGGTTGTTTATGGGTTCCTGGTTAGGCGGTGTTGCCCTACATGAGCGCACGATATGCGCAGGATTTGTTGCATGACTGGATAGCGTGAATCATGCATTTCGCATTGTGTGACATAGTTATTGTATGCCCTAGCGACATCAGGGCCGTAGCTTCACAGACGGATCGTGGTTGGCAGGATTGGATACCGAAAATCTTGTTCTACATGGGGTGCTATAGATATCTCTGGGTGAAAGTCCCTAAACCCTTATGGTACCAAGAGTTTGCTCCAATGTCTAGACCGAGTGGGTAGATGAGCGTTGAGTGCCGACTATCAGACGGTCGCGCTCTCCACTGTGTCGTGGTCGGTTGGAAGGGGGTGCGGCCTTACCCGTCCGAGTGTAGGGGACAATCCTAAGCTGAGTCTGACCAGCTCGAGGAATGGGTCCGCTATCGACGAGTCGCGCCTGATATTGGCAGACGGATAGTGAGGTCTCTTCCACTTACCTTATTACGCGCGATGTGGCGGCAATCTGGTTTAGAGTGTACTAGACCCCGGTGATATCCCATATTTGAGCTGTATTGATGTGTAGACATAGATGAGAATCTGTATGCTTGAGTTGCATTGCACATCGCATGGCCTTGGGGTGGCCGATACCATTCATGTCTTGCATCGCATAAGCCTTGGTACGGCT
Source organism: Magnolia kwangsiensis (assembly GCA_037074715.1). Classification (NCBI taxonomy): domain Eukaryota; kingdom Viridiplantae; phylum Streptophyta; class Magnoliopsida; order Magnoliales; family Magnoliaceae; genus Magnolia; species Magnolia kwangsiensis. The sequence continues at coordinate 112,879,129 of CM073582.1, read as the reverse complement.
CATGATATTATGGATTCATCTGTATATTCCGTATTACTCTGATATTGCATGTTCATATTATTACCTTGTGCACACACTTTCACCACCCTCTAAGCTTTCTATAAGCTTATGCACGACCGTTGCATGCAGGTGACGTTGGTTCGCAGCAGCGCTGAGGTAGGAGCACGTTACAGATCGTTTTGGAGTTTTTGTTCTTTACCATTGTATTTCCCTTTATGCTCATTGTACTTGTAAAGTTTTTGATCATAGTGGAAATGTTATGGAGTTCTTGGTTGTTGTTTGTGTGTTATTCCATTGGTTATGCTTATTACGAATCAAACTGACGTTGAAAATCCTCCTCGTAGCATTCCAGGATCGGAACCTGGCGAATGGGAGCTAGGAGCCGAGAATGAGGTTCTACGGAGGCTGTCGGCGCCGGATTCGGCGATCGAAAATTTTATGAGCCCGGTTTTCGAGTTTGAGGCGTGACACCAACCCAACCCAACCCGCCCGACTTTCAGCCCTAGAGCTTATAGTGAGAAGCATAGTACTTGTCCCATATATATATATATGTGAGAGAGAGAGAGAGAGAGAGAGAGAGAGAGAGAGAGAGAGAGAGAGAGAGAGAGAGAGAGAGAGAAATCATTAGTTAGTCAGATGAATCCCAAGTGATGAGCCTGTAGACAATAAATACCTAATCATTCACTATGCGTGTGATTTGAGCCATACATGTTGTGAGACTAGTTACCTACATATGATTCATCAATCAATCCTAGTCTAATTGGTGTGCTAACGTGCCAGCTCGTAAGCAACTCTTGTATCCTTACACTATGAGTGGATCTGCCTTATTTTCGAGATGGATGATTTTTACGATTGCCTAAACATTAAAAATAATTTTAAAAAAATATCTTCTTTTTTAAAGACGGTCTGGCCCTTATATGTATTCACACCATCCATCCATTTTTCCATATCATTTTGGGCATTATTTCAAAAAATAAAGCAGATCTAATTATCAGGTGGAACATACCATAAGAAACAGTAATGATTGACCATTAATAGGCTACAGAAGTTTCGGATCAAGTTGATATTTGTTATTTTCCCTTTTGTTGGGATTCGCAAAAGTATAGAGTGGAATCAAACAAGGTAATCATAATCGTACAAATAAATATAACAAAGAATACTTTGAATTTACATAGAAAAACTCTTGTGAAAAAAAAAACCCACCTACACAGAGTAATACTGCACTATGAATCATGAAGTTACAAGAGATGAAATCTTATTGATTCAAAGATCCAAAAGAAAAACCCTAGCCTTTTCTCTCTCCGAAACCTTCTCAAACCCTTAAGCACGTTTAACATCTTTTTCCCTAATCCCGATCACACCTATATATTTAAGAAAAAATAGAAATAAAAACAAATTGCACAAAATTGCGTAAATTACGCAATCCGTCAACCTATCGATTCAACCGCTCAAAACATGTCGATCAGTTGGGTCGACTTGTTGACCAGAGTTTTCGACATGTCGAAAACTCCAAAAATTGTCCAAAGAATTTTACTAAAAAACCAAATATTTTCTATATCCTTCAACTTGTTGACTAGACTGTCGATCAGTCGATGACTCCTGTTTCAGCATAATTTAAAGCATTCAATTCTCAACAATCTCCACCATGATTCTAATCTTTACGTTACAATACACTATATTTGATACTTAATCTCTATTTTATCTCCATCATAGCTTTACAAGCATCGCTGCTCGTGCACACTCCGTCTTTAATCTATCTTTGACAGTGTAATACCCTGTTCTTTTCAGCACTCAGGTATTACCACGAGGATCCGACTTAATATGAACATGAACCCGACTCATCTATACATCCACTTTCACTCTAGTTTAAGTCTAACCATAAAAAGGGAGCTACAACCATCCATGGAATACAAAAAATGGACTATCACACTACATGAAAGACCTATTTTTAGAACTTGACCTCCTCATTAAGTGAATCTAACCGTCCAATAGAAGCCGATAGTGCTAGATTATTGAATCCATTAATTGTTAGGCTTTGAAATAAGCTACGAGTGGCACACAACCATATTGTAAGGATGGACCCTAAATCCCACCATAAATCATTAGGTGGATCGTCCGTGGGCCCTTGGAACTCATTGGACAGGTGATGATCGAATTTAAAAGAAATCCGGCCATTGTATTAGCAAGAGTCAATAATTGATCACGAGATCTTTACGCATGGCCCACCTGAATAAAGGATCTAGCCCATTATTTTGGCCGGGCCTCTGCATGATCTGAAAAAGCAAATGGACGGTGTGGATTTATCACGAACATCACGGTGGACCCCACCTAATGGGATGCGTGTGCACAAGCTGGTGCACACCCGTGGTGCACCGGACTTGCCAGCCTGGTCAAACCAGGTCTGACTCGTATCTAACTGAAAGAGGCAAAAGCCTCTTCCACGTTTCTCCTGCCTTCAGCAACGTTTGAAAAGGGACCGTTGCTAGGATGATCGTAGCCCACCATGAGGAACCATCAAGACGATCTAAGTCGTCCATCGTGATGGGATGCCAAGACTGACTGGAACCATGTTATTTTTTAAAATTCATGCACACGCGTGTGCACACAACATCAGGTGCAAGGAGAGTGCGTGCAGTTTAGAGTTTCGGAAAATGGAAACTGTCGCTGATCATTTCGCTGCCGAACTGGCAACCCTCACAGATGGATTCTCTCAATCTCAACCTCTGGAATGAACCCATCATAGCCATCCATTCCCCTTGAGGTTTAGGGTTCCTTGGCAAGCAAAATCGGGGCCAGTTTCGGTTTCTACCAACGGTTTTGAGTGACGGTTTCAGGCAGACTAAATGCAGACCATTTAGGTTCCATCCAACGGTTCTGAAACATTGGGTGAGTGAATAAGAGGGAGTGGTTTGGGTAAAACGAGCTCACCCACCATCTCTAGCAGCCGCACTGGAGAAAAACAGGGAAAGAGAGAGAAAACAGGGGAGTGCGATCGGTCGGGCTAAGCGTCTGGTCCAGTCGCTGCTGGAAGCAGTAGAGAAAGAAAAAAGAAAGGAAAAGGAAGAAATAAGAGAGAGAGAGAGAGAGAGAGAGAGAGAGAGAGAGAGAGAGAGAGAGAGAGAGAGAGAGAGAGAGAGAGAGAGAGAGAGAGAGAGAGAGAGAGAGAGAGAGAGAGAGAGCGGACCAGGAGCACTCCCATTTCAGCTGCTGAGTTACTTGCTGGTCCGACCCAACAAAATCAAAGATCAGGTAAGGCCGTGCACCACACCTCTGTTAATTACATCGGCGATGAGCTAGGATCGTCCAGCAAAAGTGCTGGGCTGATCCAGATTCCAAACAGAAAGCTCTGGGCTGAGATGTAGGCAGACGCAGCCCTTGAGCTGAGCCACCGAAACTGCGCTAAAAACGGCCTTAAAAAACCAGCCCTCAGCTGGTGTGTGATGTGGGCCTTCATCAGGCCATGCAATGCACTGAAGCCAGGCCTCCGAATGGGCCTCTATCTGAGCAAAAATTAGGCTTTAACTAGGCTGAAAAACCAGTCCTCAGCTGGTGCCTGGTGTGGGCCGATACCAGCCCACGTTCTGGGCTGAAATCAGCCTCAAGGTTGGGCTGAAATCAACCACTTGATCTGGGCAGAAATCATCCCAGAATTTTGGCTGAAATAAGGTCTGACCCAGCCCCAGTTTTGGGCCATAGCTGGGCTCTGTGCTAAGCTGAAAATGGTTCCCAGATTTCCCCAAAACCAGACCTTGAATTCAGCTGAAAGCGGGCTGAGCTTTGAGCTGAAAATCACACTTCAAAACTGGGCCTAGGTACAGCCACGTCCCACACCACTCTGGACTACACTCAAACTCCCAGATGGGCCGGAAAATGAGCAGAGGACAGGCCTATAATGGGCCGTTAAAGGAGTGGAAAATAGGGTCTCAGTGGGCCCTAAGATGTTGCTTAAATCTGATCTCAGCCGGGCCCTCAAAACACCTCGGTGGCAACTCTTAAAGTGGGCCGCACATGAGATCCCAGCGGGCTTTGCCATGCCTTGTTGTGGGCCACCTCCCAGTGGGCCTCACCATTCTACATAAGCCACCCTACAACAGCAATGGGGGTTGTCGAGCTGGGCCGAGCAAGGTCTAGTCCAGTCCAAAATCTTTGGGCCATATATGACCAGCTATATGGGCCCTGATTGGGCCCAGATTACACTACAATTGGGCAGCCTGATCAGGCCAATTTAAGGGCCAGTTCAAACCTTGATTGTTGGGCCAAAATTGGCCCAATTCACATGAAGCAGGACTCTCATAAACCTTCCCATTAGTGGCCTTTGGAAACATAATCTAACACAAGTTCTTGGGTTGGAACCAATTCTAGGAAATCAGTTATACGGTATCGGGCCGTTACCTAACTACAGAAAACACAATCAAGTGAGGAGCTACAATCCCTCAGGTGATGATTCTTCCCCTCGAGCTTTCCATCTTCTCATTAGCCCAAGTTATAGTTTTTATTTTAATTTAAAATTGATATATCCATTTCGTAGTCACAAGTATTAATTATTGAAATTGAATTACTACATTGAAAACCCCCACTGATAAATGTACACCCATACTTGGGATGTAGCCCAATTGGTTGTGATTATAATGGACCTTCGACTTAGTGGTTATTGAATGGTGGTTTAAATTGACCATTGATGTGGGCTTACCATCTAGGAGTTGTTGTCCAAGTGGTTTTCAAGGATGGTCTTTTATCGTATGGTTTTGATACTCGTCCTATGTGACTTATTTTAATATTTACCCTATGTGGCTTGTTTTGATATTGGCCCTACGTGGCTTTGTTTTGGTATTCTTCCTATATGGGTTCGATGTTTTAAACTGTGCAACCATGCGATAGTAAGCCTTATATAACATAATATGATTGGCCACTAGTCGACATGTTTCTATTAAACATCTTAAGATGGTAGTCTTATGAGCTGGGGATGGTGATATGGGACCTATGCCCGAGTTGTCGGCTTACGCTGGCAACTAATCCTCGTTGTAACCTTTGAGCTTATTTAAATTAGTTGATTGTAACTGGACAAATAATGGGTTGGCTAATCATGCATATATAGTACAGACCAACGTCTATCGCTAACGTACGTGATGTACGATAGACAGTCGTTACGCCGCACTTAGTATGTTTTCGCTGACGACTAGCCTCTGTCCGACTGAATTTTTTTGCAGGTCGATGATTACATTCCGTATGGTTGACCTCGGGGCATTGATTACGTACTTGCATGGGTGAGGAGCCCAAATTCCGCACGTATGAGCATCCACGGGATGTGATTGCATTCACGCATCCATGCATCTAATAAGACCGGCATCATGTATTGTTTTGTATGCTTTGCTTTATAACTATACTTACCTAATGTGATGGTGTATAATCTTGAGGGAAATTCACATGAAGTTGGCCACTCATCCATCAAATATACAACCGTACAGGTAACATAGGTGGCTAAGATAATGTTCACATTCATATTGGTGAGGAGCAGGCTATGGTTGACAATGATGCATGATTGTATTTGCTAAGGGTTGCTACAAGATTTCACAGCTTAAGATTGTTGTAATTTACTTTGTTTCACATGTAATGTTATTTCATTTTGTATTTTAAGAATGAAGACATTAGTTTGTATAAATCATAATGGGCAGCTTCTTGTATATTTAAATGATAATGCAACTTTTCTTTATGTCTGATTTGTCCATACTACGTTCATTTGTTTACTCTGATAAAAGAATATATATATATATATATATATATATATATATATATATATATATATATATATATATATATATATATATATATATATATATATATATGAACTTTGACTCTTTATAAGTTAATACTCAAGTTTTTGGAAAATGGGTCGTATACTCAGGTCCTGAAAACACGGGGTGTTACAGACAGACTTAGAGAAGTCACACATAACTTGAACTTATATGTAGGAATTACCTTGGTAGCCATATTTGCCGGATTCATGCTTATATCTATCTTGTCAAGAGTCACATTGAATTTCTCAAGCACCTGTCGGATAAAATAACGAAGCACATTAATATATTTAGTTCTAGAGTGGTAAACAGAATTATTCACCAAATTGATTGCACTTTTACCGTCACAATTAATCGGCACGACCTCCTACTAAAGCCCCAACTGTTTTATCAATTCCCTCAACTAAACTGCTTCCTTGAATGCTTCTGTCACTGTCATGTATTTAACTTCGATTGTGGAAAGAGCTACCACAGACTGAAGCATCGACATTTAGCTGATTGCACCATCTGCTAACACAAATGAGTAAACAGAAATTGACCTTCTATTATCCATACTGCCCGCATAATCAAAATCTATATGGCCTACCAACTTGTCCCCTGATTTTTCAAATATCAAGACGTAGTCCTAAGTACCTCAAATATATCGAAGTAGACATTTCATTTCCTCCAGGTGTTTCTTCCTAGGGTTAGACATGTATCTGCTAACAACACTCACTGTATATAAAATATCTGGTCTCGTTTAGACCATGATATACATCAAGCTGCCAACCGCAATTGAATAAGATGTACATGATGTAACCTGCTTTTCTTTATCTGTTTCAGGACACCGCTAAAAAAGAAAAAGAAAAAGTGAACCATGTGGGAAATGTTGACTGAATTTGCCTCGTCCATTCTAAACTTCACCAATAACTTCTCAAGGAATTTAACTTGAGACAATCATAGCCTGCTCTTATTCTTGTTTTTGTATATGTCGATGCCAAGAACCCTCTTTGCAACCCTCAGATCTTTCATTTCAAATGTGCTTGATAGGTGACCCTTCAGTATGTCAATCTCAAACATGTTATGCCTAGCGATAAGCATGTTATCAACATAAAATACCAAGATAATGAACTTCCCATCACTCACTGTCTTGAAATAGACACAATGATCATATTCACTCCTAGTAAACCTCTGACTCATCATGAAAGAATTAAATTTCTTGTACCACTGCCCAGACAATTGTTTTAGGTTAGACAACGACATCTTCAACTTGCAAACCTTGTTCTCCGTCTTTTGTATTTTGAATCATTTTGGTTACTTTATGTAAATATACTATTCCAATTCCTCATGTAGGAAAATTGTCTTTACATCCATCTGTTCCAGCTCGAGATTATATTGGGCAACCCGCGTGAATACGAATATAATAAATACTTGCTTCACCACAGGAATGAAAATCTCAGTGAAGTCAACATATTCTCTTTGAGCATACCCCTCACTACCAACGTTGCCTTGTACCTATCATGTTTCTTCCTAAAGATTCACGTACAACCGATCGTTTATGAACGATGGGAAGCTCTACCAGCTCCCACGTCTCATTCTTGTACAGGGAGTACATCTCGTCATGCATCACCGCTTTCTACTTTTCAACATCTATGTCGTCAAGAGCCTCCTGAAAATTAGATGGATCCCCCTCATCTGTAATGAGGGTTATCCTTGGATCTCGCCAGTAACCTATGATCCCTTGGTAGATTTTTTCTCACAGGCGGTTGCTCTACTTGCTCCTATATATTTGTATGTGTCTCGGTATCAGCCCGAAGCTCATCTGTCTATTTGAACGTCTACAACTGACTTTTTCACTTTCTTATGGAACAAAGATCCCTCATCGAATTTGATGTCACGGCTAAGGATGATTTTCCATGTGACCTAGTTATATAGCATGTGCTCTTCACAGTATCACCATAGTCGATAAAGATGTACTTTTTAGCCCTTTACTCCAAATTATCTCTCTCAACTAATAGTACACAAGAGTAAGGATTGTAATAAAATACTCGCAGCCCCAAGTAGTATACTTGCTGACCACTCCATACTTCCTCTGGAATTTACAATCAATAGCTATAGAAGAGAACTGATTCACCAAGTAACAAGCCGTGTTAATAACCTCAATTCATATTTACTTGCCCAATATAGAATTACTTATTATGCATTGAGCCCTCTCTAAGAGACTCTGACTAATATACCCAGCTACGCCATTCTACTTGGTGTATGGTTCATTGTGTTGTGCCTCACGATTCCTCTATCTTTACAAAACCAATTGAATTCTTTAGAAGTAAATTCCCTACTGTTATTTGTCCTTAACACTTTCACCTTTCACCCTGACTGTTTTTCCACCAATGCCTTCCACTGTTTGAAGTTGGTGAAAACCTTGAATTTATTTTTTAGAAAATAAACTCACACTTTTTTGAAATAGTTGTTAATGAACGTAATAAACAATGATGACCCTCCTCAAAAAGCCATCGGCGATGACTCCCATACATTAGAATGCACGTAATTCAAAATCCCCTTATGAACATGTTTCACAGACTTCAAAGATATCCTTAACTGTTTACCATATATATAATACTCGTATTTACTAAAATCAATACTTTTAAAAGCTGGGATTAAACACCAATCAATAATTACCTTCATGCCCAGCTTGCTCATATAGCCTAGGCATAGATGCCACTACGTGCAAACATATAATATGCTACAAACGCTGCAACTCCACTTGATGGAGTGCTCCCGATCATCTTATAAAAATTATCATTTCTTTGTGCTTTCATAACTATGGGTGCCTTATTTGAAACCTTAGGGGGCATTTGACGCAAGGTATTATATGGGATCAGGTGGGATAGAATTGCATTTGGTCTCGTGCAATTCCATCCAACATTTGGAGAGGATGGAAAAGGTTGGCATTAGGTGGGATAGAATTGCATTTAGTCCCATGGAATTGCAATTGGTCCCTCGTCGGATTTTGAAATCCACTACACATGTGGGCCCCACATTGATGCATGCATTTATCCATGTCATCCATCCATATACACCATCAACACGTGACATTCTGGTTATATATGTGTACAATTGAACAACATCCATTGTGAATTTGGTCCATTGATTACAACTCCATGGTCCACCAAACATGATTTTGTTTAATGCGGTGCTTTTCTGTAGCAAATTTTTTATCCCAAACATGGGATTGGATGGCTACAATACCATGGTATTTCCAGACATGCAATCATTGTGCTATAATGATGTTAATACCATCTAATACAATTCAATACCATTCAAATCCATGGACCAAACACGCCCTTAAGGACATGATCGAAACCGGTGAATTTGCGCCTAAATGCCTCGAGTGCACTTAGAGATATCAAACTCTTCCTCAACTCAGGAACATGTCTCACATTGGTCAAGATATGCTCCATGCAATCAAACATCTTGATGGACACCGATCCAACACCAACCACATTACAGACATTGTCATTGTCCATAAATAAATGGCCACCATCGCACTCACTGTAGTTGGTGAACCAACTCTTATGTGAGTCATGTGCTATGAAGCCCCTATATTCAAAATTCATTTATTATCCATACAATTCATGTGTATGGTGGCCCACCTGGATCGTTTGAAGGTGGGGCCCATCATCAGATGTGTTGTGTTCATATATATATATATATATATATATATATATATATATGATTAAATAAACCGTCCAGCGTCCTGAAGGCTGGACGTCAGCTGGATAAAAACAAAAATATCAGCTTTGTTTTTTTAATTTGGGGTGGGCTACTTGTAAAGGCCCCACAGTGATGTATGTATTCAATCAAAGTCGTCCATCCTCTTCCCCGACTCGTTTTAGGCGTTGAGCCGAAAAATGAGGATGATCCGAGTATCTAGTGGGCCATAGTTTTAAAAACATTACCATTACCATTGAAACCTTTCCAGATTCTTTTTACAGGTTGAAAAATGGCTGATATTGGTCTTGATGGATAGGTTATGGGTCGTAGAATCTAACGGCTGGAGTGGATTCATCATGTGTGGGCCCCAGGTATGAAAAACCGTTGAAAAATGGTTTTTCCAAAAAAAAAAACAAAGAAGAGGTGTAGCGCCCCTGCCAGGACGCTGCTACCAGCGTCAGCGTGAAACGAGGGCTGACCCACGGCCCCTGCCGTGGGCCCCACCTTGATGTTTATTATCCATCCAACCCGTTGATCTGGTGGGTCCCCTCCTAAGGTGGGCCCCCTCCAAATTTCAGCATCATCAGACGCTCAAGTGGCCCACATCATTAGAAATAGTGGGATTGAATGTCTACTCTTGAAACCCTTTTTGGGGTCCACAGAAGTTTTGGATCAATATGAAAGTTATTTTTCCTCCTCATCCAGGTCTGTGTGACCCTATCAACCGTTTGGATGTAAAGTAAATGTTATGGTGGGCCCCACATGGGACCCACAGTCATGCATGTGTTTTACCACACCGTCCAACGGACGGTGGAACCCACCTATATGTGTTTTGCCACACTGTCCGGGCTGACGGTGCAACCCACAGTGGTGCATGTGTTCTATCCACACTGTCCACTGTTTGGACAGTGGGACCCACCATGATTTATATGTTCTATCCATTCTGTCCACGTGTGTGTGGATGTATATATATATATATATATATGTGCATTGGTGGGCCTTTATGTGGACCCCCACCATGATGCTTGTGTTGCACCCCAACTGTCAATCCATTTTGCAAGCTTATTTTATGGCTTGAGCTAAAAATGAGTCAGATCTATGGTTCAAATGGGCCCACCTTAGTATGTGTATAGGGCCCATTTTGATTTATTTATGGCCATTCATTGGGGCCCACCTTGGTGTGTATATAAGGCCCATGAGATTAAGCCCATTTGATGCATATGAGGCCCAAGTTGTGAGGCCCACTTTGATGTATTTCAAGGCTCACGGGTCAAGGACCATTGCAATGTACATAAGGCTCATTGGTGAGGCCCATTAATGTAGCCCATTTGATGAATGTAAGGCCCATGTGATACGGCCCATTTGATGTATCTAAGGCCCATGGGTCGAGGCCCAATGGGGTGTCCTTAGAGTCCATTGCAATGTGTGACTTCCCATGGTTCATGTGATGGTATTTATGGTGGGTCGTGCCTAGGGAACAATGTTGGTTTGACGTCCACATTGTAAGTACAATGTTGGTTAAATGTCCGCATTGTAACTCTTCTTAGGGCCCATTGATAGGTCCATACTCGTTACTATTCATCGCTTTATAACATGCTTAGTATAATCTCATGACTCATGCCCATACGCATCATATATATGTTTGATATGAGTAGTGACTGATCATAGTATACGCCATTGGGCAGACTATTTATGGGACTCGTTATGAGATGGAGTGCCCTACATGATCGCGCAGTACGCGTTAGATTTCTGCATGATTTGACTTGTGATTCATGCATCTCGCATATGTGTGACTTGATCACTGCACGCCCTAGCGACATCAGGGCCGTGGCTCCACAGGTACATCGTGGATGGCTGTATCGGATACCGAAAATAATTGGTTCTAGCACTGTGGGCACTTAGGATGTCCTTGGGTGAAAGTCGCAGAACCTTTTTGGTACCAGGAGATGCTCCAACGTCTAGACCGAGTGGATACACGAGCGCCCGAGTACCGAATACCAGTAGGCCGCGTCTCCCATTGTGTCGTGGTCGGTTAGAAAGGGGTGTGGCCTTATCTGCCTAAGTGAGGGGGCTATAAGCTAGGCTGAGTCTGACCAGCTCGTAAATGAGTCCGCTATCGACGAGCCGGGTAGGTATTGGCAGACTACTGGTCAGGCGGATAGTGAGGTCTATTCCGCTTGCTTGACTGTGCAGCTAGGGAGGTGGTAGTCACTGCGAAGTGTATTAGACCCCGGTGATATCCGGAGAGGAACCGTACTGATATGTGTACATGATGAGTACCGACTTGCTTGGATTGTATTTCGCATATGACATTCGGCTATGTAGGCCTTGCATTGCATCGGTGTGGCCGATGACATTCATACCTCGCATCGTATGGCCTTGGTATGGCCGATAGCATTCATGCCTTACATTACATAACCTTGGTATGGTTGATTTTATTCATGGACTTACCGCATACTTCCGCATTACCTGATATTGTACACTCGACGTTTGCCCTTCACACACACTTACATCACCCTCTAAGCTTTTGTAAGCTTATGCACGATAGTTACGTGCAGGTAGCGTTGGACAGTAGCAGCGCTGAGGCAGGAGTGCATATCAGGACCTTTTGGAGCTTTTTGATCACCTTGTATTTATCTTTCCGCATTGTACTTAAAGTTTTTGATATAGTGGATATGTGGTGAAGTTGTTTTGTGACTTGGTTATGCTTGTGGTTATGATCCATTTCAAATTTTTTTTTCTGAAAATCCTCCTTGTAGGATCCCAGGATCGGAATCTGTCATTTGATTAACAGGAGCCGAGAATGGGGCACTACAGAGGCTGTCGGCACCGGATTCGGCAATCGGGATTCATGTGAATTCGATTTTCAGGTTTGGGGCGGGACAGAAGTTGGTATCAGAGCAGAACTTGAAAATACCTGATGATCATATCACATATCTACTATAAATAGGTTCCGAGTCTGAATGACTTAGAGATTTTCCGACATAGACCCTTAATGTTTATACCTTTGAGAATTCTCAAGGCTAATAGGCCATTGTTCCTTCCTATAGGACACTATGGCTAGAAGAGTGACCCGAGCGAATCCCGCTCCACCACATGCGACTCCTGCACCACCACCTTCAGCTCCTGCTTTACCACCTGCTACTCCTGCTCCACCACTAGATATTCCTGCCTTTGAGCCTGAGGATGCCACTCATTTACCTGAGACCGGTGCGAATCCGACCGTACCTATGAGTGCTACTCAGCTGCAGCAGATGTTGCAGGCGATGACCGTCATTCTTCAGGGACAGAGCAGGCGTCCCAAAGTGACACTAGCCGAGGTTGAGCAGGAGCGTGCGAGCGCTCTTCTCATGTATTTCTGACAGCACGATCCGCATTTCCGGGGTGAGCCAGACCCTACTGCTGCAGAGATATGGTGCTCCGAGGTGGAGAAGATATTCAACACCATGAGATGTACGACCCAGCAGCGAGTTCCATTAGCTGTATTTCTTCTACACGGTGAGGCTCAGTATTGGTGGGCATCTGTGGCCCGATCGGTAGCGGTCGATTTTGAGTAGACTTGGGAGGACTTTTTAGACCGATTCGACCGGAAGTTCTTTCCCGAGCATGTACGATAGTAGCGCGCACTAGAGTTTGAGACTCTAGTCCAGGGAGACATGACAGTGTCCTAGTATGAGGCTCGGTTCGTCGCACTATCAAGATTTGCGACGTATCTTGTTAATGATGAGGGGCGGAAGGCCCGTCATTTTGAGAACGGCTTACGTCCTGCCCTTCGGAGTTATGTGATCGGATACATGCTTTCGACGTTTGAACAGAGCCTTGATATATGAGACAGATTGGGCCGGTGTGTAGAGAGCCCGTGACCAGAGAGGAGATTAGAAGAGGAAGGAGCCCTCCAGTAGTTCCCATTAGCAACATCGTTCACAACAGTGGCGCACGACCCGCCCAGCATTCCGAGCACCAGCAGTAACCCCAGCACCATCTTCAGGACCATTTACAGGCACCTGCTTTGGTTACGGTAGGACAGGACATCGTGTGCATGAGTGTCTCCATCCGCAGCAACTGCAGCCGAGGGCACCGCATCCACCTCCGCGACAGCCACTACATCAGCGGCGACCTCAGCACCAGCCTCCGGGACCTCCACCGCAGCAGCAGAGACCTCAGAGAGGACCTGCACCTCCCCAGTCGGCCCAAGGTAGATTTTACGCCGCTCAGCAGGACCCTCAGTCATCAGGAGCAGTCGTTGACGATTCGTGTGACTTGACCCCTACACCGTCTAGCTAGATTACTTATGAATGATGCGTCTGAGGAGTTAGAGCTTAAGATTCTTGAGCATTATCCCCATCTCTAAATTGTTTGATTTTGATGATATGCTGTGTTTTGATCATATATGATGTTAAGTTCCCTATTCCCTTATGAGTTGTATTTAGCTGCGATGATCGTGTAAATTTCGAAGATGAAATTTTTATTAGGTGGGGAGAGCTGTAAGACCCGTATCCTAGACTGTACTGTTTCGTCAACTCCCGCAATCATTCCCGTCGAATTCCGGCAATCCGCGATCTGTAGTCGACGTTGCACACTACCGTAAGTCTTATCCTATACATTTGAGTCGGCATAATCTAAGACTTGTATCATTGTGACTGCACCGTCGCCACGGTTCCAACGCCCCGACTCATGTACCGATCCGATACCCTGACTAAGAGATGTGGTCGGCGTTTATTTCGAGAAAATGCCGCACGTTTACATTCTCAAGAGAATCTCTACAAAGTGTCAAATCAATCACATCAATCAATCACCCATCAATCACTTCATGTCAAGTACACATCACCTTTCACCCCATCCCCAAGCAACCACCAAAGTCAACCTCTGCCTCTCTCTCTCTTACACACCCATATATGCCAAGTACATGTCCATCACCCCATCACTCACTTCCCATCACTCCATCACTCCTTATATCTCATCTCTCTCTCTCATTTCCGAACACCAATTCCAAGCAACCAAGAGATCCCACGTCCAAGGTTTTCCATGAGAGAAAAAAATATAATTGGATGTATGGAAGGGAGGGCTCATAAGGCCCATGGGTCGAGGCCCAATGGGGTGTCCTTAGAGTCCATTGCAATGTGTGACTTCCCATGGTTCATGTGATGGTATTTATGGTGGGCCGTGCCTAGGGAACAATGTTGGTTTGACGTCCACATTGTAAGTACAATGTTAGTTAAATGTTCGCATTGTAACTCTCCTTAGGGCCCATTGATAGGTACATACTCGTTACTATTCATCGCTTTATAACATGCTTAGTATAATCTCATGACTCATGCACATACGCATCATATGTATGCTTGATATGAGTAGTGACTGATCATAGTATACGCCATTGGGCAGATCATTTATGGGACTCGTTATGAGATGGAGTGCCCTACATGATCGCATAGTACGCGCTGGATTTCTGCATGATTTGACGTGTGATTCATGCATCTCGCATATGTGTGACTTGATCACTGCACGCCCTAGCAACATCAGGGCCGTGGCTCCACAGGTACATCGTGGATGGCCGTATCGGATACCGAAAATACTTAGTTTTAGCACTGTGGGCACTAAGGATGTCCTTGGGTGAAAGTCGCAGAACCTTTTTGGTACCAGGAGATGCTCCAACGTCTAGACTGAGTGGATACACGAGCGCCCGAGTGCCGAATACCAGTAGGCCGCGTCTCCCACTATGTCGTGGTCGGTTGGAAATGGGTGTGACCTTATCTGCCTGAGTGAGGGGGCTATAAACTAGGCTGAGTCTGACCAGCTCACAAATGAGTCCGTTATCGACGAGCTAGGTAGGTATTGGCAGACTACTGGTCAGGCGGATAGCGAGGTCTATTCTGCTTACTTGACTATGCAATTAGGGAGGTGGCAGTCATTGCGAAGTGTATTAGACCTCGGTGACATCCGGAGAGGAACTGTACTGATATGTGTACATGATGAGTAACGACTTGCTTAGATTGGATTTCGCATATGACATTCAGCTATGTAGGCCTTGCATTGCATCGGTGTGGCCGATGACATTCATACCTCGCATCGCATGGCCTTGGTATGGCCGATAGCATTCATGCCTTGCATTACATAGCCTTGGTATGGTTGATTTTATTCATGGACTTACCGCATACTTCCGCATTACCTGATATTGTACACTCGGCGTTTGCCCTTCACACACACTTACACCACCCTCTAAGCTTTTGTAAGCTTATGTACGATAGTTGCGAGCAGGTAGCGTTGGATAGCAGCAGCGCTGAGGTAGGAGCGTGTATCAGGACCTTTTGGAGCTTTTTGATCACCTTGTATTTCTCTTTCCGCATTGTACTTAAAGTTTTTGATATAGTGGATATGTGGTGATGTTGTTTTGTGACTTGGTTATGCTCCATTTCAAATTTTTTTTTTCTGAAAATTCTCCTTATAGGATCCCAGGATCGGAATTTGGCATTTGATTAACAGGAGCTGAGAATGGGGCACTACGGAGGCTGTCGGCACCGGATTCGACAATCGGGATTCATGTGAATCCGATTTTCGGGTTTGGGGTCTGACAACTTATGTTTTTGACAATCCTTCTTCATATGTCCTGTCATGCAATAAATCCAACATTTCATCTTGCCTTTGGATTTGGATATCAATCTTAAAAAATCCTCTATCCCACTCAGAATTTCTCCCACTTGTAACCATTGTATTTATAAAAGCACCCACGTCACCGCTTTTCTTTCTCATCATCTTTGTCTAAAGAGTTGATATAACAGTCCCAATGCTAATGGTCGTCTTACCGGTGCATAAAGAGTCTTTGAACTAATCATACGATTATGGAAGAGAATTCAACATAATACATGATTGATTTTCATCCATCATCTCCTCATCTACTTCTAACAATTTGTAAACAAGCCTATGGAAGTTACTAATGTGGGTCTCAACGTTAGCCCCCTTAGCCATTTTCAGATTGAACAACTGTAGTTTTAAATACAAACGATCCTTAAAAGACTTCTTGTATCGTCCTGTCCAACCAGCATAGTATCCTGGGGCGTCCACGTAGGATTTGCCGCAGGACTGTTCGTTTAAACTACGCATGGTGAGGTACCGCAAGTAAATTAATTTAGGATTAGCCCAACCGAGTTGACCAGACGGGTCATGATACGACCTAGTGCGGGCTGCCAAGCCAGATAACCGTTTACACGTAGCAATAACCCGTACGGGCTATACTGTAACGTAGGAAGGTCAGAAAATTATTAAAATTTAGGAAACCATAGATCTCACTGGGCTCGTGGTCCATCACAGACCATGGACTCAGTGGACACGCAGAAATTAATTATCCGTGCCGTTCCAGCAGCACTTGTCAAATACAACCCATCCAAGGCCGGAGTTGAAATATGGCATTTGTGAATGAAACTGGGATTCCAGGAATTTTAGCCGTCGGATCTCTTCTACATTTACGGTGAAGGCATATTGTATTTTCTTACGTCAGTCCACAAAATCTGGGACCTGATCGTGGAACGGTGATCGTTGATCGCAAATTAGACCTGTACTACCAAACCTCATATCCGATCGTTCCAAAATTTTGCATAGCCCTTCATTGGGCCATGAAGCACCTATCTTATAAGTTTCATGGCCAGGGGGCCACCAGAACTACCCCAACAACTGGTATGGACCCCACGGCCATTTAAAGGTCGAAATCGCATGATTAAACTCCAGATTCGTTCATCTGTTTGTTCCCAAGTTTTGCATGGCCCCTCATCGGGCCATGAGACACCTACACACCAAATTTGGTGGCATAGGGGTGTTAGGGCTGCCCCAAAACCAATAAAGAGTCCTAGAGGGCTATTTTGAAAATTTGAGGAAACTTAAGGCCAAAGGGCCTAAGTCTAGGAAATAAACCCTAGCTCCTTATCTCATAACTCCCACCACATCTACCACCACCAAGGGAGTAAAGGGAGAGCTAGAGAGCAAGGAGAGAAGAAAGAGAGTGTGAAGGAGAGTTAGGTGGACCTTGGATCGAGGTGGGACCCAAGAAAATCAACCCCTTCAACTCCCTACCTCTTTTCCAAGAAGAAACCCTCCACCACAACCACAAGAATCACTTCCGTTGGTCGTCTAGGTAAATCCCTCATCCCTTCTCCTTGAAACCCTTGTGTTGAGAAGGGATTGACATGGATTTCTGTTCACTTCCCAAGTGCAGGGTTGTGATGTAGTAATAACTCGGTAAGACCGAGGTCGAATCCCAAGGGACTGAAACTTGTACGTTAACTAAAACTAACTAGAACTAGAACTAGGATAAGGTGAAATCTAAACTGAATGAATTTTAGAGAAGAATGGTGGAATAATTATCTAAAACGTAGAAGAAATCAGAGATAGGAAACTAGGGATTCAGAGGATCCACTTGTAGAGATCAGAAAGATCTTATGCCTGCTTCAAGAACCATGAAAATTAACTGAACTGCCATCGATATAGTTTTCAAGAGATGAAAGGTATATGAATTAGAATGGATTCCATCACCAAACCATGCCCAGGAGACAAAGCAAACAATAGAATTAAACTAATTATCAACCAATCACATGTATGAAGGTTAAGAAGGGTACCGTCATCCGACCATGCCCAGGAGACTATGGTGAACAACAGGGCTTCCTGACGTCATAAACATAAAAGGAAAAGAACTTATTCAAAGCCATTGCAGACCCATTGTAATTTCAGTCACAATAGACCATTAAAGACTAAAAACATGCCATTAATAAAACTAAAATCAAAGTTAGTTCAGAATAAATCAAAGCTAAAAATAGAGTCTCCCATTTATCTACAAGCTTCACCTCTTAGCCCTAGCTAAGACGTTTAGCTTGACATGATCGAGCTAAATCTCATAAATTTTAAAAATAACAATTAAAAACTAAACAAAATACTATCCCTGTCTCTCTCTCTCTCTCTCGTGGCTACCTTCAAGCCGTGCATACCCCAAGCTCTAGTCGTCCCTCCTTTATAGAGGCAGTAGGGGCGGTGGCTGAAAAACTTCATGCGCAAGTTCTCTTTATGCGCAATAAAAGGAGTTAGAATGGCCCCACAGTGCTGGTTTTTCCCCGAACTTCCTAATCGACGCACGTGATTGCGTTGAAACATTCAGTGGGTCCCACAGTGATGTGTTTGGTTAAATCTACCCCGTCCATTGTCTTCAGCTCGCAATTTTCACCGGAGAGGGATGGTTCTTGGTCTGTTTCGGTGCGGCCCAGCTTGATTGATCATTCAGCGACGAAACAGACAATCTGAGAGCTCACGGCCACTGTCAAGCGCGTCCCAGCAATCACCTACACCTTGGTTAAAATCTCCTACCGGTTCGAATGGATGACTCTGATTGGCTCTACGAACAATGAGTGGGGCCCACAGCGATCACCCGTAACTTTTTACGCGAAACAGAGCTTCTGCAGAAGCTCTGTGATGATCGGTGGTCCCAAGATTGACGGTGCTGGAGAAATCCACATTGTCCATTGTCATCAGGATGAAAAAGAACTCAGGAAGGGGTGTTTTTGGAGTTGATTCGGTGCGTTCCACACAATCTTTTACTCCACCGTTAATTATCCGTTCGGCTGAGAAAATCACACGAATGCTTGCATGGTGGCAAAGCAACACCTAGGTGTTGGTCTTGGATGTCTTATGTATCGAATAGACGGTCCTGATCTGATTTCTGGACGATGTGTGGGCCCCACAACACAAAAATGGTCGGGTGCTGTCCGGTTGCTGTCTCCATGTGGGAAAAGGATCGGGTCAGCGGCGCTGACCGGTTTGCTTTGATCCAGTGCACATCAAGTGCACTTGTACACTGTGCAAGGGCGCTGCTGGTGGGGTCCACTCATTATGTAAATATGAAATTCAATCCGTCCATCCTCTCTCCCATCTAATTTTAAGGGTTGAGACCAAAATTGAAACACATCCAGTTATCAGGTGGGCCCAGAACCATGATTCTAAGGGCTGATTTGACCATTGGGCCACTTCCAGAGAGATCCAATGGTTAAAATTTGACGTGTACGGTTAATTTAGGGTCTTTAGGCCATGTATATAGTTTCAAGCCGAATGGATGATTGGAACCTTATGATCTTGCATTCTGGACGTCTTTCGGGCCACTTGAGCCTCAATTTCTCAGTTTTCTTAAATCCCTGGCGTGAAATTTCGTTGATCTTGGTCCTATGGAGTCTGTCCCTTACCTTGGTGATCATCAGAGCGTTAAATTCAAGCTTTTAGCATCCTTTTTCAACTTAAGCTCCTAAATTCAACCTGCAGCATAAACACGATTAAATCAGCCTTTAAACAGTATCTTATGCGTAAATCCAGGAAATAATCGGGGTCTAATATGCAATATTTGCCCCTCAACAATTTCTAACATGCAAGTGCTTGCTTTAGGAATTCTGGCCATTCGACCCCAAAGCCCTCATTCTTAGGTCATTTTTCAAGTTCTCCAACAATTCATAGGTGCGAACTATTGTTTTTAAGTAGCCTAGCACCAATTTTAGTATGAGTTTAATGAATTTTATTGCTTGGATTCTATATTTAAAGAATATAGATAAATCCTATGAATTGTATGTTTGTTGGAATTGTATGAAATTGTATGTTTGGTTCGCATATGATGTTGCTCTTGCCTCTCACATGATTTTGTATATGGATGATTAAATACTCATGCCTTATTTGATTTTTCCATATGGTGTTGCTTCTTAGTATGTATGATTTATTACTCTTGTGTACATGATTTCTTAAGATGAGGGAAGTGCGTAACTCCCTCACCAACCCACACAACTCACATGCACCATGTTTCATGATAATGATAGCTTGTTTGTAGAAGTATCTGATTCGTATGATTGAGATGCATGAAAACATGATATTGTTATGCTAGTTGATAACCTGGATAGTTGATAGGATATGGATCATCATTATACCCTTGGGTTGGTCAGGAACTTGAGAAGAGCAAAGGTGTTTCAATTGGTAGGACCACCTTGAGGCTAAACTCATGGATTTGGGTGAGTGCGTGTGGGCCACAGTAGTTAGACTACATGAGTCGCTTGCACCCGATGTCGTTCCGTCATGTACTTTCTTGGACTCATGTGGTCTAGTGTACGGGTTAACCAGCCTAATTTGTTAACCTTATTTGCTCACACATGTAAAAAATCTAGAATACCCTACACCATTGTAGCCCATCGATAAGAAAATTAGAACTGGTCTACCACCTCGTGAGCCAGGCATGGTGGAATGGGACACTGTGTCCAAGCTGTCGGCCTATGCTGGGTGCCACACTTCCCCGTAGTGACCGCAAGCGATCCCTTTCTCTCGACACTCCCCATGTGCTTGAAGTCGGGAATGGAGAACCCGACGGGATCAAGGATGGTGGGGTCCTGGCCTCATACGTTGGGGGCCTTGGCCTTACAACTAGTTCAGGGCACTTGACACGTGGGATGTATCAGATTTCCCAACATGCTGGATGAATGGACTTAACTAAGAACTCGGCTAACATGATCATAATGTATCCCACTAGTTAAGGTGGTGACTCGGCAGTCAAGGTCGCTCTGAGGGAGTGTTGGACATGCGTAATCGTTAGATGGAGTCGCTCGAGTGAGTGTTGTGGCGAGGGCATACATCATATCATCCATCACGCATTCGCATTAATAAGATTAGTTAGGTGTTTATGATTGACTGCTTTTCATTAAGTTCATAATATAATTGATACATGTTATAACTTCAGACTAATAGCATCCATTGAGTTGATCACTCACTCCCAGTCTGAGACGGTATTTTAAAACATCAACCACACTCTTCCGTAGTTGCAGGTGCGGGGAGTATGAGGAGCCTGACGGCACGAGCTTGGACAAGGAGGACGAGCCGTCCTACTTTCAGTTGATGGATGGTTCTCCATCGGCTTGATAGGCAGGATTTTGAATCGCTGAGTAGGGGGCTCAGCTTTATTCTTTTTAGACACAGTATTCTTTTTGTTATTTTTGTTGGGCAACGCCTTGTGCGACCTATTTATATTTCTGGACCTGTATATATGTGAGAAATCTTTCATTTTAGTAGACTTGTGCAGTTGTGTTTCATGTTCCAGGAAATTTCAGGCTGCGCAATTAAATCGGATTAAACGCATATTAATGAAAATCGGTTATAAGTGACACTTGAAAACTCGGGAGTCGAGTGTATGTACGACCCTCGATTTCTAAGGCGTTATACTTCTTCATATAAATATTCTCTAACTTCGCTTATGTATCAGGTATAATCTTCTCTCTCATAAGATTGTAAAGGACCTTATCCGTTAGATACAATTAGATTCAGATACTGACCTTTTGAACTAACTTGTTCCACTCTTCTTTCATAGTTTTTGGTCATATTTCAAGAAGTGCCTCTTTCAATCCTTTTTGCATTAGAAGACCCTTCATCTTCACCTTTTATAGTTTAAAATTATTTTTCTTGAAATACTTCTCTATATCAAACTTCATGGTAGATGCCATAGATACCTTATTTTTATGTTCGATATGCTTCCCAACTTTAGTACTGATACCACTTGTTAGGACTTATAAAAGTATACAGAGAGGAATCAAATAAAGTAATCACAATAGCATAAGAAAATTTAACAGAGAATACTCTGAATTTACATGGAAAAATTCTTATGAAAAAAATCATGGCACAAAATGATAATACACTATGAATAACAACGTTACAAGAGATAAAACCTTACCGATTTGAAGCCTCAAGAGAGAAACCCCAGCTTTTTCTCTCTCAACCCTCTCAAACTCTTAAGCACATTACACCACTTTTGCCCTAATCCTGATTACACCAATATATTTAAGTAAAAATGGAAATAGAAACAAATTTTGTAAAATTGTGCAATTCATCCAGTTGTTGATTCGACCGGCAGAAATGTGCCGATCATTCGGACCAACCTATTGATTAGAGTTTTTGACTTGTCAAAAATTCAAAAAACCACATCAGAGACTTTTGTCAAAAAATTAAATATTTTCAATATCTTTCAACATGCCAACCAGACTATCGACCAATGGATGGTCCCTATTTCAATATAGATTTGATATAACTGATATTCAACACCTTCGTACCATCTTATATAACATTCTCAATGGATTTGGATGATAAATAAACACAAAAAAAACACTGAGGTGCACCTTGAGAAGTTTTTAATAGTAAGATGGTCAATCACCACTGTTTCTTACAGTATGGTCCACCTGATAATTGGATTTGCTTCATTCTTGGGATAATGCACTGAATGATACGAAAAATGGATGAACAACATGGATACATGATACGTATGTTAAGGTAGCCCCACGATAACCCCATAACAGAAATCGGATTGCGTATTGAGTTACTCAGTAGGCTTTCATCATATTGGGTAAACTAGGTTGGGCCTATCATAAATGCGTGTGTATTATCCACGCAGTCCATCCATTTTTACAGATCATTTTAGTAGTAGAACCGAAAATTGAAACATGCCCAATTCTCAAGTGGACCACACCGCAGGAAACAGTGGAAATAATGACTTCCACCGTTGAAACCTTGGTAGGGCCCACAGTTATGTTTATTTGTCATCCAAACTGTTCATAAGATTACACAGAGATGGACGAAGGGAAAACACAGTAACAGATCGATCCAAAACTTTTGTGGCCCCCAAGAAATTTTCCACGGTAGAATTTCAATTCACATTGTTTCCCTCGGTGAGGTCCACTTGAGATATGTATACATACTTCATTTTTGGGGTACATACCTCAAATTATCTGTTAAAATGGATGGACGGAGTGGATAAAATATATAAATCATGGTGGACCCCACAGAGTTTACTCAGTACGCAATCCGCGTCCCCCATTACAATGCCCGTCTCATCTTGAGTGAGGCTGCAGGTTCTCCTAATCTAGACTCCCTGTCTACCACCAATGTCGGTAAGGGAGCGGATTAGGTGCACCCGGCCTCACCCAATATGGTGCGCCCTTTACATTAGGTCCCACCTTTATGTATGCATTTTATATCCATACCGTCCATTTATTTTTTCAGATCATTTTAGGACATTAGCTAAAAAATAAAGCTTATCTAATTCTCAAGTGGACCATACCTTGCAAACAGTGGCAATGGACCATTAATGGCCCATAAAAGTTTTTGATCAAGCTGATATTTCATTTTCCCATCATCCAGTTTTGATGTAACCTTATCAGCCGATTGGATGGAAAATAAACATCACGGACGGCCCTAAGAAGTTTTTAACGGTAGGGCGTTCAATCACCACCGTTTCCCATAATATGGTCCACCTGAGTCTCGAGACTTAGATCTTCTTAAGTTTATATATGATAAATACATCGAAGTTAGCCGCACCTAATCCACTCCGTGCTTGAAAAGCTCTGTGGGCCACGTTATGATGAATGTATTTTATCCACACCGTCCATCCATTTTCCAGATCAATTTAATGCATGACACCATAGATGAGGCAGATCCAAATCTTAAGTGGACCACACCATCAGAAACAGTGGTGATTGAACACTCACCATTAAAAGCTTCCTAGGGTGCACTGGAATGTTTATTTGCCATCCAACCTTCTAATTAAATCACAAAAACCTCGATTAAGGGATTATACGGCCTATAAGAAGTTTTTAATGGTGGGCGTTCAATCACTACTGTTTCTCATGGTGTGGTCCACCTGGGATTTGGATCTGCATCATTTACGGGCTCATACCCCAAAATGAAATGGAAAAATGGATGGAAGGCGTGGATAAAACACATACATCATGGTGGAGCCCAGAGGTACTACTGAGTCCCACACAAGCTGTATACTGATTATTGAGTGACGACAGGGCAAAACGAACCCTCATGAGAAAAAAATCGAACTAGACTGTCGGCAGGGCTAATTGTAGCCGTCCATTATTCACTTACAGATTGTTTGCCTTGGACAGTCGATAGGCCTGATTTCGGCGTCAGATGATCTTGTGGGCCCCGAAATTTTAACGGATCTGATTCTGTACGCGTGTGTCGTGTTGAGATATATGTCAGGAGCATAGACATTTAAGGGTCTATGCGATGCTCTCTAACGATAGCAGAAATCGCTACCCACGACGGACAAACAACCCATTCTACCACACACGTTAAAGTGCCTGCATGTGATTTGTCATATACAGCCTTGTTGTTATTCCCACGTGTCATGTATGTGAACAATCCGAACAATGAAAATGATATTCCATACTACTATTATTACTAATAAATGAAATTAATCTTCTCTATTCATTATATGAGTATCATTCTTAACTTAATTCAGACCATCAGTTTTCCATTGATTTTAAGTCTGTAGTTCAGAAAATTAATGAAACAGGCTGATACATATTCAAAATATTCTTCATAGCATGGTATACTATTTTGATGGATTGGATCTTATATTAAACTGGAAAAAAAGAGAAAATATGTGGATGTATCTGATCATTTCCCACGGCAATATATGCTCAGGTGATGCCGTCTGCCTTTTGCGCGTGATGTATGGAACGTCGGCATGTTGTCATGTCCGATAAGCGAAGTTGGCTAACCGAACGCGCGTGTACGGTCTTGCTCACCCACACGCTATTACATGCACCAATCTCGCACATGTGTAAGAGGTTCCATGAGATGGGCCACATTTCTTACATCAAATAGTCCAAAAATGAAGGGTGTTCACTTCAAAAATAGGAAATAAAAAGCGAAACAATAAGAGATCGAAAGATTTCATTTTCTGACCGTCCATTTAATTTGTAAACCATGGCCCAGATTATTAGTCGTCCATACTGAATTTTGGAATAGATGATGTTCACATTGTAGAACACATCATGGAAAGCTCAGATCTTGCAGATATATGCTATGTTGGAATATATGCTGGCATGTAAATAAGTAGGGTTGTACCATCTACCTTGTTGAAATTAGCTCAGTCTAGAAAAACAAGTGGGCCAGGGCGAGCCCTTAGAACCGGACCCATGGCCCGTGAAGTCGGCTTTAGGTGGGGCCCACGTGAGGCATGCAATTCTTTTTAGATATAAAAAACATAAAGAAACGAATGGTCGAGGACTTATGGCGTCCTGCAGGACCACACGAAAATGTAGTCGGGCCCACCATCGTCCTGGAACTTGTAAAATCCACTCCGTTCCTAAGGCTAGATCATCTATTATTGGCCATGTGGCAAAAAATCAGCAAATTCACAACTCAGGTGGGCCACACCACATAGAATGATGGAGACGAGATGCCAGCCACATTTTGTGTGGGGCCACAATAATGTGAATTCATAAAAAATCAGTGTAACTAATTTGGATGAAGTGAAAAATACAAAATCAGCCGCTTCCAGAAATTAGGTGATTCACACTGCATGAATGTGGATGTTTGACAGGCCATTTAACATTAAGCTCCATTGGGGTGGATCACCTGATGTTTTTATTATATTTTATTATTATTATTATTTTCATCCTTTTAAATCAAAGTGATCTACCCTTGTATGCATGGTTTAAATGAGGTTTGATTGGGGGAATTGGATTGCGTCCTACCCGACTTAGATGATAATCTGTCCTGGCAAAGCTCTGTCGAGCCCACTGTGTTGTATGAGTTTTATCCGCACTGTCCAATCATTTTACCGGATGATCTTAGGAGACCAACCCAAACATGAGGTAAATCCAAGGCTTGAATAGACCACACAATGGGGATTGAACATCAGTGTTGGTTCCTGTGTTGTGGTCCACTTGAACTTTGGATCTTTCTACCCTAAAATGATCGGTTGGGTCAACTCAAAATGTAGGAAAGTCAACTCAAAATGTAGGAAAGCTTGGATCTCGAGCTCCTTAACTTAACGAGTCTTTTACCTATGTTGTAGATGTTCATGGTAAAATGAATCTTCCATCACCAATCTTTATCCGTAGATAGCTCAGCTCGGGACCACATCTCTGCATCAGGAGGACCGTTCATTGCGTCTTAAATCCATACATGGAAAACCCATACATCACGGTGGACCCCAAATAGCCCATTCATGGAAAACTTATTGTTCGGGGGGATGGAATCGACTTCCTTAATTGGGGTATACCACCTAATTTTTTTAAAGGGGGGTGATCTACCCCAATTTTCTACATGCATAGTTTAAATAAAGTTCTCACACTAAGGAATGAAGTGAATTTATTTATACAATATGGTAGGTAGTGTTTTTGTGCAACATGAAACGTCAGAATGTTGATTCAAATAGCTGAATCTGGAGCTCCTGGGCAAGCAGCATGGAAAACAATGATTGAAGGGGTTTTGAGTTCAGGGGAGAGCAAGAGAAGTAGGTGTTTAAGTGGAGCGAACGGTACTGCATCGGTCATCCGATAAGGTGTTGGATGCCTTGCACAAAACCTTAGGATCTAGCCCCTCAAACAAACCAGAATTATGAGATAATAATGCAATGAAAATAATCAAAACAACAATCACACACCACACAAGAGATTTTTACGTGGAAAACCCTCAAAGAGGTAAAAACCACTGGACCTCGTCCAGATCAACAATCCACTATGAAAGCAGAACGTTACAACCTTCGTCACTCACACAGAAGCGGATAAACAATAAGAGAATAAAGAAGAAAACTGAGAGATCTCACCGATCACGAGGACGTAGAAGCGCTGAGACGACGGCTCCCTTCCACAAGCTTCCTCTCTCTCTTTTCTCTCACTCTCTCACCCTAAACCCTTTAGCAAAACCCTTGCAAAGCCTTTAGGAAACCTTCTTGTATTTTTCTCATACCCTAGAAAAACCCTAGAGACCCTTTTTATAGTTTTAAGAAACTCCTTTCTGCATCCCTGTTGCGAAAGGACTCAAATCTGCAATTTTTCGCAAAAACTGTGTAACCTAGGACTGGTCCTGAAAATTTTAGGACTGGTCTTAGCCACCTACGACTGGTCGTAGCTCACCTAGGACTGGTCGTAGACCGTGGAGAAAATTAGCAATAACTCGCCGGACTTTGAGTTGTACCAGGTCTCGAACCCACGATCGGTCGAGCGCTTTCCACGACCGGTTGAAGACCACCTACGACCGGTCGAGCAGAGCGATGAAACTCTTCGAAATTTCAACCACTGCACCGTCTCTCCTCTGAACTGAGGAGGAAAAACCTCATCAAATCTCCCCCTTTCCGACTCAGGAGGAATTCACCTTCTTCAAACCAGCAAGGTTTCTACAAACCTCAAACTTACCCTTAAGCAAAGCCTTGGTCATCATGTCTGACCCATTATCGTCCGTGTGGACTTTCTCAAGCAGTAACACCTTCTGTTCCAAAGTATCCCTGATCCAGTGATACCGAATCTCTATGTGCTTCGACCTGGAATGCTGACTTGGATTCTTGCTCAAGTGTATAGCACTCTGACTATCGCAATAGACCACGTGCTCCTGCTTCAGGCCAAGTTCCTGTAGGAACCTCTTAATCTAAAGATCTCTTTACATGCCTCTGTGACTGTAATGGACTCGGCCTCTGTCGTTGACAATGCTACGACCCTCTGTAGCTTGCTCTGCTAAGAAACTGCTCCCCCTGCAAATGTAAACATGAACCCCGACATAGACTTCCTGGAGTCTATGTCGCCTGCCATATCTGCATTTGTGTAGCCCTCTAGCACAGGTTTACCATCACCATAACATAGGCTCAACCTGGATGAGCCTCTTAGATACCGTAGTATCCACTTCACTGCTGCCCAATGCTCTTTGCCAGGATTGACAAGATACCGGCTGACAACACCAACAGCATATGCTATGTCTGGGCGTGTACACACCATAACATACATCAAACTTCCTACAGCTGACGCATAGGATATCTTCTGCATCTCTTCCACCTCTGCCTTCGTCTTGGGACACTGCCTGTCGCTCAATCTGAAGTGACCATCCAGTGGAGTACTGATCGGCTTCGCTGCATTCATATTGAACCGCTCTAGGACTTTCTCAATATACCGATCTTGTGACAGCCAAAGCTTTCTGCTGCTTCTGTCACGGGTTATCTCCATTCTTAAGATCTGTTTAGCCGGGCCCAAGTCTTTCATCGCAAAAGACTTGCCCAACTCCTGTTTCAGCATGTCGATCTTCTTGATGTCTTTTTCCATGATGAGCATGTCATCAACGTATAAGAGCAGAACTATGAAATCACCATCTGAGAACTTGCGCGTGAACACATAGTGGTCCGACTCCATTCTGTCATACCCATGTTGTAACATGAATGAATCGAACTTCTTGTACCATTGCCGTGGAGCTTGTTTCAGCCCATATAAGCTCTTCCTCAGCCTACACACCATATGCTCCTTGCCCTTGACTTCGAACCCTTCTGGTTGGTGCATGTAGATCTCTTCTTCCAGGTAACCGTGGAGAAAATCAGTTTTAACCTCTAACTGCTCTATCTCCAGATCCATGTTAGCGGCCAACCCAAGCAACACCCGTATGGATGTCATCTTCACCACTGGTGAGAATATCTCCTCGAAGTATATGTCTATCCTCAGACCGAACCCTTTTACCACAAGTCTAGCCTTGAACCTCGTCTGTGAATTCTTCTGCTCAACCTTCTTTCTGAACACCCACTTGTTACTCAGAGCTTTCTTACCCTTAGGCAATTTCACCAGGTCATGGGTGTGGTTCTTATGCAAGGATTCCATCTCTTCTTGCATAGCTTTCAACCACTCCTCCTTATGCTCGTCGGCTAGGATCTCAGAATAGTCTTTTGACTCTCCTCCATCAGTCAACATAATGTACTCATGCGGCGAGTACCTCTTGGACGGCTGCCTGTCCCTATATGAGCTCCTCACCTATGGCTCAACAGGTTAATCAAGTGGGGGCTGCTCTCCTGGTCCATCTTCTGTAAGAACCCCTTCGTCCTCTGCACCTCGTTGTACTCCCCCGTCATCAGGCATCAAGAGAGGAATAACCGGATCCATGTCCTCTAATTTACCTGAACTAGGCTGGTTCTTCTCTGGCTTACCAATGTCTTCAATGCACTGATCTTCAAAGAAAACCACATCTCTGCTCTTGACAAGCTTCTTCTCAGTCGGATCCCACAATCTGTAACTGAACTTTTCATCACCGTACCCCAAGAACAAACACTGCCTGATCTTCATGTGGAGCTTAGACCTCTCGTCCCTTGGTACGTGAACGGATGCCCTGCATCTAAACACCCTGAGATGACTGTACGATGGATTCTGTCCAGTCCACACTTTCTCAGGTACTTCTCCATTCAATGGGGCTGATGGAGACCTGTTTATCAGATACACCGCCGTGTGCATTACTTCTCTCCAGAACGTCTTGGGCAACTTCGCATGGGATAACATGCATCTGATTCTTTCAATAATGATGCGATTCATTTGCTCAGCTATACCATTATGCTTGGGGGTCTTGGGAACCGTCTGTTCATGCCGTATACCCAGGGACTTGTAGTACTCATGAAAGTCGCCAATGTATTCACCACCATTATCAGTGCGGATGCACTTCAATGATCTACCTGTCTCTCTCTCGACCATAACATGAAGCAACTTAAACACACCAAAGACCTCGTCTTTGGATTTCAAAGCATAAGCCCAAACCCTCCTAGATGCATCATCTATAAAAGTAACAAAATACAATGCCCCACCCAAGGTTTTTGTCCTCATAGGACCACAAACATCAGAATAAACCAAATATAATGCATGCTCTTTATTAACATGAGATGCAGTTTTAACGAATGAAACTCTATGCTGTTTCCCTGATAAACAATCAAGACAGATTTTGAGAGGTATACCTGTCATGTCTGGAAGGAGCCGCTTCCTCGTTAGTAAATGAAGCCATTTTTCACTCATGTGGCCTAGATACCTGTGCTACATGTATAGAGCTGAATCTTCCACTGCGTTTAACCCACCCTTGCATACACTGACACTTGCCTTGTACCGGGTGTAACACTTTTTTCCTCTGGCTGCGATCAACGATCCCTTAATGAGCTTCCAGCTCCCACCAGCAAACCGGCTTTCATAGCCATCATCATCCAACCTTCTCGTCGACATCAAGTTGAGGCAAAGGTCTGGGATATGCCTCACATCCCTGAGAACCAATGTACAGCCCACATTGGTCTTCACACAAATATCACCAACTCCCATGATCTTCGATACGCCAGAATTTCCCATCTTCACGGTCCCACAGTCACCTGACTTGTAGCTTGTGAAGAAGTCCCTGCGTGGAGTCGCATGAAAAGAAGCTCCTGAGTCAATCACCCAGTTGGAGTCCTAACCAGTAGCCGTGAGATAAACATCATGATCTGTGAAAAGAATAATAACAACGTCGCCATCTGAAGCGACTGCAGTAGAATCAGATTCATCTTCCTTCTCCTTTCCTTTTCCTTTCTTGTCGTTTTTAGCCTTACGACATTCATGCTTATAGTGGCCCTTCTTGCCACAATTTTAGCATTCAACATCTTTTCTGTTACTCGACTTACCTCTTGATTTATCTCGAGCCTTCCCGCCCTTCCTGTTCTTTCCTCTCCCCCGTTCCTGTGTCACAAGTGCCTCTTGCTGAGTAGACCCCTGAGACTTCCTCCTTGTCTCTTCATTGAAGAGACAGCTAGTAACCTTTTCTATGGATATCTTTCCGTCTGGCACGGAGTTACTTAGAGACACCACCAATGTCTCATAACTGTCAGGCAACGAACTAAGCAATAGTAAAGCCTGTAGTTCATCATCCAGGACCATCTTCATAGAAGAGAGTTGGTTTACTATATTGCTGACCTCATTCATGTGCTTGGCCACAGAACCACCATCCTTGAACTTGAGATTCACAAGTCGCCTTATCAGAAAAATCTTATTACCGGCTGTCTTCCTCTCATACAGCCTTTGTAGTTTCAGCCATAGGTTGACGGCTGAGGTTTCCGTAGACACCTGGTGGAATACAGAATCATCTAACCATTGTCTAATAAACCCCACCGCCTTCTGGTCCAACTTGTTCCAATCATCATCAGACATATCCTTGAATTTTTCTGATATGCCTAAATTTGGAGAATATAGATCCTTGCAATAAAGCAAGTCCTCCATCTTAGCCTTCCATATGGTCCAGTTAGAACCATTGAGGCTGATCATCCTTGATGAGCCACCTTCCATAATTCCAAATCGATCCTACCCGTTCAAAGAACTTAACGCTCTGATACCAGTTTGTTGGGGGCCTTGCACAAAACCTTAGGATCTAGCCCATCGAACAAACCAAAATTATGAGATAATAATGCAATGAAAACAATCACACACCACACAAGAGATTTTTATGTGGAAAACCCTCAAAGAGGTAAAAACCACGGGACCTCGTCCAAATCAACAATCCATTATGAAAGCAGAACGTTACAACCTTCGTCACTCACGCAGGAGTGGATAAACAATAAGAGAATAAAGAAGAAAATTGAGAGATCTCATCAATCACGAGGACGTAGAAGCGCTGAGACGACGACTCCCTTCCACAAGCTTCCTCTCTCTCTTTTCTCTCACTCTCTCACTCTAAACCCTTTAGAAAAATCTTTGCAAAACATTTAGGAAACCTTTTTGTGTTTTTCTCATACCCTAGAAAAATTCTAGAGACCCTTTTTATAGTTTTAGGAAACTCCTTTCCGCATCCCTATTGCGAAAGGAATCAAATCCGCAAATTTTTGCAAAAACTGCGTAACCTAAGACTGGTCTTGAAAATTTCAGGACTGGTCCTAGCCGCCTACGACTGGTAGCTCATTAAGGACTGGTCGTATACCGCGGAGAAAATTAGCAACAACTCGCTGGACCTTGAGTCGTGCCAGGGCTCGAACCCACGACCGGTCGAGCGCCTCCCACGACCGGTCGAAGACCACTTACAACCAGTCGAGAAGAGTGATGAAACCCTCCGAAATTTCAACCACCGCACCATCTCTCCTCTGAACTGAGGAGGAAAAACCCCACCACAAGGGTCATCTCAATTTTACACTGGCTCGAGTGGGGTAGACCACTCATTGTTCTTTTTCTTTCCTCCTTATGTTTTTTTTTTTTTCTTTTAATCGGGTGATGTACTCTAATATTATATATGCATAGTTTAAATGAGATTCTCACTTGACAGATGGATTGAAGTTATATGTTGTGGGAAAATCATACTACTCCCTCACATGGGAAGAATGATCGACTAACTACGAAAGAATTTCAAATTGAAGTGATTAAAGGCCTGATGCGAGTTTTCAAGCCAAGCTGTTAGAGCACATGGATTTGAAATGGAATGAACAGTCCTCCTGACGTAGAGATGAGCTCCTGAGCCGAGCTGTTTGAAGACAAAGATTGGTGATGGAAGATTCGTCTCACTAGGAACATCTATAACATAGGTAAAAGACTCATAAGGCAAGCAGCTCGAGATCCGAGCTTTCCTACATTTCGAGTTGACCCAACCGACCACCGCCAAGATAGTATTAGTAACCCGGAAACGCCCTAGATCCAAAAAAAGAAGGGCTTGACCTGATTTCAATCGAGACGATATTTTGAGAGCAGTTTCTCATCCAAATAGGGAGTCCCTATCGTATCCCATTAAGACATAATGGTTTTAGAATCACTAAAGGACCATATAAGCACAACTACCCTAAACAATAAGAGGCACGATAAATACTTACATTTAGTCTTTGATTCAAGTCTACTAGTCTAACTTAGGCAGCTAGGGTCCACAACCATCCCCAGCACCCATCAATGGACATACGTTACCACCAATTACATCTATTAGCCCAAAATCCAGCGACAACATCATCTATATAACATGACATGCAATATTTTTTCCCGGTGTCTAGATTCTTGTTTGAAAGTTGGATGCCCCAGGCGTAAAGATGATTGAACCATCTATGGGCCACCACGTGAATTTAGAAAATTTTAGGTGGTTGTTCGTTATTTTTTGAGCTGCGGCCCACATAATGATTGAATAAAACTGATTTTCGCATTATCACATTATCACTGTGGGGCTGATCTCACTCGCAAGTTGGATGGTAGACCCACAAAGCAGCTTGCGTGTAAGCAATTGTGCATAAGCAGGTGAATAGCCTTTTAACTGTAGAATAATCCTATCCTACAGTGACTCATAGAGGGACTGCTTAAATGGTTATAACACCATACAAAAAGTCTGTTTTACTCGACTGACTTGTACGTAGATTTCAAGCAGAACATTTCAGACTGGCTATAGATCCAATTCCAAATTCAAACAAATTCCAATTCTAATTCATACTTCAAATTAGAGGTGTGTTTGGTTGCACCAAATTTCACAAAACATCTTGAAATTTTGTACGGAATTAAACTGATTACGTATGAAATTTCACGTTAGTGCAACCAAACACGCCCTAAATGACAAGGTAGTTTGGAATGGTGCCTCATGTATGGTACATGTAAGATTGAATCCACTTCCTGTAGCTGAGTCCAGCTCGAAATCTCATCCAAGCCTGACCCTTTGATGTCCCAACCGGCAGATTCCCACGGGATGAATGGCTCTGATTATGGATAGTGGGGAATGGTACTATGAGGTTTACCTCATGGGAACTTCCCATGAGGTTGAGCTGTGTGGGTCCTACCGTGATGTGTCTAACATCAACACCGGTTCCCTTATGGTTATGGGATATCTAAAAAATCGGCCATATACGGAACTCAGGTGGGTCATACCATCTAAAACCACGTGGAAACGTACCTAAAACACATAAAATCACTTGGTGGGGTCCACCTGAGTTTTGGATGCAGATGAAACTTGGTCTGACCTCTCATCCAAGTAGGACACATACAATGGATGGGTTAGATTTGTGAACCACATCTAGGTGAGCCCAATATATGATTATAAATGTTTTAATAAGATGGTAACCCCCGTTGTGGCCAACCCAAGTCATGGATTAACTTTATATTTAAACCCATGGCCCATCTTCGAATGGTGCATCTGACTGATGGGGTGGATGTTCGACACACATCACGGTGGGGTCCATACAGCTCTATCTCATGGGAAGTTCCCATGAGTATGTGTCCATATATCCACACCATCCATCCCTTTTCTCACATCATTTTAAGATAGTTGCACAAAAATGAATTAGAGCCGACGCTCAAGTTGACCACACCAAATAATAAGCTTAGTTGCATTAAATGCACAAGGCATTCAATGCAAGTTGCATTAAATGAAACAATAATATTTAGTGTGGTCATCAACTTGAGTGTTGGATCTAACTCATTTTTATGCAATTATCTTAAAATGACGTGAGAAAGGTGATGGACGGTGTGGATATACGGATACAACACTGTGGGCCCCCCACATAACTGCCCGTCCGTGGCTAGAGATGGGAGGGGGTAGGACGCAATCCACGTCCCGTCTATTTAGTCTTAATAGCATTATTATATACATTAAATATATATTACTAATTCTAGCAATGAAGTAAGGTTTCTTAAATTACACGCAGAAGAGCTGGTTTGCACACCAATGCATGTATCAAAGTGGCACACGTGTGTGTGATGTAATCCATTTATCAGGTAGGCCTAATGATGTAAATGATCTTATTTGAAGTGAACAACCTGAAACATAGATTAAGGGGCGGTTTGTTTTACCATTTACCATTGTAAATGATGGTATATAGGTAATTATTATTATTTACCATTGTAAATTCAGCTGCCTTGTGATGTTGAGGGCTGCACTAGAATCAATGATGAGGAGAAAGAGATAGGAAAAGAATATATATCTGGGTTCCACTGTATGTGTCTGATCTACATTATCCAGCTCATTTATGAGTTCATGATGTATGTGTCTAATCCATTATGTCCATCCATTTATCTAGCTCATTTTAGTTCATGAGCCCAAAAATAATGCAAATCCAAAGCTCATGTGGACCACACCATAGGAAAAAGTGGGAATTGAATGCCTATAGTTGAAAATTTCTTGGAGGCCACAAAATTTTTGGATCAAGCTGATATTTGTGTTTTTGGTTCATACATGTCTTTTTGACCTTTATGAATTCATTGGATGATAAATACACATCACTATGAGTCCCACACAAATTTTAGGTTTTAATCGTGTGGACGCTGTTATCTCCTGTGATGTTATGTGGTCCACTTTAAACTTACAATCTGTTTTTTCCTCCCCTCTAATAACTTAAAATCAACTATAAAATAAATGAATGGTGTGGATCAGACACATCCGATACAATGGGACCCATAGAAATCACTATTCTCAAGGCATAATTACTCTACATTTTTCTTCTCTTCCAAATGGTTATTATAAAATCATCATAGTGGTAAATGGTAAAATAAATTGAAAAAACCTAATAAACATCAAACCCATTTAGATATGGGTTTGGGTCTTCAAGAGAGAGACCTAAACTCGACAAGACGTGAACCTAGTTAGCCCGAGTATGAGTACTATAGGACTCGACTCTCTAGTCAGTGTCGATGGTCGAATCAGGATCAGGTACGTCCATCGATATGATCCTCGGAACCTTCCCTCTTGAATTTTGTAAGATCCGGAGAAAGAAAAATCTGCAGCAACTTAAACTAAAGTTTGTTACCCTTACCTTTAGAATGTTCTATTTCCAAACATATAGCATTTTAGAAAGGGGTCATGTTCTTGTTTTGTAACCGAAGTTAATATCAGTCACTATCCTTAATTAAAATGTCACACCCTTGGTGAATTACCAACCCACCTATTCCTTCAAAGGGCTACAGCTATCCATGCTTTTAATTCCTCCAAATTCATCTTCTTGGGCTCTCTTTCTCTCCATGTAACTATCTGCTCTCTCTATCTATTTATATACAGGGAGACTAGCTTTTTGTACATGAACTTCTCCTTCAAAGGGTCTACTAAAAACATGGGGTTGGTATTATTTCTTGTTTTTTCTCTCCTTTTTGCGGAATCCTCTCTCCTCAAAGCCACTACTACCCAAGATCACTGTTCTTCAAAAATTCAAGGTGATTATATATTTCAATTTGATTTAGGGTGCTTTTAGTTGTAACAAATATCATGAAATTTCATGATTAGGAAGTTTACAGTGTAAGATTTCAAGATATTTCATGAAATTTGGTGCAACCAAACACACCCTCTTATAATTTGGACTCAAATACAATGAAAGAATATTTGGGTTTCTATGTATTAAGTTTAGTCTTTATGGGACTGAGAGATCCAAGCCGTTCATTGGCTTTGCCTGAAAATCCAGTACATCTGGTAGGTTATGAAATGAATAGATGAATACTAGCCAAGTTTTTCTAAGCCATCTATTTTTTTTAATCATTTTGTGGTCCATATGATGAATGGTCCAATCTGATTATTGGGTTCTCTATGTTTTTAGTTTTATTCCTTTGTTTTCATTTTTCAAAGGTTGGGAGTA
This sequence comes from Magnolia kwangsiensis, assembly GCA_037074715.1. Lineage (NCBI taxonomy): Eukaryota > Viridiplantae > Streptophyta > Magnoliopsida > Magnoliales > Magnoliaceae > Magnolia > Magnolia kwangsiensis. Next base: position 112,842,325 of record CM073582.1, on the reverse strand, counting down.
CTTAAAGGAGGAAACAAACTGTAAACGCCACCACATGTGAAAAAGTGGCACACGTGTGTGAGATCCAAGCTGTCCATCAACCTAGATCGAGAATCAGGTCAATCTGCTGATCTGATTGCACACAGTTTATGAAACGAATGGATGGATAAAGAACTTTAGCCATGTTTTTCAAAGCCGTCCATTTCTATAATCTTGTGGTCCAAATGATGAAGGGCCGAACGGAACTTTTTCCTCCTGGTCCATGATCAAAGGGTTGAAGTATACCAATTCGGCAGATTTTTCAGTTGTCCTCCATCCACAATCAGGCCCATCATATAAACGGCTTGGATCACTGTAACATGACCCCAGATCTCAGCAAACACTACCTTTGTTGATGATCAAGGTCCCATGATTCATCTAGAAAAAGGCTCAGAATTGCTCCTTGTTTGTGAATTTTTAATATACCAACTCAAGTTACTTTTCTTTAAAAGTATTATAAAGAAATCCTATTTACAATCCAATTTTTTGATAGACTAGTCACCCCCACTTTCTTTTCTTCTTTTTTCTTCACTTTTTGGTACTAGAATAGTACCTTTTTGTGGTACTATATATCTAGTACCAGAAAAGTGGGCCACAGTTAATGGCCCACCTCTCTCCCCTCTCCTCATACTTAGTTATGTTCACATGAATAAACATATATCTAAGTTCTCTAATTTTGCAGATGATCAATACCAGCTAAACAATTCTGGCATACATCTAACCCTACATCATGTCCATGGCCCATGCTCGCCGTGGGCCTCGCCCCCCTCGTCGCCTTTGGAAATTCTCAAGCATGATCAAGCCCGGGTCCGGGCCCTAAGTAACCGGCTAGCGAAAACCACTCGATCAACCACCTCCACCGTGCCAAAATCCATAAGTGTCCCATTAAACCCCGGCGAATCAGCTGGGGTTGGCAACTATGTAGTCAGGATCGGGCTCGGCAGCCCGGCTAAGTCCTTCCTTGTCGTCGTGGACACCGGAAGCTCCTTCAGCTGGGTCCAATGCGAACCCTGCCGGTCATATTGCCACCCCCAGACCGGCCCCACCTTCGATCCATCCACATCACATACATACAAATCAATATCATGCAATAGCTCAGAATGTTCTAACCTAGAAGACGCGACACTTAACCCGCCGGCGTGTTCGTCGTCAAATATATGTGAATATGAGGCGAGCTACGGCGATGGCTCGTTCTCGGTGGGCTACTTGAGCCGCGACACATTAACCGTGGTCCATTCACAAACCGTGCCCGGTTTTGTTTATGGGTGTGGTCAGAACAACCAGGGCCTTTTTGGTCGAACCGCGGGCCTAATTGGGCTGGCTCGCAACCCACTCTCTCTACTTGGTCAATTATCGTCGAAATACGGTTATACATTTTCATACTGTCTACCTACACTTTCTTCAAGTGGAACCCTATCTATTGGGTCATTTAATCCTTCCATCTACACATTTACCCGTATGTATACGGATTCCCGGGACCCGACATTGTATTTTCTACGGCTTACGGGTATGATCGTAAATGGGAAGACCCTTTCATTGTCTAGGTCTACTTATACAAGTAGCCATACGATTATAGACTCGGGTACCGTAATTACAAGATTGCCACCAGAAGTATATACAGCCCTACAGGAGGGTTTTGTAAAGGGTATGGGCAAGTATACGCGGGCCCCACCGTATTCGATACTGGATACATGTTACAATGGGACCGCTACGAGTCTGTCGGTGCCTGAGGTTCGGTTGATCTTCGAGGGAGGCGCGGAGCTGAAGCTGGCGGCTCGGAATGTTATGTATGATGTTAGTGACAATGTTAGCTGCCTGGCGTTTACGAGTAACAGCGATGCCGGCGGAATTTCTATAATAGGGAATACTCAGCAGCAGACGTTTCACATTGTCTATGACGTTTCTCATTTAAGGATAGGATTTGCTGGTGGCGGGTGCGATTGACAGACGATTATTTACTGATACGTTATTAAGTTATTATTAAGATAGTGAAATAAATTCCTTCTTATACCACTTGTGTGTGTATATACATACATTTGTAAAGGAGGGCTACCACATATATGGGCCCCACAAAAAGTGGGCCCACTTAATTTGTACAGGGTTTCTACAAAGTAATGATGAGTGATATTGAAGTGGTTGGTAACGGAGGGTCGATTACCTGTCACACGTGTGGATAATATGTCAAAGTGCTGTGTGCACTGGGATGATGTATGTGTTTTATTGTTGCCAGCTTATTTTAATGCATTAACAGCTAAAAAATGAGGCAGATATAAATCTCAGGTGGACCACACTACAAAAGGCAGTTGAGATTGAATGCTTACTTTATATATATATATATATATATATATAGAGAGAGAGAGAGAGAGAGAGAGAGAGAGAGAGAGAGATGCTCACCTATGCACCTATGCACATGCACAGCTTTGCACACGTGTTGAATCCGAACAGTCCATAAGATGCAGAATCCCATAAAATCTTAGGGGGTGAATTTTCACCTTGATCTAAGATTCTGGTGGGCCATAGCAAAGAGAAATTCAAATCAAGGTGGATCAAAGTAAAAGTTCATACTAGGGGGTTTCATGAGGTTCTTCTTCGTGTGGATTGTTCAGATTTTCGAGACTCATCAAATATTATGTAGTACGTACAAATTGGTTCGTAGGTGAGCGTTTTCATATATATACACACATGCACACGCAAGGAAATGCTCACCTGTGAACCAGTTCGTACGTACTATGTACAAACTTTTTTAAGAACCCATCATACGTGATGCGGATCCAAAATCTAAACTATTCATGTGAAGTAGCACCTTGTGAAACCCCCTAGACCTAAGTTTTACTTTGATCTAAAACTTTGATGGGCTATGAAAAATGAAAATAGTTTCCTCTCTTGATTTGCATTTCTCTTTGCTATGACCCACCAGAAATTTAGATCAAGGTGAAAATTTGTCACATGAGGTTTCATGGGATTCCGCATCACATGGACCGTTCAGATTAGACACCCATGGCACGTGTGCAAAGGTGCGCATGTGCCTAGGTGCACAGGAGAGCATGACTCTCTCTCTCTCTATATATATATATATATTAAAGGGCTGTAGAAGTTTTGGAGCAAGCTGATATTTGTGTTTTCCCTTCATCAAGTCTGTGTGACCTTATCAACAGGTTGGGTGCCCAGTAAACATTACAGTGGTCCTGAGAAGTTTTTAACGTTGGATGTTCAATCAGCACTGTTTTCCTGTAGTGTGATCCACCTGATATTTGTGTCTGCCTCATTTTAAGGCTCATGCCCTAAAGTGTGGCAAAATGGATGGATGGTGTGGATAAAATACATACAATATGGTGGGCCACGGTGCATTGACATCGGCTAGCTGGCCAGTGTTGGGTCACTACCCAAACTGCGGCCACACAAGATATATAACAGATTTGGGCCGGTTGCGGTTTGGTGACTGACGCTGTCAGTGGCTACTAGCTACTGTTGCTACTGGATGGTGCTCTGTCAGCCCCACCATGATTTATTTTTTTTAATCCACACCGTCCATCCATTTTTTCAGACCAGTTAAATGCAGGAGAGAAAAAACGAGGTTGATCAAAATCTAGGGTGGAACACACCACAAGAAGCAGTGGTGAATATTGAATACTCACCGTTAAAACTTTTTGGATCAAAATGATATTTGTGTTTTCCTTCATCCAGGTTTTTTCTGACTTAATCAAAAGGTTGGATGGAAAATACACTTTATAATGGGTCCTAAGAAGTTTTCAATGGTAAGTGTTCAATTACCACTCTTTTCCTGTGGTGTGGTCCATCTGAGATCTGAATCTGCATCGGTTTTGGGAAAATATTCTAAAATAATAATCCAAAATGGATGGACGGTGTGGATAGAACACATATATCATTGTGGGTTCACAGAGGACAGTATCATTACCCAATCCATTCAAATCATGACTCAGCTGAGTCCAGGGTGACTTATGGTGTCGAACCAGATTGGTTAAGGGTGTGTTTGGTTACACCATATTTCATGAAATATCATGAGCTTTGAACTATAAAATTAGATTGATTTATCGTGAAATATCGTGATATTGGTGCAACCAAACGCAACTTTAAAGTCGTTAGGAATATTTAAATAGCCATATCAGCCAGGGAAATGGTACTGTAAGGTAGATCGAGCTCTGCAGGCCCCACCGTGATCTATGTTGGACATCCACACCGTGCATTTGGTGGGTCCCTTCCATTCTAAAAATCATCCATAATTGAAAATCAAGTGGACCATACCATCTGAAAGCATGTGAAATTACACCTAAAACATCTTAAATCACTTTGTGTGCCCAACCTGAGTTTTTGGTAAAGAAAAATTACTGTAACCCCTCATCCATTTGGGACCCACACAATGGATGGACAGGATGTGTGAACCAAATAAAGATTTCTATGTGTGGGTATCTACTCTCAAATATTTCTATGGTGTGGCCCACTTAAAACATTGATAAGATGGAATTTTATGATAGTGGTGTACCATGGAAGGATGCATCTAATTGATGGGATGGATGTCTGACATAAATCAAGGTGGGGCCCACTGAGCTCGACCTCGTGGGAACCTTTTCCCTCTCAGCCAATCCTCATTATTAAAGCCTTCTCATGCTTCTGTTGAGGATTTTTATGAAAAAAAATCCTTAAAAAAACAGAGTTTACAAAAAAGTACCACAAATTTTTGTTTTTTAATTTCCAGGACAGTAAGGCTGAAAACAAATTGACCAAAATGCCCTAGAATTATTTTCTTTTAAGACAAGTTGCAAAGCCAAGCATTGTGGGGCCCATTTGATGTGCTTGTTGGACGGGTAACTTATGGTCCATTGGTTGGACGTGAGGCCTCATTTATACAAACATCAAATATATGAATGTGTATTCAAATCAGAATGAAATAATATTTGGGTTCCTATTTCATTCAGTGAAAATATGGCACACGTTTGAGATATCCAGGTCTTTTATTGGCAAATCGGCTGATCAGATGGGCCATAAAATTTATAAAATGAACGGGTGGATCTAAACCGTCCATTTCTTTCTATCATATTGTGAGCCACATGATTTGTGGTTCAATTTGATTTTTTCAGATGGGCATCTACACTGGTGGACCCACTTGATGGAAGGCTTGGATCTAGAATGCGTGTGCACTGTTCACAGACCTTCACCTTTTCTTTCTCTTCCCTTGGGGTTCGAGCTGGTAGTTTGATGTGTTAATGCTTGAATACCTACGATGGTATGTATTTTTTTTTTTTTTTTGTTTTTTTCCTTCTCCTTCTCCTTTTCTGCTTTCCTGTTTAGTCGGTTGCTCGGGTTCCTGGCTGAAAAAATCCCAACCCTTCAATCAATGACAGCAAATCAAAAGTCTGAAGGATTATAACTTGAGAGAATCTTGAATATCCTCTCTCTATGACGAGGCCCATCATATGAACGGTTTGGATCATGGCATCTGGACACGGATTGCGTTCAGCAAGAGGCTGGACGCACCAAGTCCAACTTCAATGAAAAAGCACCATGTAATTGGAAGCGTCCAGCGCCCCATTGGACGCAATCCTCATCCTATTGCCATGATCCAAACCGTTCATGTGATGGACCTCGTCATGAAGTTTGATAGATGATATCTACACGTGGCACACACGTAATTCAAATTGAACCGTCCAAATTATGGGCCTTCAGTTTAGATGTAAAATGAAGCAAAAATTACACTTATTTTCATGTATAATTATTGTATGACTGGCTATTTATTGGACGGTTGAAATAAAAAAATATCCAATAGCCTTATTCTAGCAAACAAGTATCCACCAATCAGATAATAGGACCTGATTTTGGTCCCTGATCTAGTTATAGTGGGCTCCATAATTTCTATGGTTTAATTTCAATTAATATAGCCACGTGTACAGTTTCAAACTGCCTACACACTATTCATATCATCATAAACATTCGTTTCAATAGCATTGAAAATGAATAAATCAAGTAGGTCCAATCATTATATTAGACTACTTATTTAATAGATCTTACTTTGTATTTCTTATGACTCTTAAAGTAGTCCTTTAGTTTGATAATTTACAAATTATCCTTAATAATATTAAGATGGTGCCCTTTCAATAATATTATTGAATGAATAGTCTTTATTGATAATTATATTTTTCATGTGTCATTCAAAAGCTTTTATCGAGGATATTAATATCTCATTCACTCATATGGACCCAACAAAGCTTGGAGTCCATAAAATGCCAAGTTTTTATATTTTAAAGCATGGTCTAATTTTTGCAAATGATCAATATCAACCAAATAATTCCAACACACATCTAACCATCTTCGCTCATCCCCCATGCCACCTTGGGCCATTCTCAACCATGATGAAGCTCGGGTCCAAGCCCTAAACAATCGGGTTGCCATATCAAAAATTGGCAATCTCTCACTAAACTCAATTGAGGTCCCCCTCTACCTCGGCAAACTCTTCAGGTTATACATAGATGCAATGCTTAACCAACCTTGGTGTTCACCATCAAATACATGTTCATATGAGTCGGATTACACCAACAGCTCATACTCATTAGAGTATTTAAATCGCGACACATTGACACAAACCTAAATATATATTCATACGAGTCGGATGACACCGACAGCTCGTACTCATTAAAGTATTTGAGTCGCATCAAGATACATATTCATACGAGTCAGATTACACCAACAGCTCATACTTATTAGAGTATTTGAATCGCAACACATTGACACAGACCTTGTCTCGTACTATTTTTGACTTTGTTGCGTATGAGTGTGGTAAAAATAATAAAAGCCTTGGGGACTATTTGTGAGCCTGGCCTATTACGGGCTTTCCTTACTGGGCTAATTATTCGATGAAATATGGGCTAATTATCAATGAAATATGGTTACGTATTTTCATACTGCCTACCTACAGTATCTACTACTCGGACCCTATCGGTCGGCTCATATGATCCGTCCATATATAAGTTCACACGTATGTATAAGGATGCACGTGACCCCACATTGTACTTTCTACTGCTCACTAGCATGACCGTAGCTGGTATGGCCTTACCAGTGCCGAGGGATACGTATACAAGTACACGTACGATCATTGACTCGGGTACCATAATTACGAGACTGCCACCGGCCGTATAACGGAGATGGGTGAGTATACGCGGGCCCCACCGTATTCTATACTGGACAGGTGTTTCTATGGCAACCACGAGGGGATGTCCATGCCTGAGGTTCGGTTGGAAGTGGCAAACGGCGTTAGAAGCCTGGCGTTTACGAGTAACGGCGATATGGACGGAATTTCTATATTTAGTAACCGTCAGCAACAAACGTTTCGTCTGTGATGTTTCCAATCCAAGGATTGGATTCGCTGCCGGTGGTTGCGGTTGTCGGAGGGCCGTTTGGTGACGTGGCATTGGTCAAAATAAAAATCGTCCCTTTGGGTGGTAAGCTATGTGGGATCCAGTCCGTCCATCAGTTTTTTAAACTCACGGTAGGGCAGGAGTCCAAAATTCAAGTAGGTTCAAAAGTCAAGGGGGCCACACAAACGTAAAGAATGAGAATGGAAACGTCCACCGTTGAAACCTTCCAAGAGCGGAGCATGATGTTGATATGCCATCCATACCGTTAACAAAGTTCTTACTACTGGGATAAACTGCAGGTATAAATCTCATCTGGATTCCAATTTTTTGTGGCCCCCACAAAGTTTCTAATACTGGACGTTCAATTCCCAATATTTCATCTGGTGTGGTCCACCTGAGTTTTGGATGTTCCTGATTTTTGGAATTCCTACTATTTCGAACTTAATAAATTGATGGACGGAGTGGATATCTCATGGGCATCTCTGTAGGCTCCAGATAGCTTCCGTCCACAGGAACTTCGCAAAAATGAAGACTACGATAATTGTATGGCCCACCTAATTTCTACATGGTCTGTGATATGTATGAAGAAAACGAGATTTCTTAATTCCTGATGCACGTGTGTCCGTACACAACCACAAGTAGACACGTGTGCAAATGTGAAACACGTGTGTGAGATATTTGCGTGTTTCAAATTTGCTGTACAAAATGTCTGAATAGACATTTTGACTAAAATTATAAGCAATTTCAGTCTTCAGGTGGGCCACAAGGTACAAAGTAAATTGACGGTTAAAATTCTCTTTTATCTGATGATTCAATTGCTTTGATACGGTGTGGCCCACCTGAGGTTGGAAATGGCCTGATTTTTTTATGTCAGAATATCTAAATTATGAACATTCTGTCACTGTCAGCCAGTCCTCACTTGTGGACGACCTGATGTATATATCGGGTGGGCCCCACTTCTTTAGACACCTCAGCTCAGAGAATCAAGCTAGGCCACTATTCAAGCAGATTGCTGATGTAGGAATAAATGGACAGCTAAGAACATTTGGGAGGGGGATGGGATGTTGACACTGACACTGCCGACGTTTCTCTGTGGGCCCATGATGATGTATGTGTTTTATCCACGCCGTCCATCCATTTTGGAAGCTTATTTTAGGCTGAGATTTAAAAAATGAAGCAGATCCAAATCTCAGGGGGACCACACCACAGGAAACAGTGCTGATTGAATGATCACCGTTAAAATTTCATGGGGCCACAAAAGTTTTGAATCAAGATGATGTTTGTGTTTTCCTTTCACTCAGATACATGCTTGGATGGAAAATAAACATTGCAGTGGGCCTAGGAAGGTTTTTATTTTTATTATTATTTTTTTTTATGGTGGAAGTTCAATCACCACTGTTTTCCTGTGATGTGGTCCACCTGAGATTTGGATCTGCTTTATTTTTTTCATCATGCTCTAAAATAATGATCCAAAATGGATGGACGGCGTGGATAAAACAAATACATCATTATGGGTCCCACATTAGAATACTGATCGGAATTACGTTAGCCGTCAATCATCTCGTGCATTATGGCCCATCAGATCTGATGAGTGGGGATTTATTTTTTTTTGGGCACAAGGCAATTACAAGATGGGCCCACCAGAAGAGAGCTCGGGATTAATTATTAGTTGAAACACTTATCAATGTTTAAAGAGATGCTCCAGTGCTCTAAGTTGCATGGGACGGTTGGTCCAATCCAATGGCCCAGATTTTTCATTAAGTCCAAGGCACATTTTAAGATCCACCGTTCAAACCGAGTGGATAATGACATGGACGGATGTGATTGGCTGTCAGAGAGATGGGCCCGCTCTGTCCAAAACTTAAAAGAACTGATGCCCATCTCGTACAGCACAGGATCCCACCAATGAAATCTTGCCACATCACCACACCACAAGTGAAGGTGTCCACCTGGCTACCTAATCCCCATCTCATGAAACCAATCCGATCCTGACAGATGGTTACAGCTGGCCACCTACATGATCCAGCTTGGACGGACACAGATTACCCATGATCCAGATAGCAAGAACTTTCTACTGTGGTAAGCTAGGTGGGCCATCATAATGTTTTTGAAAAATCCACACCGTCCAGCCGTTTTTTCACCTTATTTTAAGACACATGAGCTAAAATGAGACAGATCTAAAACTGGGCCACACAAAGAAAATAATGGAAAGCCAAAGGCCTATCATGGAAACCTTTCTTGGGTCCATCTTAATATTTATATACCATCCAAACCGTTCAAAATCTCATTACCTTGTGGCTTATACTCAATGGGGTCCTTGGCTTTTAATAAGTGCAGTGGGTCCTTTTGGACCGTCAGCCTACGCCATCTGTGTGGCCCATGACAAACTTTCACTAGTGGGCTATTATCTTGTGGTGTCGCCATCTTTCTTTTTTAAGTGGGACCTATCATTATGGGTTCACATGTAAGTATTGGGATTTATGGGACCCAATGTTGTATTTATGAGGCTGCCATTGAGGAATACCTTATGTGACAGTGACTATTAAGCATACATGGCCGGCAGTATTTGATGTTGGACGTGTATTTCAACACTTAATCTTCAAGGAAAGGCTCGCAAGCGGGTGATATTGAGGTTGGCAAATTTTGGGAGTTGGACTCAATTGGGTTGGCTCATAAAACTCTACTTAGGTGGGTCAATGAGTCGACATAGGTGAGCCATGTTTTTTATTGGTTTAGAGGTTCATTGTGCATCCATTATAGGGAAAATTGAATTTTCATGTTATATATGTATTGTGAAACTGATGAATTATCTATGCATCAATAATGAAAATTTAACATAACACTCACAAAGACATACTTGATTGAGAAGACATTCCTAATGCCGTGTAATATCCGAGTGATCTAGGTCTTCCACACCTCGCACCTTTAGGAGAACTTATCAATGAGAGTAAAGTTTTTTCCTATATATATTGGTGAGGGGACCATGATATCTATCTATAGGAAATGGGTTTTACTCATCGTACTTCTTTCCACTAGGTTCTCTACACCGTAAGTTTTTATATCCACCTTAATAACCATATATAAGGATGGACCATGGTTTAAGCATTCCGTCCCAAACCTATTTATAATGATCACAACTATAGTGGGGCCCATCGAATCTCTCTATCTAAATAATCTAATGGTCAGATCTAAACTGATGAACACATATGACCCACTTGATAAGTGTAACATCCCAAAAATCGGGGGTCGAGTAAAACTCCACTCCCAAGTTCCAAAACATCACTTATACAACATAAATGTGTATGATTGAATGTTGTCTGTGTTAATGTATTAAACATGAGTGAGATTAAGCCAAAACAACATATCATACTCCAGAGACAGTTAAATTTACAAGCGGAAGACTGTGATAGTATGTATAACATATATAAACTGTTGTATGTCTCCAGAGTGTGAACATGTTACCAGGTTATATACATACATGTATGCTCCAAAGGTAAACAAAAAGAATATACATGAGTGCTCTAAAATATAAAATGACAAGTGTCAAGGCAACAAATCAACCTCCCTGTAATCCCGTCAATCAGAACACGCATAAAGGAGGGATCCTCCTCATCATCATCAAGTCCAGCTCCGCTTCTCAAGCAGTGTCATCATCTGCAATCAAAATAGGGACTGATGGGTGTCCGGAAATACCATCCCGTAACGTGGGAGTGAGTAGCTAACTCAGTGAAATAATAGAGCAAGGATTAACATGTTCTCAAATCAATCATGCGATAATAGTAAAGCAATGAATCAAACATTCATAATATTATTATTAATGCAATATGACGTGACATGATGGATGCCCTCACCGACGATCTCCCTCATACGGCACCATCTTCGTCCGTGATATGCTTGCGTACCGCTCAGTGCTCCACATCTTCTAGGCACATGCAATGTGATGGTGATATGATTACCGAGTTATTATTAGTCCATTCATACAGCAGGATTGGGAAACTAAGGTACTTCCCTTATATCAATCCCAACACAGATCCTGTCTAGGGTCGTCACTCCTAGTAATCTCATACGATATATATTTTGTAGGTCGCTGCAAGGGCTGTCAGGGTTGTTGCTCGCACTCGTTACACTGCTCCCCCATCACTTTATCAATACAGGCCTACTGTACTCTCACTGCTATGGAAGGGTCGTCGCCAATCGCAGACTCAGAATACGCTCGCGGTAACTACAAAAGACTCGTCGCCTGATCAGTGTAGGCCGACAGCAAGAATATAGTGTCCCATACCACCATAATCTGCTCACGAGTCATAGGTGCTCACTGGTCACTACGGGGAGGTTTGTGGCCCCATCATAGGCCGACAACTCGACCACGGTGTCCCATACCACCATGCCCGGCTCATGAGTCTTTATGGATCAAGGTACCATGGTTGACAGGGTTTACAATGGTAAGTTCAGTACCCTAAGTTCAAACAGTTATGACTCATACAGGGTGAATATACAATGGCCAGTCGGGTTACTTGACGGGCTCGACCAGCACGAGCGCATCTCAAGTCGAACGACATGAAGTGCATAAAACACCTCGTGTGGCCTAACCACTGCCGCCAACTCCAAAACACGACTCGCGTTCATCGACGCGTCGTTCGTGGCAAAGATAAGCCAACCACGAATTGATTCGGTTACCGACTGCCTGGACTAAGTATAGCCCCAATCATTTGTGAATCCACTTCATCAATCATATCAGAGTAATGGAAATGAAATACAACAACATGAACATATTAACACATGTTATAACATACAACTTAAATAAATCATCTAACACATGCATTTCATACATATAATGAAATCATACATATAGCCAACATGAAGGAAATCATTTACATCAGCGTATTATTTGAGAATTCAATCTCAAACTAATTCACAACACCATTTAATTCAATACATACTAATACAAACATTTATATAAACATTTAGTCTACACACTTAAGTCTACATAGTGTATGTTGACTCAAAGTGCGCATTTGGGCGAATCTCTTCGCCAAACAGATTATGCACGCATTCCTAGTATCCTAAGGCGACAAAAAACCATGTCAATCATTTTAGCAAAATATGGATGTTTACAGTATTTCCTACAAATGACTAAAATACCCTAAATCTCATATTTTTCGTCTGCTTACGAAACAGGAAACGGACAGCATGTTGTACATGTCAAACGGCGTTGCCGTTGATAATCTACTATTAAACGACATTGAAAGCGTTGAAAACAATCAATCAAAGCGTCTAAAATCTGCACCTTTTATCCTAGAAGTGTATTGATTCGAACGGAGCGTGTACGCTTCGTCTACGGCGAACCGGGAACCTAATACACAAGATTCGTAAGGTACTTCGCTATGGAAATGACGGAACCTCAAATCAGTAAGTATTTAAAGTCTTTTCTTACCTAGAAATGCGGTGTAATCGCCGGGAAAGTGATTGAGGTGCGTGGCTTAAGCACGTACAGCAGCAGCAGCAAGTGGAAGGAAAATCTCTCCCACCTTCTCTCACAATCTCTCACTTTTTCTCTCACTCTTGCTAGGGTTTCTAGCAAATTCGGATGGGTGAGAGGAGTGAGGGTTTAAACCCCTTTTATAACCTAAAACATGCCCAAAACAGGCTTGGGAATAATGTTCACTTGAGGGGTAACCAAATCGGGGCTGTTTCGGTCCAAAAGAGCATTTCTGGAGGTACCCCGGCCAAACGCGATCGGACTTAAGCCCATGCATACTGGATCTAACACACATCAAGTTTTCAGACCGGTAGAGTTCTCAGATCGCACGTGGCGGTCCAGTTTCAGTTCAGCGGTCATCGCACCCAGATCAGGTATACAAGTCTCGTGATATGAAATAGAAATTTTTCCTGATCCGAGGGTGTAATTTGGCTGAATTCTGACGGTCAGAACGCTTAATACTGACTTGTCAAGTCATGTGCCAGATTGGAATTTCAAATTTCAAATTTAACCCTATTCTCACTCTCTTCACTCCAGGCTCAATGAAATAGCCTCTGAATGTCGGTTGAACTTGATTTTCGAAATGATTGTCAGGTCCAACTAGGCGGTTATAACGGTCTAAGATTGTAGGTATCGGACTTTCAACGCGCGGTCTAGATCCAATACAAAGTTTCAATGAGTTCCTGAGAGCAACCCGGTTTAGAGTTTGATCCGAGGTTTCAGGGTATTATAGCACCATTGATTCTACAAGTTTTGGGTCTTGTAGAACGTATTTAAAGCGGTCAGGGACAATTTCACAGCTACTCCAGCGTAGCGCTAGCTAACTTATGCTTAGTTTCTAAAGGAATTAATCCTAAGTGATTTCTTTGGCTATGGAATTGGGTTCTGAGCGATTTTTCAGGTGTTTTAGTCGACCCATTGCCTAAGGACGTCTAATCCCAGGTTGGCCAAAATCCGGGGTGTTACAATCTATCCCCCTTAGAACACAATTTCATCCCCGAAATTGGCGAAGGGTAAGGAGTATCTAACAAGACTTCAGTATTGACATTTTAAGGAAGGGTTAATCCTATTTAATGACCTAACCGTACGTATAACTTAAATCAAATGTTTCGATCCTGGGCTAGTGAGGAAGAGGCCAACCACACTTCCGCTGCGCCACTCTGATCGAACAGTTGCCTTGGCTGACCTAACTGGATTGGACTCAACACGTTCTACCCCCCTTAAAACTTGGTTCTACTTAAAGTTCAAGAATCTTTGCATCGATCCGTATATCGGAACGAGGCGCAACTTAGGGGCTATCCTTGACATGAATTAGGAAACAACCTCTCATTACAGTGGTCTTCCTTTATTAGCGATGCGTTCTATGGCATTGGTACCTATAGTTGTAGAAATAGGCCTACTCTCTATTGTGGTTGAGTTCAGGGGCAGGTATGAGTTGGTGGCAAGATGTTGAATCCTCTATTGGCTTTAAGTCCTCGCCATTTTCCAAAGGCAATGTGATCACGTTCCGTTGTAGGTGGTTGGGCCATCACAGAAGAAAGGTTGTGTAGTAGGTCTGAGCCGGATACATAGACTTTCTGTCTAGGTAGGACAAAAGATTTATTGTATCAATTCTTAATCCGAGTCGATGCCGATCTTCTGCTTGATCAGAGCATTGGATTTATTGGTAACCACTAGGATTAAGAAGTCCATTCAAACCGCGAATACATCGCTTACATGCAGTTCCTTTACTCCGCCTTCCCGAATGCAATAAGCCCTTGGGGAAAGCAATTCTAAGGGGTGTGTTGGTTTATTCTAAGTTCGACCTGAGGGATTTATAAGTCTTCCCTAAGAGTGAATGGTTCTAAGTTACATAAGCTTCCTAAGAGTTACTAAAGGAGTCTATGGATGTTATGAGGATCTATCTAAGGAAGGGAGTCCCATTCCAAGTAAATCTAACCTACTATTCCTTAGCATATACAGGCTTTATACTACTTAAGGTAACTAGTAGACTAGTCTGTAATATACAGCCTAATAGAACGGCATTCCTAGTCCCATGTCGGGATTGAAAGTGGCATGCTTGGTAGGAGGGTGGGGTGGGATAAAAACTAATTTTGTAGGCTTAATCCCAGGATTTTTGATATGGCTGTGGAAACCATAGGATACACCCAAACTAGGGACAATACCTTACATCGAACGAAACGGCATGCATTCCATTTAACCATATTCGGCTATATTAAGCCCAAACCACAACACAAACATTCACATAACAAGCCAAAAAAAATGCCATGCATTTCATTAAATCAAAATTACCACAATATAGGAGACATATTCTTACATAAACCATGATAAGAAATGTATGAGAGCTAAGCCAGTCAGCTACTACAGCAACATAAGCAAACTACTAGCCTTATCAGGCTTACATACAAAAAGCAGGAAACAACTAACTACAACCCGCGATATATGGATCTAGATCACTAGTCTGAGTCGGGTGATGGAGGAGGAGCACCCTTATCCTGCAAGCAACACAGGATAGCCTTCAAAGTACGAGTCACCTTGCCGAATTTCTTCTTCATAACGGCCTCACTATCCTCCTCAAGCTGAGTCTCACGGTACTGAGACCCGATCTTCATCTTGACCATGGTAGACTTATCAATGCTGTGAATCGGAACTGGCAACTCCGGCCCAAGCCTGTAAGCAAACTCAAGCGCGATCTTGCATATAAGTCGGCTAAAAGGAAGCGACTCAGACGTTCTTCTTGATTTCGCTACGAGGATAATCTGTCGCAACACGAAAGTGGCCATACACACATTTTCTCCCTGGGCCACCTGATACAAGAAATCAACCATAAGGCGCGTACATTCAATGCGATTTGTCGACCTGGGATACACGTTGAACGTGCAAATATGGTGCAGCAGGCGCAAATCATCAGACATATGAGACGCCTTGAGGCTATTGTTAGGCTGCCATGGAACCAGACTACCGCATAGGAACCTGGTACGGCGATCTCGCTCACGCCTACTCCTCAAATTCTTTGCACTGAGATGAACATTACCAAGGGGCACGTTCAGAAGTCGCGTTATCAACCGAATATCGATCGTAGCCATCCGGTCTCTACCAAAAGGAATCTTAAACTGCAATGGCTCCAATGTAGGATTCTGGATGCGAGGGTAGAAGGCACGAACGGTGCTCACATTAGCACGAGAACGAGTTTCAAATAGCGGACCCCAATGTGCAGTTTCAATGCGCTCGAACAAAAGAAATTCGTCGAAGAGTCGTCCTTCCACGTCCGCCTCAAACAACACCTTACGGTCAGTATATTCACCGTGAGGCATCTCTGCTAATATCACTCGCCCAAGTTGAGTATGGGGATCCAAATCCCGCTTTGTATGAAACTCTGGGGCTGTACTTGGACTTGTGGCGGCGCTTGAGCTAGCGGCGCCACCCCTCGGTCTTCTGGATTGCGCAGAGCGACAAGGCCCAGCCTCATCCGTTGCGGTCTTTCTCTTTCACATCAAAGAGAGGATGGTGGAGAGAGAAAAAACTCAAAATGACTTCAACAAAAGCCATGAAAAATGTGAAAAATGTTGAGAAATGGCTGTCCGAAAAGAAAAAAGAAGATCTAGGTGTTGTAGAGGGATGCTTCAAGCTCCCCTAGGGTGGATTTTCAAAAAGAAAAGAGAAGGAAAAAGGGGAATGGAGCTCCACACGATTTTAGCACTTTTTGGGGGTTGTAGGAGCTCCAACGGACGAGATCGAAGAGGGAGAGGGTTGCTAATTACGTTGGAGGTATGAGATAGGGTCGTTTTTAGCAATGAGAGGATTTGAGAGTGACTTGGGGTCGCAGTTTGAGATAGGGCAGCAAGAAAACGAGCAAGAGAGCTAGGGAGGGGGCTGTTTGTGAAGGAAGTACCCTTTTTCAGAGTTTTCGACGGACGGCCCACACATGAGAGGGGTGCTCTAGCCACATAAGGGCGTGCGCCCGAGTTTCATTGCAAGTGGGCCCCACCCATCGGCGAGGCATCGTCGACTGGTGGTGGATCCGGCCAGTCTGGCCTGGTGGGCTGGGTCCCCCCTGCCCTGGAGGTCCCAGATATATATGGGCCCCACCCTAGTTCATTGTAGATTGGCCTAGGGAGGCCCAAACATCCATTCGGGGCTTTCCGGGGCCAATATATAAACCTGAATGAAATCTCCTGTCATGCAGTATATGATTTTGAGGTAGAAGGAGCTACTACATCCATCTAGCCCATTAGTTTTAAAAGATTGCAAACTTAGAATGGCCTAATGGCCAGTTTTCATGAAATTTTACTATTCACTGTAAAATTTTGTCGAAGTATGATTTTATATCATTTTCACATTAGGATCAATGCTTAACATGAAAAGAATAAGAAAGAATTGAAGAATGGAGTGGTGAGAGGAAGAATTTTGAAGAATCTAAGTGAAACGAGATTTTTAAGCCCTAGCGATTGAATGTAAGGGTTGTGGTTGTCCCATAGCCCAAGGATTCACATTTACAAGTTTAGAACCGCTCAAAGAATGTCTCAACCCACCTACTTACAACTTAAGAGCTACTCAGGTCACTTCACGTGACCCTGGATGTGTTACGGACTCGATCGCGCGATCGATACGAATAAACCTCGCCTATTAGCGAACCTGCGATCTTATAAGTATTTCTATACCTTTCTCGCACCCACCTAAGTCAAAGGAGTGACAGCATACGTCGCGTGACCATAACCCAGACCCGGTTTAATCCAAATCATGCTCTGATACCATCTGTAACATCCTGAAAATTGGGGGTCGAGTAAAAACTCCACTCCCGAGTTCCGGAACATCACTTATGCAACATAAATGTGTATGATTGAATGTTGTCTGTGTTAATGTATTAAACATGAGCGGGATTAAGCCAAAACAACATATCATACTCCAGAGAGTTAAATTTACAAGCTGAAGATTGTGATAGTATGTATAACATATATAAACTGTTGTATGTCTCCAGAGTATGAACATGTTACCAGGTTATATAAATACATGTATGCTCTAAAAGTAAACAAAAAGAATATACATGAGTGCTCTAAAATATAAAATGACAAGTGTCAACTCAACAAATCAACTTCCCTGTAATCCCGTCAATCAGAACACGCATAAAGGAGGGATCCTCCTCATCATCATCAAGTCCAGCTCCGCTTCTCAAGCAGCGCCATCATCTGCAACCAAAATAGGGACTGGTGGGTGTCCGAAAACACCATCCCGTAACGTGGGAGTGAGTAGCTAACTCAGTGGAATAATAGAGCAAGGATTAACATATTCTCAAACCAATCATGCGATAATAGTAAAGTAATGAATCAAACATTTCTAATACTGTTATTAATGCAATATGACGTGACATGATGGATGCCCACACCGACGATCTCCCTCATACGGCACCATCTTCGTCCGCGGCATGCTTGCATACCGCTCAGTGCTCCACATCTTCTAGGCACATGCAATGTGATGGTAATATGATTACCGAGTTATTATTAGTCCATTCATACAGTAGGATTGAGAAACTAAGGTACTTCCCTTATATCAATCCCAACACAGATCCTGTCTAGGGTCGTCACTCTTAGTAATCTCATACGATATATATTTTGTAGGTCGCTGTAAGGGCTGTCAGGGCTGTTGCTCGCACTCGTTGCACCGCTCCCCTATCACCTTATCAATACAGGCCTACTGTACTCTCACTGCTACGGAAGGGTCGTCGCCTCCCGTAGACTCAGAATACGCTCGCGGTCACTACAAAGGACTCGTCGCCTGATCAGTGTAGGCCGACAGCAAGAATATAGTGTCCCATACCACCATAATCTGCTCACGAGTCATAGGTGCTCACTGGTCACTACGGGGAGGTTTGTGGCCCCAGCGTAGGCCGACAGCTCGACCACGGTGTCCCATACCACCATGCCCGGCTCATGAGTCTTTATGGATCAAGGTACCATGGTTGACAGGGTTTACAATGGTAATTTCAGTACCCTAGGTTCAAGCAGTTATGACTCGTACAGGGTGAACATACAATGGCCAGTCGGGTTACTTGACGGTCTCGACTAGCACGAGCGCATATCAAGTTGAATGACATGAAGTGCATAAAACACCTCGTGTGGCCTAACCACTGCCGCCAACTTCAAAACACGACTCGCATTCATCGACGCGTCGTTCGTGGCAAAGATAAGCCAACCACGAATTGATTCGGTTACCGACTGCCTGGACTAAGTATAGCCCCAATTATTTGTGAATCTACTTCATCAATCATATCAGAGTAATGGAAATGAAATACAACGACATGAACATGTTAATACATGTTATAACATACAACTTAAGTAAATCATCTAACACATGCATTTCATACATATAATGAAATCATACATATAGCCAACATGAAGGAAATCATTTACATCAGCGTATTATTTGAGAATTCAATCTCAAACTAATTCACAACACCATTTAATTCAATACATACTAATACAAACATTTATACAAACATTTAGTCCACACACTTAAGTCTACATAGTGTATGTCGACTCAAAGTGCGCAATTGGGCGAATCTCTTCGCCAAACAGATTATGCACGCATTCCTAGTATCCTAAGGCGACAAAAAGCCATGTCAATTATTTTAGCAAAATATGGATGTTTATAGTATTTTCTACAAATGACTAAAATGTCCTAAATCTCATATTTTTCGTCTGCTTACGAAACAGGAAATGGACAACATGTTGTATATGTCAAACGGCGTTGCCGTTGATAATCTACTATTAAACGACATTGAAAGAGTTGAAAAAAATCAATTAAAGCGTGTAAAATTCGCACCTTTTATCCTAGAAGTGTATTGATTCGAACGGAGCGTGTACGCTTCGTCTACGGCGAACCGGGAACCTAATATACAAGATTCGTAAGCTACTTCGCTATGAAAATGACGGAACCTCAAATCAGCAAGTATTTAGGGTCTTTTCTTACCTAGAAATGCGGTGTAATCGCCGGGAAAGTGATTGAGGTACGTCGCTTAAGCACGTACAGCAGCAGCAGCAGGTGGCAGGAAAATCTCTCCCACCTTCTCTCACAATCTCTCACTTTTTCTCTCACTCTTGCTAGGGTTTCTAGCAAATTTGGATGGGTGAGAGGATTGAGGGTTTAAACCCCTTTTATAACCTAAAACATGCCCAAAACAGGCTTGGGAACAATGTTTACTTGAGGGGTAACTAAATCGGGGCTGTTTCGGTCCAAAAGTGCATTTCTGGAGGTCCCCCGGCCGAAAGCGATCGGACTTAAGCCCATGCATACTGGATCTAACACACATCAAGTTTTTAGACCGGTAGAGTTTCCAGATCGCACGTGGCTCTCCAGTTTCAGTTCAACGGTCATCACACCCAGATCAGGTCTACAAGTCTCATGATATGAAATATAAATTTTTCCTGATCCGAGGGTGTAATTTGGCTGAATTCTGATGGTCAGAACGATTAATACTGACGTGCAAAGTCGTGTGCCAGAATTGAATTTCAAATTCCAAATCTAACCCTATTCTCTCTCTCTTCACTCCAGGCTCAATGAAATAGCCTCTGAACGTCGGTTGGACTTGATTTTCGAAATGATTGTCAGGTCCAACTAGGCGGTTATAACGGTTTAAGATTGTAGGTATTAGACTTTCAACGCGCGGTTTAGATCCAATACAAAGTTTCAAAGAGTTCCTGATAGCAACCCGGTTTAGAGTTTGATCCGAGGTTTTAGGGTATTATAGCACCATTGATTTTACAAGTTTTGGGTCTTGTAGAACGTATTTAAAGCGGTCAGGGATAATTTCACAGCTACTCCAGCGTAGCGCTAGCTAACTTATGCTTAGTTTCTAAAGGAATTAATCCTAAGTGATTTCTTTGGTTATGGAATTGGGTTCTAAGCGATTTCCCATGTGTTTTAGTCGACCCATTGCCTAAGGACGTATAATCCTAGGTTGGCCAAAATCCAGAGTGTTACAATAAGAGTCTTACATTATCGCCATGCTTACATTTTCCTCTTTAATTGCTTGTTCATGTATAACGCCAGTAGGAAGTTGATTGTCGAACATGGTGAATTAGAAAGATCGTCGACAACAATCCAATCATCCACATCCACTAATTGAGTAGGCCACACTTGTATCGTTCCATTTATTAATGGGTTAGACATTGTCTTCTACGGCATGGCCTACTTCATGAGTGGATAGGCCTGATATAAAGGTGATATATATTCATGGTGGGCCAAGCAATTGGATGTTATAGACCAGACATCTACTTAAAAGGTTGAAAGCCATCCAACTCTAACTTGTGGTCCAATCCATTGGACATGAGAGTAGTTAAGGTACCCCAACTGTATAAACTTTTGTACAACCACATTTGCGTTAGGCTTATTGGACACTCATCATGTCAATCCAAACCATCCAAACCCATCGTCATGATACAAATGCCATGTGTGATACTTTCATTGAGTTAAATACTAACAAATAAAAATTATAAATAAATATTAAAAAATAATTTCTTAATAAATTCAATAGTCCATATTTAATACTTTAATTAATAATACAATATTAAAATAGTATTAAAAAGAGAAAATAGGGCTCTCAATGGGCCGGGCCTGGGGTAGGTCTCAGCCTAGATTTTGAACTATTTCGGACCGGCCTTATTCAAAATTCTGATTTTTCAGGGCCCAGCTGGTCCATTAACACCCTAACCAGGAGAGGACTTATGCGATGCTCCGGTTGTGCATGGAGCTTATACACAGGCATATAAAAATGCCATGCATGGCATATGTTAACTCAAATTAAATCAATTAAATTGCGCAAATCTCTTATTTGTAAGCAGTAATTTGTTAAAATAAGATATTGAATATTTTTATTTTAACAGTCTAATAAACGTCCACCAATCTAATAAGAAAAATCAAAGTACGCTTTAAGACTCAAGCATAAGATTGAATACACCTTTATTGTTAGAGCTCTTTAAGTTGGGTCCATTGCAGGCCCTGGAACTTATACTGTCACCCTCAGATGGGCCACATATTCTATTTGTCTACTATCCTAATGTATAAAATCAGTATTGTCCAACAGCTTAGCTAGTCCCAGTACTCTAAAAATGTACTGCCTAGCTACCATGGTGGTTTGTACTCTCAATGTCCGATTCATTGTGCATAAGTGTGGTGGGCCCTTTTGGATGGTTAGCATATGACATTTATTTGGCTCATAACAAACTTTCACTAGTGGGCTATGATCTAGTGTATTATAGTGGCACTTACGTCTCAAATTCGGCCATGTAGGACACGCGTGAGGTTTGAGGGGGTGATTGAATTGATTGGGTCCAATTTAGACCCTGGCATCAAAATAGAGCGGTACTCAGTCGTGAGTTGATTGATCATCTATCCTGCTAGCAGTTGGATGCGCTATTAGGCGACTTGCAGAGGTTAAGGCTCTTCCTCATATAAGTTCTTTTTTACCTTAGAAACCAATGACTTTCGAAGGTGCAATAATTTTATGGTTGAATGAATTAATAGAAAATAAATGAAAGATCGATTTACGGAAAGGAATGATACTTACCATTACAATAGGATCACCAACTTGATCGAGAGCAGCAAGGTTGGAGTAATGTGTTGATGAGCAAGGTTGAGGAAGAGTCGATAATTATAATTATTGTTGACTCAACATATGAGCATAGGTAAACAATTTTTAAAACTAAGGTCTTCCTTTAGATCTAGTATATAGGCGCATATGAAAGATAATTACAACTACTTGGTACAACTAGAGTTGGTCCATCATATACTTAGGGATGGACTAAACTACTTTTAGAGGCTAAACATCTCACGGCGGATGAGTGCTGAGGACCGTAAACTAAACTAAGATAAGCAACATCGTGCTAGTTCGATTGATTTAATGATGATTTTCTTCACATATGCCTTCGCTATTCATAGCTTTTCTTAATGGAGTGCGATGATAATTGCCCATCCATATGATGCATTCATATATAACTAGTTGGGAAAGAGTGATACCTTTTTTCAATCACGTTTTACTTTTGCCGAACGCATAGAATGACTGACGTGGTCTTAACAATTTCTCATACTCATCTAGAAATTGTGTAAATGCCATGGCTCTTAAAAGACATGACCGATATATTGTATCTTAAGTGCATGCCCAAAAGATATTGTATATGCCACGTGGCTAACTCTCCACCGTTGCTACTTATGCCAAATTTTGGTACAAAAACTACCATTATAACTTAATGTGTAAGTACATGGATACATGGGACTTAATGTTATATTTATGAGGCTGCCATGGTTCATATATATTGCCAGTGGAAGGCCTTTTGAGAGTGATGACCAAGCATATATGGGCCCATTCTAATTTCATGCCAGACTTGTGTTTCCACACTTAATCTTCAAGGGAGGTTTGGGACATGCAATTAGAATTGAGTAATATGGCGCTAGCTGCCCAGTTTTCACTAGTGTTGGTGTTACTTAGGTATGTAGATTTTGTGACTCAAACTTA
Organism: Magnolia kwangsiensis; assembly: GCA_037074715.1. Taxonomy (NCBI): domain Eukaryota; kingdom Viridiplantae; phylum Streptophyta; class Magnoliopsida; order Magnoliales; family Magnoliaceae; genus Magnolia; species Magnolia kwangsiensis. Next base: position 112,818,954 of record CM073582.1, on the reverse strand, counting down.
ACTAGGTCGATTAATAAAATCCAACTCATGTCGGTCAATGAGGTGACAGTGGTAAGCCAGGTTCTTTTTAAGTAAATTATTTTATAAATATAGTGTAGGTACTGTTTTGGACTATCACCACACATCAAACGAAGGAAAACCATAAATTACTAATGCTCCGCCATTACTTGAAGTTCAAAGAAGGTGATTATTACCGTGCTTGCATCTTCTTCACTAATCTTTTGTATATGTGCAACACCAATGAAAACGAATTGCTACTATTTGATTTTTCATTATGCATGTAAATTGTGGTAAATGAGTAATTAGTACCTTTTCACCTTGAAATTGTGAGAGTAATTCCACCTAGAAATTCAATACAAAAGTGTTGGCTTAAATCTGTAGACCCCACCGTGGTGTATATGATATATCTGCAATGTCCATCTAATTTATTTGAACATTTTAGTACATGAGATGAAAAAAGGAGGCAGATCCAAATACTCAAAAAACTCACATGAAAGGAAACACTGACCTTAATTTGTCCATCGTTGAAAGTTATTTTCTTCACAAGGCCACATTAAGGCTTATATATATATATATATATATATATATATATATATATATCATCTAACCTGTTCATAGGGTCACATAAACATGGATTTGGGAAAAACATAAATATTAGCTTTATTCCAAAATTTTAAGGGTCCTAAAAAGGTTTTAATGGTAGGTGTTCGATTCCCGTTGTTTTTTTTAGTGTGGTCCACTTGAACTTTGGATTTGCCTCAGTTTTTTTTGTCCATACCATAAATTCAGCTGACATAATAAATGAGCAGCGTGGATAAGTCACATAGATCATGATAAGCCCCACATTAATTTCATAAAATTTTAGATTTAATTATTAAAAAAATAATTAAGTTGTCACATTGCATTGGAAATTATTACTTATTTACATAGAAATTATAATTGAGCAGAAAAATCAAACATGCAGGTAATGGATAACGGACCAAGAGAAATTGCATACCAGACACGTTGCTGTTGGACGATATTCTATAAGTCCTGCAATGATACATGTGTTATATCCATGCTATCTATTCATTTTGGATAATTATTTCACGGCATGAAATAAAAAATGAGACAAATCCAAATCTTTGGTAGACCACATCATGGAAAAATAGTGCTAACTCCCACCATTAAAAACTTATAAAAGACCTTTATGCAGGGAAAACACCAACATGAGCTTGATCCACAACTTTTGTTGCACTGAGAAATTTTTAATGGTGGGCCTTCAATCACTATTATTTCCTCAGGTGTGGTCTACTTGAGATTTTGATTTCCTTCATTTTTGGACTCATCTCCTAAAATGAGCTGAAAGGTTTACGTGGATGAAATACATACATCTTGGTGAGGCCCACAGCAGAGCACTGTCCTGCCCTAGTTCACTACTCACAGTGTCAATAGGCAATCACTATCACCATATTGCCTTAAAAAATCAAATTGCTTGAACAATCATAATTACTTATTTATAGGCACTAGTTTGTTGAAATAAAAGCCTTAAAATATTTTAATTTTTAATGGTCCAATAAATGTCCGCAGATCTAATCGGTAGAAAATCAAATAAGCACTAGTTTTAGTTCATCATAAATCTAAATTGGTTTTAGTTCATCATAAATCTAAATTGGTACCCATAATTGGGACCATTTTAATTTATACATAGTGCATTTTTTAAAAGAAATTTGTAAATACATGTATATCATCCATCACACTCTACCAGAGTATCAAAGTTTGCTCTAAGACTCCAACCTAAGATTTTATTTATTTATTTATTTATTTATTTTTTTAAAAAAACCCTTTAATCAAACGAATTACATTGCGAGTCAGCTCATTAACTCAATGAAACTGAACCAGTTCTTTATTTTAAAATACGCCTCGCTGATTAGTCTGAGAGATGTTCAATTTTTTAATCTCTAAATCGACGTTCGGATTCGCTGCTCGAAGTTTTCTTTGTGTGTGTGCCGGCTTGCCGACTTACGTTAAAAAAATGAGGGTTTGAATATATGCCACATTAAAACTATTATACTATTTTTTATTGGGTTTTGGTGCACAATTTCTTAAGAATTCCCTGATTTTTAAGAACAATGCCTTAACCTTTTTAAAGCACCTAAAGGGGCTTTTTGTTGAATAAAACAAATAAGCATGCCTCAATTACTATTTTTATAAGAAAAAAATGGAGTTGAACATTATGGGGCTCACGTGGTGTGCTTAGAAAATACCATAGCCGTCTAATAGGTACATCCAATCATGATGTCCATATGAACCAACAATCATGCTAATCCAATCATCAGGTGGGCCACACTTAAATTTAGAGGGTTTTAAGTGGTGCACATTGTTTTATGGTGTGGCCCACCTGATGGTTGATGGGCTTGACTTTTTTTGTTTGGATGATCAGGATGGTGGTATGTATTAGGTTTCATGTGATAGCATGGGACCCACAGTACCTCAGATTTTTTTTTTTTAAGAAAATAAAATATGAAGACGTTTTAGTCATTTTACTCAGATAAAAAATCTTTTTATTGAGCTTCAAAAAGGTGTTCCTCAAAAATTTCTGCTAAATGGCCCTATTTTACTTCTAGGATTTTTTACCAGAAAGTTCTCTAGATTTCTGAGTTTACCAAACAAGCCATGACTCTTCATTTAAAACATAAAAAGCTTTTTTTTTTTGAGCCAAATGACCAAAATGCCTCCTTTATTTTTCTTAATGGGAGCCTTCACATTGTGGGGCCCATGTGTTTTTTTTTTTTTTTATGATCATGCAATAAAAAAATAAGGCTGATCTAATCATTAAGTGGGCCACCACATAAAAATCAATGTAGACCATCCCAAGACCTTTAAATTCATGTGTGGCCCACCTGATGATTGGACTGGATTATTTTTTTGGCTCACATGATCATCATGGTCGAATGCACTTGTTAGATGAGTTGAAGGTGATGAACACACCATGATAGCCTAAAAATGCTTAGAAAAAAAAATAAAATGGGATTTTGGTCAGTTGATTCATAAAAAAGCTTATGGTGTTTTACACAAGTCATTGTTGGTAAAATAAAAATTATTGAGGAATTTTTTAGTAAAATTCGCCCTTTCTTAGTTAAGCTAGAATTAAGCCCAAATGGGTCCCACTTATTAAGAGGTTATTGGCTCAGAAAAATCCAGCCATTGGGCATATCTCATACATCGTGGCCCACCTGATGAGTGGTGCTCTTTTTTAGCAGGGCATCTTCAAGGTGAGGCCCACCAGATGAGAGCTCAGCGTCTCACGTATTGTGGCAAATACCACTGAGATTTTCAAGATATCCCAATATTATATGGAGTTTTCATTAAAGTAAACAACATAGTATCTTACTAATATCACTAGATTTTCAAATTCTTTCTAGATTTTAATATTTTTGGCATTTTATCGTGAAACTCTCGCAATTTTAATAGAAAAATTATTTGGTTTATACTTTCACATTCAATTTTTAAAATTATTTAATAATCTACTATAAATATGTACTGGCTAGCGACCTTGTGACTTATACTCAATGGAGTCCTTGTCTGGCGACACAAAGGCCTTGCGAGAGGCTTTGAGTAAGTGTAGTGGGTCCTTTCGGACCGTCAGCCCATGCCATCTGTGTGGTCCATAACAAACTTTCACTAGTGGGCTATTATCTTGTAACACCCCGAAAAATCAGGAGTCGTGCATACGCTTGACTCCCGAGTTTTCGAGTGTCACTTATCATCAATTTTATGGTTTTTAAGATTAATCAAGTTTAAACGTGCAATCTGGAATTACTTGGAGCATGAAATGTAACCACAACTAGTTTACTGAAGTGAAAGAGATATATATATATGTACAAGTCCAAAAGAATATAAAGGGGTCGCCCAAGGCGTTGCCCAACAAAAACAAACAAAAGAATACTATGACCTCAAAGAATAAAGCTGAGTCCGCAACTCAGCGATCCAAATCCTGCCTGATTAAGCTGATGGGGAGTCGTCTATCAACTGAAAGTATAGTAGCTCCACCTCGTCGAGAGTAGCATCACCATCCTCCCCCTGCTCCGCATCACCTGCAACTATGAGAGGGTCTGGTTGGTGTTTTAAAACACCGTCCTAGAGTGGGAGTGAGTGATCAACTCAGTGGGTGCTATTAATCTTAAGTTTTAACAGACATCAATTATAATATGAATTTAATGAAAAACAGATAATCAACAATACCTAGCAACTCTTATTTAAAATGCATGCATGCACAATGATATGATGCATGCCCTCGCCACAACACTCCCTCGAGCGACTCCATCTAACGATCGCGTATGTCAGCACTCCCTCATTGCGATCTCGACTTCCGAGTCGCCACCCTAACTAATGTGATGCAATACGATTGTGTTAGCCGAGTTGTTAGTTAAGTCCATTCATCCAGCAGGTTTGAGAATCTAATGCACCCCACATATCAATGCCCTAAGCTGGTTGCGAGGCCAAGACCCCCCAATGTGTGAGGCCAAGACCTCACGGTCCGTAATCCCGTCGGGTTCCTCATCCCCGACTTCAAGCATATGAGGAGTGCCAAGAGAAAGGGATCGCTCGTGGTCACTACGGGGAGGCGCGGCACCCCAGCATAGGCCAACAGCTCGGACACAGTGTCCCATTCCACCATACCTGGATCATGAGGTTGTGGACCAATTTCAAGTGAGTTATTAATGGGCTGCAACGGTTGTAAGGTGGTTCAGGTTCCATACATATGTGAGCATACAGGGTTAACAAACAGGGTTGGTCAGACAGTGGACTAAACCGCAAGAGTCAGACGAGTGACATCGGGCACAAGAGACCCATGTAGTAGAACTACAGCTACCCGAACACACCCACTCAAATCCATAGGTTTAGTCTCGAGATGGTTCTACCAATGGGACCACCTTCGCTCTCCTCATGTTCCTGACCAACCCAATGGTATGATGATGATCCATAACATGCCAACTATTCAAGTTATTAACTAGCATATCACCTCATAATTTCATGCAACTCAATCACATGAATCAAATGTCCCTAACAAGCAAACTACTACTATTATGAAACAAAGTGTATGTGAGTGTGTGGTTTGGTGAGGAAGTTAAACACTTCCTCCATCATAAAAAATCATATGCACAAGAGTAGTGAATCATACATACCATGAAGCAACAAAATATGAAAAAAATGAACAAGTCATGAGCATGTAATCAAACATACACAAAATCATGTTAGACGCAAGAACACATCATGAGAGAGTCAATCATACAATTCCATACCGACGTACAATTCCTAGGGTTTCTCTAGATTCTCCAATCATAGCATCCAAGTAATCAAAATCATTAAACTTATAATAGAATTGGTGCTAGGCCACCTAAGAACAATAGTCCGCACCTTCGGGTTCGTTGGAGGCTTGGAAACGACCTAGGGGATGTGGATTTCGGGGTAGATCGGCCGGAATCCCTAAAACAACCATTTACATGTTAGAACTTCACGCAAACCCTCACACACACAAGGGTTTTAAGAAAAAAGGGTAAGAAATTTACCTATACAATCAACGAAAGCGAATGGGCGGTCGTGGTGGAGGATTCGTTGAGGAAGAAGTGAGGAGTTGCAAACATCGGACTCCCTTGGCCCCACTTTGATCTATGACCCACCTTTACTCTCCCTTCCTCTCTTCTTCTTTTCTTCTTTCTCTCTTTTTTCTCTTTTCTCTTTCTCTTCTCTAGGGTAAAATTCGTATGGAGAGAGGGGTGGCCAAAGGAAACCCTTATATAGTGCCAGATTTAGTGCCAATGGCCCCAAGTGTTGGGTTTTTACCAAACTAACCCTATGGGAGGGTTTTTTTAGCACCTAGGGCCCACTACAGGGTGTACACATCGATGCACACCGTAGGATAGTTAGCCCTAATGATGATCTACGTATGGATACGATCGGCCCGCCATTTGGATGCGCTGATCAACGGATATAATGAGAAGTCTGTTCAACGGTCATCGATAGTCGATCGGGGTCGCAGCTATACGGATATGGGCAGAGAAATATACTTACTCTACGTGTAAAGTTTAGTCGCAAACCGACGGTCCGAAATCCTCAACTTAGCATAAGATTGGACGACCCAATTCACTTAAGTTTCAGTTCATTCTTTTAGGGTATTTGCACTTCTCATGCACTCGTCCTTTAACTCAAGTTGAGTGGTTCTAGATAGCACCCAGGTCTGACTTCCGCGATGAATGTCGAGCCCAGAGAGACGGACATTCTTCTATAGTTTTGGAACTAGTGGCCCGCCAACGAGCGGTCTAAAGCTTGTTCAGAAATTCGGGACATTTCTGGAATGAATTAGGTAGTGAGATTTCACGTGGACGATGATTAGGATTTGGATTAACTATGTTCATGGTGTGGCCTATTTATAACTAGTAAAAGTGGAGATTTGGTCGTGCTTACTCTAAACCGTCGGTTTTAGGCTAAAAGAGTAACGGAGTTGCTCTGATGGGTCTCTGGTTACAAAATTTATAGGACAGGTGCTCCATGGCCTGATGAGGGGTCATGCAAAGTTTGAGAGCAAATAAATGAACGAATATGGGGTTTGATCATACGATTCCGATCTTTAAATGGCCCTGTGGGTCTATTCCAGTGATTGGAGAGGTTCTGGTGGTCCCCTGGCCATGAAACTTATAGGATAGGTGGACCATGGCCCGATGAAGGGCCATGTAAAATTTGGAGACGATCGGATATTTGGTTTGATCGTACGGGTCCGATTTGTGATCAACGGTTACCATGCCATGATCGGGTTCTAGATTTTGTGGACGGGCGTAGGAAAATACATTAGACCTTTGCTGTAAATTTGGAAGAAATCCGACGGCTGAAAGCCCAGAGTCTCGGTTTCATTTGTAAGTGCTAGATTCCAATTCTGGCATTAGTGGGGTGCATTTGGCAAATGACAGATCCCAATTCTAGGTGTCCACTGGGTCTGAGGTCCGCGATGGACCTCAAGCCCAGTGAGATCTAGTGTTTCCTAAAGTTTTGTAATTTTCTGACCTTCTTGCATCTTTGTGTGGCCCGCACGGGCTGTTGCTAAGTACAAACGGTCATCTGGCTTGGCGGCCCGCACTAGGTCCTATCATAACACGTCTGGTCTACTCTAATGGGCTAATCCTAAGTTAATTAACTTGTGGTACCTCATCACGAGTAGTCTAAACGAATGGTCCTGCGACAAATCCTACGTGGATGCCTCAGGACACTGTGTTGGTTGGACGTGACGTTACCGGTTCTTTACCTGTATATATTAACATTGAGTGCTGACGGTCATTAAGTGATATTATATATTAATTAAATTTATTTTATTTTTTTAAGAATTTTTGAAAATTCGAAATAGTGAAAAATCCGGGATGTTACATATCTTGTGGTTTCGCCATCTTTCTTTTTCTAGTGGGACCTATCATTATGGGTTCACATGTAAGTATTGGGATTTATGGGACACAATGTTGTATTTATGAGGCTGCCATTGAGGAATGTCTTATGTGATAGTGACTATTAAGCATATATGGCCTGCAGTATTTGATGTTGGATGTGTATTTCAACACTCGAAGATAGGAAAGGCTCGCGAGCGGGTGATATTGAGGTTGGCAAATTTTGGGACTTGGACTTAACTGGGTTGGCTCATAAAACTCTACTCAGGTAGGTTAATGAGCTAACATAGGTGAGCCATGTTTCTTATTGGTTTGGAGGATTACCATGCATCAATAATGAAAATTTATCGTAACACTCACAAAAGCGTATTTGATTGAGAAGACATTCCTAATGCTGCGTAATATCAGAGTAATCTACGTCTTCCACACCTTACACGTTTAGGAGAACCTCTCAATGAGAGTAGGGTTTTCTCTCTTATATTGGTGAGGGGACTGAGAATCTATTTATAAGAAACGGGTTTTACTCATCGCACTTCTTTACTCTATGTTCTCTACACTATGTTTTCATATCTAGCTTATAAATAACTCTGTATAAGGATGAACTATGGTTCAAGTGTCCCATCTGAAACCTATTTACAATGATCACAAGTATAGTGGGTCCCACCAAATCACTCAATTTGAATAATCCAATGGTCAGATCTAAACCAATGATCGCGTATGACCCACTTGATAAAAGTCTTACATTATCACTATGCTTACATTTTCCTCTCCAATTGCTTGTTCACGAATAACACCAATAGGAAGTTGATTGCCAAGCGTGGTGAATTAGAAACATCGTCGACAGCGATCTAATCATCCACATCCTCTAATGAAGTCTTCCACACTTGTATTCTTCCATTATTAATGGGCCAGACATTGTTTTCTATGGCATGGCCTACTTCATGAGTGGATAGGCCAGCTATAAAGGTGATATTCATGGTGGGCGAAGCAATTAGATGTTATAGATCAGACATCTACTTAAAAGTTTGAAAGCCATCCAACTATAACTTGTGGTCCAATCCATTGGACATGAGAGTAGTTAAGGTACTCCAACTGTATAAACTTTTGTACAACACATTTTTGTTAGGCTTATTGGACACTAAGCATGTCAATCCAAACCATCCAAACCCATCGTCACGATACAAATGCCATGTGTGATACTTTCCTTGAGCTAAATACTAACAAATAAAAATTATAAATAAATATTAAAAATTAATTACTTAATAAATTCAATAGTCGATATATTTAGAGTTGGGCATGTCTGACCCGATTCGATCGGACATGATCGGACCCATTTCGAACTAAATTGACGGTCTGGATCAGTGCGGATCGAGTAGGGTGCGGATCAAATAGGGTCATTTAGATTCGGCTGTTTTTCGGATCGAGATCGGGTCGTGGTCAATCTGGACCGATTCGATCCGAAACCTGGTCTGAATGAATCCGAAC